>BLFO01002586.1:0-20941 GCA_014634245.1 Montipora cactus
AAAGAGTTTAGGCCTAATGTTAGCATTAGTAAAGGTTTGGATTGTTTCAGCTATGGTGAAACAATGACCTGCAACTCTAACCGGCAACCTGCAGATAACACCCTCCGATGAAAAAACAAAATTGGCCGGGAAATGAGAGCAATCCGCATTACATAGGGTGACTGTGTACCACAGATCTATATGACAAAAAAATGGTCTAAAAATTAATCACTTGTCTCTCTCCCTGTCAGAACCGGCGAGTTCCCCACACAAACATCATATAATGAACTATGCATTGTATAAAAAGCACGCTTCATGCTCGGGTGTTTGGACATATCAAGCAGTCGTAAATTAACAACTTTGCTGCATGTTGCCGGGATGTCATTCCCTCAGAACTTTAGAAGTCACTTAAAAACAGAACAATGCATAGTACGTGAAGAGATTGTTATGCCTAAAGGATACCAAAGGAAACTTAAAGGAGCAGTTGTAACGGGTATAACATGAACGTGATCAGATATGTAGCATGTCTCTTTGCCCACCAAAAGTATCCCCGGGTGTTATAACGAAACTCCAATTGCAAGGAAATGCTTATTTTGAGCAGATGTGAGATTAATTATGAATTAGTTAAAGCTCGCTATTTAAAGCTCGGTATTTAACAAATAAAGATGTCAACAATTGATCACAAACACAACAGAGAGTGAATTTAATCACAATCTTTCGTAGATAATCAATTTTGAAACTGTACAAGCGGAAATACAGAAAAGTACCACAAAAATTCGTTCTTGTTCTCCTCAGTAAATCCAAAAGAAATAAAGTCTCATTCTTTAAAAGGGCGGTGTCACGCTGTTTTAGTCAAACTTCAAAACACTAAAGGACCGTCTTTGCATCAATGAAGACCAAAAATAATGCTGTAGTTTTGTTGCCAATAACTATTAAATTGCACTGAATCTATTCTTTCTTGTTTGCAACCAAGGATGTAGAGAATGTAAATGGGTTTGGAAACGGTGTCTTGAGAAAGTCGCCAAAAATTAATACGAATAGCTCTTTCTGCCAAAAATATATTTTACATCTTGTCAGTGCGTTGTCAGGAGCGATGAGCTAGTGTACTAACTTAGATTTTGACCTAAAAACAGCGAATTTAGCATGACAGTGCCCCTTTAAATGCTGAACAAAACCAGCACTAGATCATGTCTAGGAAAGCGTGTGAAAGGGTGTGCATTTCATGATTTATGGACGCGAGAGACTTTTTCATAGTTCTCAAAATTGTACGAGTCGTAGGTGAGTGCAATTTGAGAACTTTCAAAACATCACGAGTGATCATAAATCACGAGACGTACGATCGCTGTGTTTCCATAGCAACTTCCGTGTTACACTCTATAACATCTTTTGCACTCTGTATTCATCATTGACCAATCAGAAACGAGATATTCTGTTGAGTATATAGTAAGAGAAGAAACTGCCAGGCTTATGGTTGCCACCGGATTAAAATTCCGCAGGTCCCAAGTTTCAAACCCAAGGAAGACCACCACCAAGGGTCTTAGAGTCAGGGCTGTAGCCAGTATGAGTCAATCCGAGGCACTTGCCTCAGTCTGTTTTTTTGTTTTGTTTTGTTTTTTCTTACTTTTTTTTTTTTTTTTTTTTTGGTGATTTCTTTTAAATAAGGCGGGTTCCCAGCAGTGCTGTCTTAAAATGTAGACATCAAAAACACCCTAAATACCTACGAAGAAGATTGAAACATGAACATTGCCGCAGTCATACTTTTTCTGGATACGGTCATGAAAGTAACTGACAAGAAATTGCTGCCTTTTTTGATACATCACAGTACAACACAATGAATACTTAATTGACCACTTCCGATAGTGAATATTTCAGGGCCAATGAAACACAATCATCGAAGCGACATAACAGAACAACAACAACAAACAACTGTTGAGAATCCCAACTGGCCGGAAGCAAACCAGTGCAGCCGAGAGGTTGTACCAGGGACTACTTAGAACAAATTCGGGTCTTGAACAAGGAAGCTCCGAAGCAACCGTCCTAATCAGTGGGCCGCACTGCCTCCTGGTTAAACTTTCAAGGCCCATAAAAGCATATGCCTGCCTCATAACCCTTGTTCATAATATCTGCGGGAAGTTAAGAAACCAACACACTATTGGCAAAGACACAGAGTTCCTGGTGTTGTAGTCTGCCACCAGCTCGTTCCAGAATGTACCCGGCCTGGCAGGGATGCCCCAAACAGGCTTATGGTGTTTGATTTCTCATAAGCAGAGGTGCATGCAGTCACAAGTCAAAGGCAACTTCGCCACGAGCTGCAACATGATGTATCCCGTAGATGGAGATGATCTCTTCAACATAATACAGATAGGCCAATAGCACATGTCTGTCCACAACCAGTTCTTCAACTACTAGAATTTTTTTGTCTTACGCAGAAAACAGAAAAGGTGGGTCATTCCAGATAACTGAAACGAATAATACCACTGACTCAACCCAAAGATAAATTTACAACATAGCCGCCAGCTGTTAATGAACGAAAACAAAAGATCTCTCATTAGCTATTTTTTGTTCCTCCACCAGAAATTGTACGTTACATCAATGCCATCTGTATCTCTAGAAATTGGTTGCAAACCACCTCTAGAGATAGGTTACAAACTATCACTAGGACCAAGGTGAAATTGTAACTTTAATGACAAATAAATTACGCGAACTTGTATTTCAAGTACTGTTTTCATCAGACACATTTGGTTACTTTGCTGAACGTGATGTTATAATAATATAGTACTTAAATACTAATTACATTACAGTGGTAGGTTTTGCATTCAACCCTTCAATAGATCGATTTCTTCTAGAAAGGGTATATGATAGAATATTTCCCTCAACCAACTTCATAGACAACCAGCACCAGGCTCACAAAAGCAATATACCATTTTACCAGAAAGAGCTCCTATAGAGATACTGCTATATGATCCTGAATGTTACCAAAAGTATTGCTGATGAATGTAACAGGTGTTACAACGTAGCCTACGTGTAAACATTACCCTACAACTATAAACTTTAATGAAAAAAATGCCCTGCATTATTAGGAATCTTTGACCGTTAATATTATAACTCTGACGTCAGACCAAAAGACAACATGATCATGGTTTCACCTTCAAAAAAACAGTGCGTCGGTTATATAGCATGGTGTTTATGTGGACGTATATACAAGCATACTCTGGAAACACACCACTGACAGTATCTGATTCTTGCTTTTTAACATACTAGGAACAAAGATCACCTAAATATTTTTTTAGGACCATCTCCAATCTTAGAGTGGTGATATTCTTAATATTTCCACAATTGACATTGAGATGTGTGGAATTTTGATATCAACTACAAGCATTTCAATGATACTACCTATCATTGCCATATTATTTGGAAATTTAGAAATTGTATGCCTACACCGAAGTTGTGCAAAGTTCCGCTTTCCTACAACTGGGAAGCCTGGTAGATCACATCCACCAAACATCAGATAGAAGGCAATGAGGTAAGAAAATATCAGAAAGCAATGTTGTTAATGTCCATTATTCAAGTTCCCAAGCTATATGTATAAGAATGAAGTTTATAGCCAATTAAGAGACACGTACTCAAGGCTTTATAAACAAATAGATTCATATCCAGTGCAAGAATGAATACACCGTACAGTATACCATTTTGAGATCACAAGGAAATAAGTTGAGACTCACTAAGTAATCAAAACTTGAAACAACTGACCAATCCCTGATGAAAGGGGGCCGGTAGAAAACATGGGCCACCAATCTGGATCCCCTTCTGGAACCCCTTGACAGATAAGATAAGGTCATTAATAACTTTAAGAAGCTCTGATTGTTTTTATATGAGTTCCTTTGACTTGAGCTGCCACCAGTTAAATAGGAATTCAAGAGGTAGTTTTTGAAACACAATAAACCTTTATCTGCAATAACCACAAATCGACTGAAAAACTGAAAACAAACACTCCTGAGCACAGGGTGACTAGGTCATGGGTTATGTGATAACCTTTTGCCCACGAAATTCCACTACACAGTGGAAGAAAGATACAGAGTATTATCCTTATGATGCCTACATGAAATAAAATGTGTCAGTCTCCATAACACGTTTGATATCTAATGCATGGTTATTTACCATTTATTTTAGTTCTACAGTTATATTCAACACTTCCTTGTCTTAAGGAATGTTTTGTTACTCAAATAAGTGGCCATCATTAGCTCTTAACAACAAGTCATTCAGGATAACATTTAGAAAACTTTAACAGGAAGTAAACTGATTTTCAGTCTCAAATAAGGTTAATATGAAAGCAAAGAAAAGGTTCAGAAGAGTGAGTCAGCTGGACTTCAACCAACACCTTTAACTTTAAGCCACTGCCGGGACCCCCTATACTGCCAACTAAAGGTAAGATGAAAAATCCCCAGTTCCAAAGAATTTAACTGAATCACCAGAGGTAAACCGCCGGCGTTTGCAATAATTTTGTTTCGGTACTGAACACCAGAAAGTGTTAAAAGTAGTGTAAGAATTGAAGTCTAGGAAGTACTGAGTAGTAAGTAGTGTAAGTAATGTTTTGTAAATGGTATTGTACTTAGTGCTGTAAGTAGTGTCTGTTTTGTTTTGTAAGTAGCGTTTTTCGTTTCGCAATAAAAACTATCATTCATAAAAATTAAAAAAATATAAAAAAAAGAGTGGGACACCGTTACCATTGCACTAGACAATTTTAATGAAAAGAGGCCAAGGGTTGGAAGCAAGGAAGGAAGACCCTTCAGCAGGTGACTTGTCACTTACACCATTCCATTCATCTGATCAATAGTATTAATTTTGAACAACACATAGTTTCCGAAGATAACGCGCCGGATCAGTACTAAAACTTGACAAACCTTTAGTTGCAAGGTATTTTTCAGGAGGATTTTCACTACAAAGCGAACTGGCACCATCAGAGTCAAGAAAAAAGGTAACCCGCCATCTGACTGACTGCCACTACCACTACCACAGCCATCTCTAACCGCCATCCAACTGACTACAACTGCAGCCGATAATTATCGTGAAAACTAAACCCCATATATGACTGTTGGCAAAGATCGGATGGGTTAGATTGAAATGATTTCACCAACACTCTAATCACAAAAGGTACGACGGTATTACATATTTTCCAAACACTGATAGCAGAGAAGAATAGAAAAACCGCAAGAAACTACCATATTTTGAGATTGTTTCAAATCGTCCATGGTCTTCCGTAAAACATAACTGAATCCTACTGAAGAGGATAACCACCAAAAGGAAGCATGAACTGAATAAAACGTTATTTAACCAACTTTGTTCCTATTGTGTCGAAAAGCTAGTGCATGCATTTTTTCATTGTGTTCATTGCGAACTCAATTCATGATCTCACTGGCACTGGTTACATGGTGACTGATATCATTATAAATCAAAAACACTCCATTAAAAAAGCCAAGAGACAGCAAGTCATTTAAGGTTTTGTTGATACAACGCAACTGAATGCAACAAAGATCTGATGTGGTGCCAGGTGAAAAAACTAGGCCATAATCTCTTTCACGGCTTCTTAGTCTCGTCATCCAACTCATCCCATTACCTCCGTGAGAGAAGAAGTAACAATGGTGGAAACAGACCACAAACCGTTTATTCCCACATTTCCGACGTCAATTCATTCCGCACCCAAACGCTTGCAGAGAATGGATTATGCTGTTACGGCTAAAAGGGCACAATCTTCAAGTGAAGTATCTCCCAGGATCACACTCGCAGAAAATCGAAGCACAGCGTATCTCCAAACGGACCGTCTCCAAGATGAAAACATCTCAGGGTACCAAATCTTCCAGCTTAAGGAGGAACAGCAACTCTTCCAAGAGATACCTGACATCAACCAGGCCAATTGCATGCCTATGTAGAAGGCCACTCATCAGCAAATCAAACAGTGCACCCTAGCAGATGCTGCATTAAAAAAGTGTCATGAATACAACCACAATGGGGTGGCCAACTACAGGAGAAGATGAATTAAGCCTAGTGCAAAAGGTTATGGCCCACTGGATTGAACCACCATTCCGTCTTACTCGAGCCAGAAGCAGCTGGTGGTATGTACGACGATCTTAAAAGGAAGAGGAATCTTATGACGCTGAAGCATGCTAAGCCACTAACAGATTTCCTGGTTGGGGAACCAGTAAGACTACAGTCAGCTAACTCGAAAGCTCCTAGAGAAAAAGGTTCCTGTGTCGTATAAGTTGGAACTTGTTCCTTTCTTACTGAAGTGGAAAACCTATACAGGAAGAATCGCAAGTTCACTCGTCAAGTTCCCAGCAAGGCAAAAGATCAGCCTCCAATCACACAACAAGAGAGCAAGAACGACCTGTTGTGACAATGAAATGGCCGACCCAGCTTGCGTCCCCTTCAAGTTAACAGACTTTCTGACTTTATAGTGTACAAACAACTCTTATATTTAACTTTGCTGGTTGAACTTCTGAATATCGTTATATCTTTATAATTTATCCCTTTCTTCTAATCACTTGTCTGCGGTGAATAGCTTTCCCTCAGCAGTACATGTATATGTGTTTTTCTACCATTCCCGAGTAAAGTCACATCAAAAATCACACGGCCAAAACAACTGTTGTCTGTTGAGAGCTCATTTGTTCGTTTATCAACTCAAACAATTATTATGATGACAGCCTTGCCATATTTCAACCACATAACCTGTCCACTGTTATTATAAAACGCTGTCAGAATCAGTTCCTTCCATTGATTACTGGGTGAGAACGGTTATCTACCAGATATTCTCTTTCAAAAGTAATAATCAGCCCATGGAATACGTTTGCAGATCAAGCTAGGAACTTAAGAGCAAAGCGATTTAGCATCTGAAACAAAAGGGACTCGCATTCTACACATGATGATTTGGATTCCCAAAATATGAAGGGTAAGGTTCCAGTACGTGTGCAAGAAATGTGACAAAAAAGAAATACCAGATTGGATTCAGCATACCCTCAATTAATTGGCAAGAACCCAGTTGATCGAAGCTTAGATAACTTTATCAAGTCGATAAAGATAAAATGTAAATATATTTCATGTGAAAATTGTTGGCTAAGGTTTTGGTACAAAACTTTACTTAGATGTGCTTAGAGTACCATATACATATACATACTTGCGGCTACCAGAGCAAATGCTGAAATCTTTGCACTAACTGTTGGATGCATGGTGATTTATCCATGGGATAAATTTACCCAGCCATAGAAAACTACGGTCATGTTGCAAAGCTTATGGAATTTGAGGGACGCAGCACCAAAGTCCGTTTCTTTTAGCCGGTTGCCCAATGATTGCCAATGCAACGGCACTTCATATGAATGCAAGGGCAGGTTGACAAGAGGCTTCAATAATTAATGGTGTGCATTCAAACAATAAGGTTTGATTACAAACATGACATCTCCTGGTCAAAGGATGTTTTGCAATTCAACATTTTTTCCTAGTTAAAAGTTTATACAAGTTTCTGTGAATCTTCTTGAATCCATCGACTAACCATCATTTGAAGTACAGCGAAAGCTATCGAATTGCCATAATTGATTAACTCAACCTCTCCTTGAATATAAAACAGAATTTACTGTACGAGTCGAGAAAAACGTTTTGGAGGTGAAATTATAAGGGTTAAATATGGTAGTGTTCTTACATACATGTAGGAACATCAACAGATCACGTAACAACTGTTGCCACCAGCAGCCCAGACGTGATGTGTGTTTTTCACCGAATTTATTTCAAGTTCGAAGATCAAAGGTTCAAAGGTTCATATAAGGCCATTAAATTTTAGCTTCATATTTACGATCTAGCACAACATGTTTGCAAAATATAGCTTGCCTACCTTCTACTATATAAAGATACTTTACTATATAGTCAATCGGTGCAAGCGAAGATGAAACTCAACATAATACCATTTAAACCTAGTCTCCTTCGCATCCGTTATTGGGTCTTCACGCACTACTCAACACAAAAAACGGCTGTGAAGGAAACTACTTGAAACCTGGCTGGACTAAAAGTAGAGCGGCTATATTTTGTAAATATGTTTTGCTAGATCGTAAATATGAAGATAAAATTTAATGGCCTAGTATGAACCTACTTTGTCTTTACTCTTCAGATAAATACAATAAATAAATAAAAAACATATGGGCTGCATGTGCTGTTACATTGGATATGAAGATAAACCATGAGAAGTAAGGATAAACAATAATATTGTCAAACAAAATTACTGAAGGCCGTGATACTCTCTGGTATGAAAGATTTGGAAGCATTTCCGTTCCCTTGTATTGTGCATGTATTTTCCTTCGCATTCAGGAGCGTTGCAGTAAGAATTCACATTTCTCCGCTTCCTGTCCTGTCTGTAACACACAACACAACTTCTTCTACACTCACCATAAACTGGAAAATGAACTATGTCAAACATGCCAAGTGGTGGAGCTGCAGCTGGTTTCACTGTTGAGTTTGCAGGAGGGACATGAGCTTCCTCAGGAAAACCACAAAGCTGTCGCACTAGCTCTTCCCTATAATTACCCAGTGAGTAAGACGCTGGCCTGCGCAGGGCTTCATTTTCTGGGAACTTGGTCTGATGTTCTTTGAAAAGAATATAACTATTGACCACGGCAATGTCAATGAGGTGGAAGAATAATGCTTTCCACCACCTCATGCATTTTCTCTGGACATTGTTTGTGGCCAAGACCTGGTCAGCCCTGTCAACGGCATTCATGTGCCGATTATATGTTTGGAATACCTTAGGCTGAGAGACTACTTTAGTACTCCACACACCTCCATTCCTGGTCTTGCGGTTCACCTGTACAGTTTCATTTGCCTTACCTGAGGTGGTAATGAGGGACACAACTTTGTTATCAATCCACTGTACAGCTAGGACTGGTGGCACTCTCTCCCACCTCATACTTCCTCTTGCTCTACCTTTCGCCCATTGCTTCCCATTTTTCAGGTTGGGTGGAAAATCCCTTTTGGTGTCCAAAATTGTACCGGTTGTTAAAACGCCTTGCTGAAACAAATGCTTTGCTAAAGTTATCGAAGTATAGAAATTGTCAATAAATAAGTGATAACCCTGGTTGAAGAAAGGATTAATGAGTTTCATCACAACATCATATGCCAGACCATGTTCACTTACTTGCCTCCCTGATGCTTTTCCAATGTAGATGTCAAAATCAATGACATATGCATTCAAACTGTCGGCCAGTACCCAAAGCTTGATGCCCCACTTAGTGGGTTTGTCTTTGATGTACTGCCGTATGCCAGACCGGTGACGTGATTTAACCATACGTTCATCTATTGCTACATTTTGTCTGGGTTGATACAAGCACAAACACCGAGATTTAAAATAATCAATAAAACTCTCTACTTTTGACAACTTTTGACCAGCCTCCTCAGCTACAGGATCGACAACATGTAAAACTGCCATCAGGGCATTAAACCTTAGTCTGGACATAATAGCCCTTGCCCAAAGTCCATGGAAAAGAGTTTTAGTGCTCCAATATTTGGAAACATCTCCACAAACCTTTACCAAACCAAAATAAATTAGTAGGGCCATCAACCGATTGATTTCATCAGGGGTAGTGTCTTTCCAACTACCGTCACTCTGAGTATAGGATGTGCAGGTTCCATCTGCAATTTTCACATAAGCATAGCTGTTAGTATGAACCACAATACTGTTTACCATCTCCGCTGTGAAAAAGAGATGGAAGAAGTCCACAGCTCTCGTCATTTTATTTCTTAGCAGTGGACCTTCAAAATGTACCCCAGGTTCCCTGACAGGATTAAAAGCAAGGGGTGGAAAGGCAGGTGGGTTGCCCTCATCCATATCATCGTAACTGAGAAATGTGTTTACTGCAGGAGCAGCAGCTGCAGTGGTAGTTGCTGCTGCAGCAACAGTACTTCTCGTTCGTTTTCGGGCAGGACAAACAGGGTCATGCAAAGGGGCAGAAACGGCACTAGGGGTGGGGTGGGGCACAAGGACATTTGAAGAAGTGGAAGATGTTGAGAGCAATGTTACAGAAGTTGAGGTCAATGTTGAGGACGATACACTAGAAGACACACTTGCCGCCGGAACAGTGAATGCCAGTGGAGTGCTTCCCTCATCATCACTAAAACAAAGAAATACACAAGAGCTTGTTGGCTATGAAATGAAATTGCCAATCACTTATGTTATAGCAATCACATCCAACAAGCCCAAATGGATCAAATAATAATTATATTGAATTGCATAACTAAGTGAAGTACAATCATCCGGGTGAGTGTAGTCCTGAGAAGGACTGTTTGAGATGACATTGACTGACATTTCGACAACCTGAGTGGAAGTCATCTTCACTGGACTCTGAAGATGACTTCCGCTCAGGTTGTCGAAACGTCAGTCCAAACCATTTATGATTGAATTGCAATTAATTCTGAACACTTAGATAGACAACAAATAACTGCTACAATAATAATGAACTTTATCTATTTATGTGTCACGTGTACTTAGCTCTGAAGCACTAATTGGAATATTTGGAGACTGTATAGGAATATATAAAATCAAATCATTACATATCAAATTGCACATTGGTTTTTGAGGAAAGGGGAACAGTAGAGTACATGGGGAAAAAACTCTTTAAGCAGAGTAGATAACCAACAAACCAGAACTAAACCCACATACAATGCCGAGTCTGGGAATCAAACACAGGCCACATTGGTGGGAGGAAAGGTTATATTTATACAAACGTTGGCCGTGTAGCACTTATATTTTAAACAGAGTTAACTGAATAGAGTGTAATGTGAAGTGCTAGATTTCAATCCCATATGAACCATGTGAGCGTTAGCCCTACAGGTGGAAATGGGCCCACACAAGGACAGAGAAGAGATGACTGTCCCACCCTGTCAGAGTGCCACCCTGGTCAGAGTTTTTCTCTGACCTTGTGTGGGCCCATTTCCATCTGTAGGGCTAACGCTCACATTGGTGGGAGGTGAGTGCTCTCAAACCTGCACCAACTCGAACCAATGCTGCTCCCTGCATAAGATAGAGAGCCCTCTGCTTTACTTAAGCCAAAAGATTTTAAACCTTGCAAAATTGGCATTTAGCAGTACCATACATTATGTGTGAGCACTGACAGCTAAGATTTAGTGAGCCAGTCTAAATGCTAGCAACGATGAGCCCATTATCCAAGGTTGAAAACCTATTGTGATTTAATCTTAGTCTTTTCCTTGCAACCAGTTCAACAGCATAACAAGATATCATTAAAAAAAACATGCTTCTGGGTTACGTTAAAGAAAATATTAAGCCAAAGATGAATTACCCTGTGATTGCCCATTCTAAAAATGAACATCATTATTGAATGGAGAGGTTACATATTTAAAAATAGAGTTACCGTTTTTGCTCTGAAACTAACAGGTTCATAAAATTTTTACTGGTTAAAAACAAAATATATATAAGCTGAGTTTTCTTATGAGTGTAGACCACTTGCATACTTGTTCCACTCTCTTAAGCTTAAGAGGGTGCCCACAACAGGGACATACTGTAGGCAATACATGTACTACAACTGCTCGTGTCAGCTCCATAATCATAAAAGGTGGCCTAAAATAAAAATATGACCTGAAATTGCGACAACTGAAAATCAATTTTGTTGGGAATGTTGAAGAATATCTTGAAACTTGCACAATGACGTACCCTGGTTTCTTTGCATACAAATAAGGTTTGTTTCATCATATTTTTAAAAAAAAAATCAACAATTGGATTTTTTTTGTCATCTTCCCACAGCATTTTCATAAATAACTCAAGTCTACAGGAAATTTTCTCAACATTAGGGAAGAGAATTTAATAGGGTCTTTGAATTTTCAAAATATATATTTTAGGTAACCAAATTAGTTTTCAAAATATTTTTCAACAAATGAATTTTCGAGGGTCTTTCAGCCCTGCCGTACCGTTGCCATGGCAACAGCTGGGGGCTTACAGACACTCTTATCAATTATAAAGGTGCATTTCTTTGGGGAAATCCAAATCTGGATTCTGGTATCCAAATGCGGATTTTGCGTTACTTTACTAAAACCTGAAAAAAATTCATGATGCTTATGTCCCCAGAAAAAAAAACTACGATTGGCCAGCGGTAGTCTGGTGAAAGTACACATTCCCGCCAAATTTGCGTGAATCATGGCGCGTTCCGTCATTGCTTCATTGAACCCGAAATTTATAAAAAATCGTAAATTTTTCGCAGAACTTCAATTTGATACAAATTACATTGATCCCAACCGGCTGAAAAGGGGCTGTCACGCCAGAAAAACCGTGTTTGGATTCTTCGTATCTGTGTGATATGTGACCATTAATTCAAATCTTGGATGCTCCCAAAGAAACGCACCCTCAGTCAAATATCAAATCGTTTCACTACTGAAAGGATCGACAGTATTGTAACTCTTTTCCATTGGGAACCCGCTATTACCAATGAGAAATTAATTATATGAGTAATAAAATTATCCTTATATACCTCGATTCCTCGCTTAAATTTTCGAGCTCCCGATCTAGCTCTGATTCTTCGCCACTACTCATTCCTCCCACTGCAAGATCTTCATCGAATACCACAGAAGTTGTTTCATCGGGTTCGTCAAATTCAGCCCGAGATCTCTTTGAATTCGAAGCCATACTTTCCATGCATGTACTTTTCTCACTCGAATCGCGAGAACACATGTTCTGTTCAAAATTAGCGTCATGTTGAGCACATTGAAAGTTCGTTCCTTAAAAATTCCCATGTGATTGGAGGAAGAAAAAACAAAGCTGGACATGACTCATTTCAATTGCATCATACATGCAAGAGTGCTGCATGCCAATGTCATTGTTGTCTACATATTTATTCCACCATGGAATTATGATACTTCCTACCTTGATGACAATCAGGAACCCATTGATGGGCTGCTGTTATGATATCGAACTGGCTCGGCGGTATGTCTCTGTCATCGTCTTTGTCATAGTTTTGATTATTATTATTATTATTATTATTATTGTTATCATGACTATCATCATCATCATTATCACCTTTTAATACATTGTTATGGACTTCCTATATGTATTCGCACTTGTGAGAATTTGCACATCTTCAGTGTGTGACCTTTTAAAATTGCGTCATCTTTTTTTTATACTGGTCATTATTTTTAACTGGCCCTCTTGTCTTATGAAGATATTGTTTATTCGATTAATACTGTGCAACGCTGTGCAACGCTGTGCAAGACTTATCGTCTACGGTTTTGCAAAGGTTTTAAAACCTCAACTTCACTTGTATTGATCTGCTTAGCTATAGTCTATCAAAGTAAAAGTCCATAACCCAGAAGCGTCGATCTCTCCCATTTGGCCTTGCGGTATCATCTACATTTTGATGATCGGTCTCGCCATCGGTGTGGCGATTTTGATTTCTTTTGTTTCAAATAGCTATTATGGGATACCCAGGGGAGGAGGGGGGGGGCAAATACATATTAATTTACCCCCTAACGTCTTTCGAAAGAATGGAAATCAAAATGGCCTCCGTATGTGGAAAAAGATCTATTATTAAGCCACTTACCGTGTAACAGCTGAAATAGGTCTTAAAATAGCAACCTCGTCCCAAAGCCAAGGAAAAGCGCCCTGGGGACGAGTTTGTGAAAACAGGACTGAAATAGGGTATCAAATTTCCCTATTTCAGATCAAAATTGTCAAAATAGATACCCTATTTCAGACCAAAACGGCTAAAAAAACCATACCCTTTGGGACCGAACTCAGCCAATATGCAAAATCCTGCGAGGAACGCAAAGTTTTGTTCCCGCAAACATCTATCGAGCAGTAGCTGTTCTAAAAATAGACAATACCGAAAACTGATGGGCCTCAAAATAATCCCGTTTTTTTTAAGTGTGAACAGTTGATGTAACATGGTCCGCAAGTGCCGACGTGACATTTCGTATGCTTCCGCATGCATCTTCAGAAGTGACAGTTAATACAAAATTGGAGTTAACTTATCAACTATTAGCCACTCAGTAAAAATAGAGGTGACAAAAACTAAAGGCTTTTCGCTGCTGTCATATTTATTTAATTTTATAAAAATGCTAAAAAACGGGGGCTTAAAACTGATCTAAACTTAAAAAGGTTTCCCAAATTTTCGAACCGTATCTCTGGTTCTTCTTCGGGGGACAATGAATCTAAAATTCAAAAATCACTGCTTCTTGTTTTGGCTCCCAAGAGATCTTAAAAGCGCCACATATGCCCTTGGGAACTCCATTCTTTCATTCACAGAGTTCTTATCAATGATCGAGTTTAAAGACTCCAGAAAAAATTCTGCGCTTGTAATCAGTTTCATTCCTTTCAAGAATTTGGCCGTAGCTTGGATGGATGTCGTGCGTGGTTCTTTCGGCATGTTGTCGGATTCCCGACTCTTTACTCGCAGCACGCGCGGGATCATGTTCCACTCTCCTCGACTGAGCCCAACACCGTTTGCTCTCACCAATGTAGGAGAAATCGCAGTCTTTGCATTCTACCCTGTAAACGATGCCTGCTATTTTTTCTTCCGATGGACGGTCCTTCGGTTTTTTGAAGACAGAAGCAAGTGTGCGTATGGGATTAAAAGCAGTCCTTATGTTGAACTGTTGCAGTGTGCGTTTTACCCTGTCCGATATCCCTTGAACATAGGGTACCACGGCAATGCCAGCCGGGTCAGGATGGTGGCTTTGTGGACCAGACCTTGGTTGGGCAGCATTTTTAATGAATTTGGTGGGATATCCATTGACCTGTAGGCTGTCCTGGACGTGGGATGTTTCCTCTGTTCTCAGGGCCTCGCTAGAAGCCCTGACCATATCTGGCCTTCCAAGTCTAGAAGTCAGGCGAGAAACATTAAGTAGGAAGTTCATTGCGACGTGGAAACTCCGCCCTCAGGCTAATGTTTATAATGTTCCTTGCAATCTTAGATCTGGGAGTGAAAAGTCCGTTCGCCAGGAGGCAAGAACCAAGAGAGCTAATGATTTTATAACTTTTAGATTTCTAGATTAATTATTATGTAGATTTTACATTAGTATACCTTAATTATTTTTAATAGTTTTGCAAATGATACCGCTTGATAATTCAGTTTATACATAGTTCTAACTGCAAAGAGTGGATTAAACGATATATATATAGATGGGATGGTGTGCGCGCGGCGCATCAACGTGCTGACGACGGATCTCTTATGTTGTACAGGGTGGTGTCAATCAAATGCCAAGTACTTGTTGGTATGAGTGGCTTTTCAGTATACTTGCACCTCAACCTCACCATTGGGGAGGGTGGATACATTAGTATCCAGGAACGCGATGGTGGGTTTACCGTCCACGGGTGTGGCGCGCTCTACTGTGAACTGGATGTGCGGATTGACTGCATTAAGATGGCGATGGAAATTGTCAAGCTCTGTCGACTTTATACACGCGTTTGAATCGTCAACATATCTGAACCACCAGCTGGGGGAGCCGTGAATGTCGACAAAGCCTGAACCTCAACGTGTTCCATTACCAAGTCGGCGATGACTACGCTCACGGGTGAGCCCATAGCGCAGCCGAAAATTTGGTGATACAGAGTACCTTCATATGAAAAGAAGCTGTTGTACAGTACGATTTTCGTCAGCTCTTCAATTTGATTCTTGGTCAGTTTTGTCTTGTCTTTCCAGGTGTGATTCGACTCCAGCTTGCTTTGGATGACTTTTAAGGCTAGATCGACAGGAATCGAAGTGAACAGGGATATGACGTCGAAAGATACAATTTCCTCGTCTGGTCTGACTGTCTGGCTCTGTACGGAATCTGCGAATTCCTTTGAGTTCTTTATCGTGTAGCCATGATCTGAACGTAGGGGGCTGAGCAAATTCGCGAAATACTTGGAAACGTGGTAGGTAGGGCACCCGATACTGCTATTGATAGGTCTAAGGGATATCGGTGTGGACGGACTGGCCAAGGTGTAGTGGTCGTCTTTTGCTGTTAACTGGACTTTATGCACTTTTGGAAGGCCATAAAAAGCAGCCGGAACAGGATCACTGGGTTTGATTTTAAAATTCTCTTCCTCCGTTAGGTTCCCCGACTGTTTTAGTTCTCCCAACTTCCTTTGTAGCAAATTGGTGGTGCTAGAAACTGGATTGCGTCGCTTATCGGTCACAGGTAAGTATGTTTTTGTGTCCTGTAACATGGACGATATCTGCTCCTTGTAGTCTACTTTATTCATCACCACAGTCGCATTTCCTTTGTCAGCAGGAAGAACGAGAATGCTGTCGTTTTCTTTGAGTTTCTTCATCGCCTGTGGCTCACCTTGGCTCAAGTTGGAAGTTTTTGGCGCTTTTGCATTCTTTATGATGTTACAAATATCGCCCCTGACCTCGTCCTTGGCGTCTCGTGGTACTGAGGCTCGATATTCCCTGCTCCACAGCGGTTAGGATCTCCTTAACCAGCACACTTCTAGGAGTGATTGCGAAGTCCATTCCTTTTCTGAGGAGTGATATCTCACTGGCTTCCAGGTCTCGGTCCAAAGCATTTACAACCCATCTTTTCTTTATTTCTTCGTGTCTGTTGTCATTGACGGTTGGGTCGCCACGCTTTAGTTTTTGTTCGTGCCTTGCACGAGTTCAGTCTGTTTTCCTCCCGATGGTTTCGATATAAGATGACTTCCATTAGTGTGGCAAATTCTGTACTCGGTATTAAACCGACTATTTCGTGTTGAATTCTTCCGATAGCGTACTTAATTCTATTAAGTTTGTTGTGGCACATGCTGCTCATAAGTCGTAGATAGCTCCAACCTGCACGACGAGCGACCTCCGTGGCTTTTGGATGACTGATAGGTGGCTTCATTTGTAGAAAACTTGGAAGGAGTTTTAATCTTTTGCTCTCGTGGAAGGCATCTTACATCGAAACATTCGGGAGGAAAACAGAACTCCAGGGGCACCCAACGTCAATTTTCGGAAAATATCTGTTCGGAAGACGATTTGAGTTCTAGAATTTTCGGAACATTTGTTGTAAGATTTCTTGCTTGCCTGCCTCTCCTAGGATTTTCGAAGATTTAAAAAATGGTATAATTGTCCATTTTAAACGGATTTTTACCCTGAAAAGGTCACCTAAAATTTTCGGGAGCCTTTTTTCTGGCTGAAATTTTCGAAAAGGTAAGTTTTGATCCCCATAATTTTCGGATCACTAGACTTTCACCTAGGAAATCCCAACAGATGAAAAATTTTTAGGGGATAAAAAGATGCCGCCTATATCTACAGTTGAAATACTAAAATACGTTGAATAATGCTATGTTTAAGTGGTTTTGAACTATATTTTCGTTGAGTACCCCAGAGAACTCGTGGAAGGCACGAACAAAAACTAAAGCGTGGCGACCCAACCGTCAATGACAACAGACACGAAGAAATAAAGAAAAGATAGATTGTAACCGTCACTTCTGAAGATGTACACGACCCCACAAGCTTGCAGCTTTAATTTTTATCGTGTTTAAAGAAAGGTCATCCACACGATCTCGTGAAAAGTGCAGTTAACCGAACCGCAAAATGAAAGCTAAAATTTTACGAGAGTGCTTAGGCCTAATCACTGAAACGAGCGCTTAGGCTTAATCAGTAAACGAGTGCTTTCTTCTTCACACGATCTCGTGAAAAATTGTAGTTAATCGACGCGTAAAATGAAAGCTAAAATTCTACGAGATTGCTTTAGCCTAATCACTGAAAAGAGCGCTTAGGCTTAATCAGTAAAAGAGTGCTTTCTTCTTCACACGATCTCGTGAAAAATTGTAGTTAACCCAAGCGTAAAATGAAAGCTAAAATTCTACGAGATTGCTTAGGCCTAATCACTGAAAAGAGCGCTTAGGCTTAATCAGTAAACGAGTGCTTTCTTCTTCACACGATCTCGTGAAAAAGTGTAGTTAACCGAAGCGTAAAATGAAAGCTAAAATTCTACGAGAGTGCTTAATTAGGCCTAATCACTGAAACAATACATGAAGTAAATACTTTTGTTCTTGGGCCATCGTAGTTTGATCAAAAATAAGACACAAACAGCAGTGATAAACATATTGAACTTTTTCATTTTGATAATGACTTGACGTTTCGTATGTGCTCTACATACATTTTCAAAAGTAACCGTTGAAATTTAAAACAGCTATTTATATATAACAAATCGGATGAGGAGACTGGGACCTAGATTAAGCAAATACTTAACAGTAAAATATATAATAATAATAATTATAATAATAATAATAAAAACAGAAAAGATTAATAAAGCATCAGCTTTTCACTTCCGACGTTGACGTTGAAAGCTGGCTCAAGTTCTTGAATAAAGAAGGTCTCTTTTATTTTACAATGATAGTCAGTTTTTGGACATTCTTGTCACACGTAATCACAACAACGCTTTCACGACATCCATCTACCGAAAGAAAACTTTCACAGGTCTCTACACGAAATGGGATTCCTTCACTCCACGAAAATACAAAATAAACCTCATCCGCTCCCTCACTTATCGCTACTACCGTCTTTGTTCATCTGGTTCCTTGCTACAATCTGCCCTCATTGATCTTCGAAAACTCCTTCTTCAGAACGGCTACCCACAAGGCATAATCAACTATCATATCAACGATGTTTTGAACAAAAACAGACAACATCAGCATAGCGATCCAGTGTCTACAGTTCCTAAGAAAGATATTGTTATCCTACTTCCCTACTTAGGTTTGCAAAGCAACCAAGTCGCTAAACGCCTGAAATCTTGTGTGTACAAATTCTACTCTTGTGTTAACCTTAAGATTGTTTTTCAGAGCACTCGATGTATAAAATCTTTCTTTCCTTACAAGGACCGTATTAATCGTTCACAACAATCCAGAGTTATTTACAGAGCAAATTGTTGGGATTGTAATGATTTTTACATCGGTAAAACTAAACGGCGGCTTCACGATAGAAAAACCGAACATTTTAAGGCCCTAGCTAAAAATGACAATACTTCAGCCATTGCTGACCACGTCAAGGCCACTGGACATAACATCAAGTGGGATCATTTTGATATTTTAGCGAAGGGCAAAACTGACTATCATTGTAAAATAAAAGAGACCTTCTTTATTCAAGAACTTGAGCCAGCTTTCAACGTCAACGTCGGAAGTGAAAAGCTGATGCTTTATTAATCTTTTCTGTTTTTATTATTATTATTATAATTATTATTATTATATATTTTACTGTTAAGTATTTGCTTAATCTAGGTTCCAGTCTCCTCATCCGATTTGTTATATATAAATAGCTGTTTTAAATTTCAACGGTTACTTTTGAAAATGTATGTAGAGCACATACGAAACGTCAAGTCATTATCAAAATGAAAAAGTTCAATATGTTTATCACTGCTGTTTGTGTCTTATTTTTGATCAATACATGAAGTATTTTCCACTGCGTATCCGCGTATCCACATATCCATGCATATACTACAGAGCATTTTGAAGTATGTTACACGAAGTTGGTATCCAGTTCCCATGTGTGATGTCCGCGTATCCACGTATCCGGGTATCTATATTTTCCACTTCGTATCCGTATATCCGCATCTCCACTTCTCAATAATTAGAGTTAAAAGTTTACCTGGGGAGGGGTGGTACTTTGGACTGCGTATCCGCGTATCCAGCCTTTTCAGAGGTGCAGCTTCAAAATGGCAGGGTATTCTGCAGTTACAAAAATTTGGTTTTATCAACGGAGTTGATAACGTAAATTGGTCACCGTACAGAGATTCTAAAAGCTGACGTTTCGAGCGTTAGCCCTTCGTCAGAGCGATTGAATTCGCTCTGACGAAGGGCTAACGCTCGAAACGTCAGCTTTTAGAATCTCTGTACGGTGGCCAATTTACGCTATCAACTCCGTTGATAAAACCAAATATTTGTATACTACTTCCCCACCGACGCAGCACCACAGTTTCTTTAGAAACTACCCTTCATTCATTTGTTATTCTGCAGTTAAGCCGATAAAACTCTGCTGGTTCGTTTTGTACAACTTTATTCTTCGATTTTACATTCAGAACGTTCAACAACATCGCTTTCTCACGCACATTTTTTTTGCAAAAACTCAACTCATCTCCTTTACACGTGCGGACGAGGTCCCTAGCAACTGGCTGACGTCATTGGTATCATAGCAACGCGACCGGAAATAAAAAATCAGGAAGCAGGAGGCACACCCCGAAACATCGGAACACTCCGGAACACCCTGGAAGTTAGGGTTAGGGTTAGCCCTCAATTTGGCTAACCCTAGGCCTAAAAACCAACTTAAGGCCTAGCTAGGCCTAGGGTTAGCCAAATTGAGGGTTTGGGGTTACTTCCAGGGTGTTCCGGAGTGTTCCAGTGTTCCTGGTTTTAGTACATGCCCAAAGAATCTGAATTCCTATCATTTCCTACAATTTACTGTGTACAAACCAGATAACAAGGAAAGGACAACAAGTGCATTACAGCACAGCATGCAAATGACTTGAGAAGTCAAGATAAAAGAGTTGCACAATCAGTACCTAATATCTTTTATAAATTAAAGAAATTGCAAATTAAGCAAATTCTGGACAGTGCAAGTATCTCTTTAAGAAAGTGCAAAACAAAAGGCAAGAAATATGCCGCCGGTGACCTAAAATCAGATGATTATGTAAGTGTTAAGGAATAATATATCCCAAGGATTATATTGGCATTGCCGCTTGATTACAATATGGTTGGTAACGTTACCTCACATATAGGGGCGACTTACACATAGGGGTGATTTACAGGTGATTTACATATATGGTGAGCTGGAACATGATACATACAGTCATTCACCAGTCCTAACGCAACCAGAAATCATAGCTCACAGTTTCGTAGCGAAACTCAGAGGTTTTCAAAATTTTAATCTACGCAGTTGATGGGTTTTTCTTGCAAAACCATGAAGGAAATCTCAAAGATTGTGATAAGTTAATCGAATGCAGAGTGAAGATAGAGAGAGACCAAATC
>BLFO01002587.1:23199-44877 GCA_014634245.1 Montipora cactus
AGTTGAACCAATGATATTTGAAAAATATATCAGCGGTTTAGCTTGTATAAAATGAGTGGCAGTGAGAGTGAGAGTTTTAAATGTGATACCATGCACTGATACAAATATCACATATGACTAACAAGTGTTGCCATTTATATCATCAATGTTCATTGATTATTTTTGAATACAAGACATTTTAATATACCAAATTGAACGGAAATTCAACCTTCATCTTTTAAACTTGAAAAGGGAATAGGCCACTTTCGATATATTAAAATTTACATTGAAAGAGAAGTTTAGAGGACAAAGACAAAGGAAAGTGGATGATACGTCGATATTTTTGACATTCATTACAACTTGTTTTTTTATTTTTGTCCTCTGCCTCGCTGTCAAGCCGAATATTGATATTTCGAAAATGGCCTTTTAACTATTACAACGGTACTTCATTCATTGTTAAAATTCTTACTTACTATAACCTTTGTCGTTCACCTACGGTATTCTGGATTTTCTATACAAGTTGGGGTAGGGGGAATCATAACCAGCGTATTTCGTTTCTTAACTTGTCGCAAGGGTCTTATAATTATGCGATATGGAGATGGGGGATTAAATGAGCAGGGCATGTAAGTCAATAATCAAGCACGAGATTAAGATGGCTGGTTATTGGCTAGGTTTATCCTTGAGTTTCGTGGTTGCTTCCTTTGAGAAGTTTGGTCATTTGATGCCATCAGCTTTCCGTGATTTGTATTATAGTATTTTTGTAAAGCTGGTTTAGTAAAATGTAACATGCAGTCAAACAATTCCAAAATCTGTCCAATCATGTACCATGAGCTATTGAGCTATTAATTTTGCTAACGGCCTTTGTTTCTTTTAGAGCAAACAAAAAAGCGAACCTCAAGTTATAACTCATGGAGATGAGCTTACTCTTGGTAGCACGACGCTCCATCTACATATTCACCCAGGGTCACAAACCTGTGATTCCTGTGAGCCCGGCCAAGTACAGGCCCAAGTCATGAACCAGGCCCAGACGGAAGGGACGCCATTTGATACGACCGATGATGAAGGTAGTATGTATTTTATGGTATTTTGAATTATTCCTTTCTGGTTATGTACTCGCATGATTGAAGCCTTAACTGAATGACACCATGTATTGTGTATAAGTTTCTTGCTTATAAATTATGCATATGATTACACAAGCCTGGGTACAATAGCGAGCATTTTGTTGCTGAGTTTGAAAGAAAAGTGGAAATTCCTCTCGAAGCTGATTTTTTTAAAATTTCTTTTTATTTTTTTATTTCTTACAAACACTGTACACAACAAATAAACTTGCACCAGATTGCTCTCGAAGCTGATGCTCATAGAATGCAATGCTTTGGCGAAACAATTATATCTTTACATGCTGTAGTTGGGATTTGCCCAAGAGTAAGCTGTTGGTGTAGAGTTGACTGTATGTGAACAGTGTCCTCCGTTATGTTTCTTCAGGCTTGGTCGTTCGAGGTATAGTCCTGAGTTTTTTACTAGACTTCCTTTTGTTACTTCTTAAGTAAAGTTTATAACTGCTTTGATCTACATTCTCTCTGCACTTCAAATATATGTCTCTCGTCATATCTACATAACGGTCTTATCTCGCATGACGGTTTACCATGCATCACTGACAGCATTGCAGCGAGGAAGTAGACATCTAAACTCTCAAGCGTACCAAATACCACCTTCTAGAACTGACTATCATATCATATGTTCTCTTATTTCCCACGAACTATAAGGGAGTGGAACTCATTATCAGAAGACGCTGTGAGAAAACCAAGTCTAACAAGTTTCAAAGAAGCATTAGAATAAGTTTCTGTCAATTAAGCAGTAACGAAAGGGACTTTCAGGCATCCGTTTCGTTACTGCTTCATTAACGTTTATAACTACATTGATCTGCATTTTAACTTGGTAAGATTCTTTCTAATGTCTGTTGAGGGTCTTTAAGTTGTTTGAAAAAAGAGCAGAGTTTTTTTTTCATCATTTTAAGGAGTCAATCTGCCTGTGTTTGTTTTCAAAGTGCGTATTTATGTTCCTTTAATTTATCGGACATTTCAGTGACATTTCATGGGGACTTTTTCCGTTGGGCGCTTCTAAATGACTGCAATTGGGGATCGTCTTTTTTATACATTTTCTTCTTGTGGTAAAAGTCGAAGACGTCGTCCTTCTTAATGGCAACCATTTCTCTGTAGTCAATGAACCCGTCGTTGTCGGTGTCCAGAATTCTTGTCAGTTTCTTGAGTTGCTTTCTTGTCATAGGAATGCCTATTTTCTTGACGCCTTTTATGAACTCTTCCTTGGAGATTTTTTTGTTGTTGTCTTTGTCCAGCTGTCGAAAAAAGTCCACTACGCGAAGTCCCCTGAGTTCGATATACTGCAACAGCAGGTTAAGAACGTCCTGTGTTCACGAAAAGAAGTTTGTGAACAAAAATGTTAAGTTCATGTTTTTACTTAAGTTTTAAGGGAGAGGTACTCTTTGGACCAAACCTGGTAGCAGGACACACTGAGTTTGCCTCCACTGCTTAACCAGACGAACACTACAGAGATATCAGCTGAGTGCCAGAAAAAGCGAATAACTGCTACCATTTTTACCCAGTAGATTTACAGAGGTCCACTTGAAGAAAAATCTCAGGCTGGTTCCGTTTTTATCCAGCAGTCGTATCCATGAGAGTAGCGATAAAATGAAATGAAAGTAAATTTCCCTGATAATCGCCGGAGTAATTATAATTAAACAATTCATCATTTATTTTGCCTTTATGTGTATAACAGATTTTAAAAAAGCATACAGCAGGTTGTTAGGCGAGGAGACCTCAGGAAACCACCAGGCTTATAGGGGACTCAGTGATCATCATGAAATAATTGTTTGCTTAGTCCTTAACTAACAAGCGAACAGTGCTTTGTAAAATGGTACCAATAATTGATCACTCACGCTTAGCCTCATGGCGCTGAGTATGGTTGTCATTTATTCAAGGGTCTACGCCATGGACCTTTGTGACCCGGCGTCCATGCTGGTCAAAGACAATAGAGTTCGTACCCCGAGCCTCTAGTTGATGTGTTTGGAAGAGAGTTTAGAGGGCGCAAAACAAAAGTTTTCAATCCTTCGGGAATCAGAATGGTCGCCATTTTAAAAGGTCCATTGACGTACATTTGTAATGTCTGCCTTCTTTACCACAGGGTGCAGAGGAGTTTTGTTGGATCGTACGCGACAAAGTCTCACTTCGTTAATTCAAAAAATGCGTTTACGTTGTACAATAAAGATTGCGAAATGAAATTTTCATTTTTGAAATCTGTATTGTACAAAGTAAACGCATTTTGGAATTAACGAGGTGAGACTTTGTCGCGTACAATCACACAAAACTCCTCTCCTCCTTGTGTCTATACTCACGACTTTGTCCTTCATTATCTTAACTCTGTCTTTCCCTTTCATGGCCTTTCCACATTGCACGCTTAGATTCGGTCTTTCATCGAGCACGTCCTCAAGCAAATCCTCAAACTCCACATTCACGGGAATATCATCGAAACTCAGTTCCTCAATAGCGCTTTCCTTGTTCTTGGCTACGGCGCTTAAAATCTGATACGCGCCTTCTGTCTGGAACGGATTCTGGCCAACACGCAAAATCTGGAGCGTTGAATTTCTTGCCAGTCCGTTGGCAATCCACTTCGCTCCGATGGCAGAAATACGATTGCTCGAAATATCAAGCTCTGTTAAAGTGTTATTTTCGCGGAGGGCGTCTCCGACGGATTTCGCACCGTCGTCTGCAAAACCATTCCAGGACAAGTCTACGAACTTTAAAGCGAAGTTGGTTCCAAGTCCGTAACCTATTGCTACAGCTCCTTTTCTCCTCAGATGGTTCCAGCTCAAGTCCAAACATTCTAAGCCTACGTTTGCGTCGATGGCTGGGCCCAGCAATTGCCCTCCAAGTTCACAAAAGTTGTTATGACTTAGATTCAGCGATTTCAGTGTATAATTGTGTTTGAGAGCTTCTACAATGGGCTCTGCACCTTTCTGCTCAAATCCATTGTTAGACAAATTCAACTCCAAAAGCTCGCTATTATCCCGGAGCATCTCTGACATCGCATACGCCCCTTGCAATCGGAGCTCATTATGTGATACGTCAAGCTCCGTGATGAACGGATTTTCTGTCAGCATCTTGGCGATGTAAATTGCACCGTCAGCGCCGATGCAGTTGTCAGAAAGATTCAGTGTCATAATGCTGTTGTTATTCATCAAGGCGACTGCTACAGCCTCTGCTCCAAGCGGACCGAGATTGTAATGCATCAAGTTCATTTCAGACTTTTCTAGTTGTCGAAGGAACGGCGTGCACGGAATCAAACCGAGATTCTTACAAGCGGTGAGGTATCGTATCTTTCCCTGATTTTCGGTCTCCTCGCTATCGTCCTCTGCAACGTCGTTTTCCAAATCCGTGTCGTACTCCTCATCACTGCTCGGCGTTGGTTTTTCTGGGTTCTGTGGTTCTTCTGTCACTTCCTTTTCCTCTTCTGGTGAGGAATGAGGCACCTGTCTTATGCTGTCCACTCGGACTGGGTATTTTGTTGACATGCCTGTGCTCTTAGATAAAAAGGGAAAAAAAATGCGACTCAGTTTTATGGAAAAGTCTGTCTCTTCTTCTAAGATCACGTCGCCTAATAATCAATTCCGTGATGGGCTGCTTAGTAGTTTCGCACTTATCTGGATCGACAATTTAAGCAAATTGTCTTTTATAGACACCTGAAAATTTCAGCCGGCCTCATCCCCTATCTGGAAAATTGCTGAAACTGTCCAGATAAGTACGTGGGTCTCTTCTCTTTTTTGTCTGTAACCCGCATTTCAACTGATCAGATACATTTACTTCAATTATCGAGTCCTTCACGGGAACACATGAACCCAACAAATTGACCTGCTCCCAACTGAGTGACGTCATAGCTCAGTTGGTAGAGCATTGCACCGGCATCGCAGAGGTCATGGGTTCGAATCCCGTTTCTATAGAGACAAGTTTTTTTTCAATTCTCCAAATAAGTGCGAGGTTCACTTTTCCTTTTGTGTACAACACCCCACCTCTTCAAATTTATACATTTGTTTCTTTATAGTTTTATCCAATAATTTGAAAATGAGAAGCACCAACCTTGTAATGTAGCCCAGGTTGGGGTGTGTGAATATGGATTAAAATTGGAGAGCTTTAGTTTCTAAGAGTTTCAACCAACTTGAAGCCCATTTGTACTGTTGATGGATTTGTAGGCATGCGATTCATTTAAATTTAAAGTAGTTTCTATCGGTACCATTTTGAGGATAAATAGCAGTAACACTAACTCTACGATGAAACTTTTCGGATTCAACATGTTGCCTGAAAAATGAAGCAAGAGGATGACTTTCCGACTTTGCTTCCAAAATCTCTGTTGTTTGCCGTTAAATAAATACAATGCTTCGTACAGATGAAGTTTTGGTGGGAAGATGGTCGATGTCTTTTAATCGATTTTTCGCTCCTACGTAGTTTTTTCTAGAATCTTTGTTTATTCAAGTGTCATCTACTTGTCGTGCAGGAAGGAAGTTTGCCTTTGACTCGCTTTAATACGAATTTACAGTATTTTCAATGGTAAATTCGATTGACAGTAACACCAAACAAATTTTTTTAGAATAACCCAATAAAGTGGAAGTAATACACTCTATCCAGAGCGTAATATTATTCGAGTTTCAGTTGAGTAGGCATAATTTAATGGCTTGTCAACATATAGCCTTGTTATGCTCAAAACTACATTCGGATTTTATGCAGGTAACATTGGATACGACAAATTGTGTCTCTCGCGGAGTTGGACTACTACAACCGAATTAACTCCGGTTTATGTGGATAAATTTATACTTACCTCAGTATACAAAAGCGGCAAGTCTCAGCGAAGTCTTTCCAAACGAGGATATACTAAATGAAGAGTGCAATTAAACAGGAAGATGTGAGCCGTTCAGGCGGTGGCGACGAATATCGATTAAATAACATCCTCAAGTTTGACTGAGATCTTTTGTTAGAAATCATTAATCATTTATCATTTGGATCAACGTCAAGCAGGTGTTTAGTTTGCCAATGCAGAATTAACATTTAAAGTTATTGAATTTTGAGGCCTAAAATACCAAAAATTTTCATCTCGAGGAATAGGCTAGTTTCGAATTCGGTGCATGACTGCTTAAAATGCGTCTGAGTTTCCTATATTCTTTATGCTGGGTTGTCTATAATAAATTACTGTCAAATTACTGTAAAATCGGGTACTGAACAGGACCAATTCCTGTCTTGTAAACCTTACTGATTCTTTGTTTCTTTTGAATTGTCGTGAATGATTGTTATATAGTCGAAAATGTTGCGTTCTCACATTGAAAAGTTATTGTTTAATGTAAGTTGGGGCTGCTTTGCTAATAAGATTTAAGCAGGCACTCGTGTTTGCTTCTCCTGCTGTCGTAACAAATTGAAAAAAAAGTAGAGCTGCTATAAAAATCAATAAAAAGAAAGATTTCAATCTAAAATGAATTAAAGCAGGGTTCTCGACAGTTTTTTAAAGTAGCGGACATATTTCTAAAAGCACCGGACGTTACATTTTTTGGCGGTGCAAGGCGCCTTGGGAGCGCTGAAGGCTCGAGCTACCTAGGAGTCTGGGGGCAAGTTCCCCCCCCCCTCCCCCAGGAAATTTTAAAATTAGAACACTCAGAAACGCGGTTTCCAGTGTTTCTGGAACCTAAGAATCAGTTTCCCAGGCAAGGCTGGAGTTCACTCAAATTCTCTTTAAAAAGGAAGTGAAAAATAATAATATTAAAAAAATAAAACAAACGCCTCAAATATTGGCATCAAACTACCGGACATGGAATGGGAAACCACCGGAGGAAACGTCCGGCCTCCTGCCTCAAACGAAAATCCTGTTAAAGAAAGATTTCAGTCTCACATTACGCCAGGATGTTTCTTGAAGGCAGAACATTTATTAAAAGACATGCTACATCAAATTCCTGTTTTTGATCATGGGAAAACGCCAAATGCTATTTGGTGATGCGCTTGTCAGTTATTCACATCATCCTTAGAATCTTGTTGCCTATTGTTTATTGGCCCGTAGACAAAGAAAAATTCCATAAGCTTTGGCAGGCTAATTTCCTGTCGTGTCCCAGCATTCAATTTTCAATGTCTTCAGTATCGCAACCCCATCAAACATTGCCCGGTGCTCTGGAACGACAGAACTTTAGTTCTGAAAGCCTTTTTCACGGTTAGTTTTTCTCATTTGCATTACAATATAATCTAGCATGTATGTGAGGCAATTTCGGGCTATTTTGTAGCTTTAACCCGAAATTGCCTCGCATCCACGTTAGATTACATTGTAAAGCCAATGAGAAAAACTAACCGTGAAAAGGGCTATTTCACCAAAGTTAGTCTGATTTCACACTTTCTATCTGTCATTGCTGATTGGTAAAAACACGCAAAAACGAGAGAATGTTTACTCCTGGATTCCTGGTCGGCATTTATCATTTTTCTAGTACGGCCAACATTTTCAAATTCCTCTGTGTTTAAGTAAATTATCCCTGGATGCTTCATGTTTAAAATTCAAAAAGAGAAATTTTCTTTAAAGAACTGCATAAATTTGCTGCCATTTTGAAAGCTACCGCTCTATTGCGCGAGTAGCGTGCGCGTACACGCAAAGAACGCGTAACAAGCGCGCGTTGTTTTGTGGCCTTCTTGATCACCCTGATGTGCTTACATCTTATTATTTCGTTTGATTTGCAGTGTGTATCACTAAAGTTGTTGAGGGCGGCAAACCTATCAATGTGTCATCGATACGAGAACAGAGGAAGTCGGTTTTAAAGAGAATCAAAAAGGCTTATGCTCTTGAAGTAAGCTTTATATTTTAACCTTGCAAATTGCACAGGAACCTGAAGTGTCCCTTAACCCTTGCTTCGTAGTATTTTCTCTTGGATAACATGCTGTTTCACAACTGTAACCCCAGCGACGGTGGAGAGACAGCTAAAAGAGTGCAGCTTATCATGGAATGGAGATTTTAAAAAAAAGTGCTTATATCTTTGCATTTGAGGTTCCTGCTTCAGCTTTAGGCTTCACTTTTTTAGACTTGTCGTATGTCGTTTGCAAATTTATTTCTCTTGCCCTACGAAATAATGGAAGCTAATCGTATCCAGAAGGGTTCCCTATTTGTTGGTAGTGATAAAACTATTGCGCCAGGCAATCGAATTGCGAATTTTCGCAGCAGTATTGCAAAACCGTTGACCTCAATCGAATTCAATTTTGAGTTTTCATTCACGCTATCTTTTTAACGCGATACATTGTAACGCAGTTCCCTTTCTAGGAGATAAGTTTTGAACCCAGCCGAGCCGCCGTTTCTTTGTGATTTATTTATGGCAAGAATTGTACATCAGTTTCCTGTTGTGATTATTGGAGAACGGTAAATTCCATCTCTGATTGATGCGGATGTCAATTCGTATTCGTATTTTGTCGCACAAACCTTAAACATTCATGAATGATTCGCATCATCTGAATTCAGCACCATCTGACTTCGCCATTGGAATTTCAAATTCATTGTCTTGAATTGTCGGAGAAAAGGATAGCGTTAACGTCATGGATCGGATCGTTTTTTACAAATACATTGCAGTCGGTTAAAATAAGTAGTGCTATCCCGGGTCATGTTGTGCCTAGGCGTGGTATTCCCCAAGGGACTAAATTGGCCCCCTTTCTGTTTGCAGTACAAGTTAATAACCTAGCCAGGCAATGGAAGATCAGGGCTAAATACGTAGACGACCTTTCGATAGTAGAGATTATACCTAGGTGTTCCACCAGTTTTCTGCCGCTGATTGCAAGAGATATTTGCACATATGCTAGTGAGCATGGCATGCACCTCGACCCAATGAAGTGCAAGGAGATGTTTATTGGTTTCTTCCACTACAAGCCGCATCATCCTCCTCCTTTGCAGCTTTCTGGGTCCGAAATCGAGCGCGTCTACACGTATAAGTTGCTTGGTGTGTATGTTACTGATAATTTATGCTGGAGCACGCACTGCGAGTACATTGTTCAGAGAGCGCGCAAACGCCTGTACGCATTGCGTTGTTTGAAGAAGTCAGGGGTGATGGAAGGGGATTTAGTTCTGGTGTACTCCAGCCTGATCCGTTCAGTGTTGGAGTATGCCTCCACAGTTTGGGCAAATTTTGCCGGAATATCTTAGCCTCCTAATTGAGGAGGTGCAGAAAAAAGCCTTAGAGATAATCTTTCCCGGGCTTCCCTACAGGGACGCACTTGTGCACTGTGGTCTTCGTACTCTCTCGGGTCGGCGTGCCGCAGCATGCACTAAGTTTATCCAGAGAGTTCGGGACACCGGTGTCCTTGCTAACTTGCTACCACAACGCACAACTGTGTTCCATGGATGCAATCTACGTTCAGGCACCATCAGAGAGGATCTCGCCACGGCATCTACTAACCGTCTCGACAAATTTATTACATATAGATATTTCTAGTAAAATGTTTCATGATAATGTATATATATGATTAGTACTTTGACCACTCTTGTAATTTAGCTGTTAAGCTACAAAAAGAGGAATTAAACTGATGATGATGATGATTATTATTATTATTATTATTAACTCTGTGATTTCATATCTTATGGTTAGGAGTCTGGCTACTGTGAAGAAGCTGTCGATGGAACTCTCGGAGGAAAGTACAAAGATCGGGCTGACGTCAGGTTTGCATTTCTGCTTGTAGGTTTTCTATGGAACAAGTCAAACTCAGGATGATTCCTAGTGTGAAATGCTGAACTTCACTATAACTTGAACAATGATAATGATGATGATAGAGAAACCTCAGTAGCATTGCCAGAGATACGCAGTTTTTCATTCCAGTTTTTCTTTCGCTTATAGAATCGTTTGAATCCTGTAAACTTCATCTTGTTTTATCAGTGCAAATTTAGCAAATTCGTCAATTATTTTTCTACTTGAATAACTTTCCTCGCAGACGTGCAAAGGTTGGAAGTGATGTTCCTGTGGTGATTGCTGACGATGCCCCAGCGTCTGTGCACAGGTAGAGTTCATGCATGAGCTTCAGTTTTCGTCCTCAGACCTTTACTCTCACCCTCTCCTCCCTTTTTCCTGCACACTCCTAAGCCCTTTCCTTAGCATTGTCTCTGTAGGTAAAATTATATCCATCAGCCGAAAAAGGAAAGGAAATAGTCTTAATCCTTTCTGTGGAAATATAGTCACCCTCCATATCCTCCTTTTTTTCATGGAAAGGTACGATCTGGACAATGTGAGATAACGAACGAAATTCGCGGGAAAATGGTACGGTGTACTGATAAATTTCGGGTATGGGACGGAAATGATTGCTCATTTTTCAAAAGCTTTTTCACTGTATAGGAATCTGATCTTGTAATCCACACTTTGGCATTCATTTTAAGAGAACGGCAAAAATGACATTAATCTATCCGGGAAAAGTTCACTCAAATGCAGTTGATTTTCCATCCCGCACAAAAGTCGCTTAACATTTGTAGACTAGACATCATTCCATTATACGTGGTTATGTCAGTGTTGTATGATTTTTATCTTAATTGATTTTACATTTTCTCGTGTCCTCGCAGGCCGATAAGTGCTGAAAATGTCGGCCGCCAAATGTTAGAGAAGATGGGATGGAGCGAAGGCGAAGGACTGGGACGTGAGGGCACAGGGCGCCGCGAACCCGTAAGTGTGTTGAATGTTTATGTAAAGCTATTGGCCGTTTTAAGGAGGTTCAAAGCATTTTTTACACCTTCAACAAACTGCGCTATTTGGAAGGATTGAATCTACCCAACTGCTTCACGTAACGGCAATGTTATAGTACCACATGAAACACCAATAATTGCTTAACAAGATTCACATATTAGTGTGACCCAATACGTTACCATGGCAACAAAAGAGGCATCTAAAACACAGTATATTTTGTCCTTCAACACGTATATCTCAAAAACGAACTCGGTGACACCCCTTTTTTATGGCTGAGAACTGATTAACACGCTAAGATAAAACTCTTTGCAAAAGTTAAAAAAATTATCTGCAGCAGATACATAGCGACCTTCACAATTGGAAAATTTTAAGGGGCTGTGAATCCGCTCCAGAAATTTTTTTTAACTTTTGAAGAGTTTCATCTTAGCCTGCAAATCACTTTTTACCATTAAAAAATCGGCGTCATCGAGTTCGTTTTTAAGGTACAAGCGCTTCAAGAGAAAATATGGGGTTCTTTTGTTGCCATGGTAACTGTTTACGTCACATTAATATGTGAATCTTGTTAAGCAATTATTGGTATTTCATTTGGTATCATAACATTGTCTTAGAGTGACACAGTGTTTTAGAGTTAATCCTTCCAATAAGATACTTCTCCCCAAATTGTTGAAACCGGTTTGAGCCAACTTAAAGGCCCGCTTTCAACCGACAGGCATTGCGTGCCGTGGAATAAGTTTCATATATGGAAATCCCGTCAAAGCTGAAATTCATCCAATCAAATCGCTACGATAAGCAATGCGAATTTCCATAACAAAAACAAACGGTCGAAAAGCCTGTCGGTTGATGGTGTGCCTTTAACACTAGAAACGCATAATTCGTCTGGGACGAACTTAGGCAAACTTTTTTTCTGCGTCTGTTAAGTTCGTGTGGTATAAAGATGGGCACAAGACGCGTAATGCGTCTCGACAAACTATCCACTTCACTACGTCCTCGAAGACACACCAAACTGGATAGCTCGTCCAGACATATTATGCGTATTGTGCCCGTCTTTATACAAGACCAATTTGAGAGACGCCGGGAAATTGTTTGCTCAAGTTTGCGCAAGACGGATTGCTTCTAATTGGTTTTAGATTCCTTAAAATCTCAAACCAGAGACAACAAGAAAGTTCATTGAAACTGTCATATTGACAGTGAATCCAGGTCAAGTGTTAATCAAAGCAGTATTCATTTGCAAGCGGCCATTAGCAAATCGCTTGTTTCAAAAGCCCGAATTTGTTTCTTCTTTTATTTTCTTTTCCACAGGTGATTGTTGAAGTACGTGACAGCCTTAGAGGATTGGGTACTGGAGTAAAAAGGAGCCTAGACGATGGAGAAAGAAAAGGCTACATCCGGGCCAAAGCTCGAGAGAGGTATGAACAAACCTCTAACGTCATTTCCGGTCCTCAGAGATTTGTCGCCGCAAACAGTGTTGTAGCTGAGAGGTTAGCGCCAAGCGCAGTTAAAGATGAAAATGAATCACAAGAAGCAAAGCCGAACGGCGGAACAGAGCAATCCAGTAAAGACGAACAAATGGACATTTTCGCTGAATGAGGGAGGATAAAGGCTCATGGTTCGATTCGAAGTGAATCTTAAGAAGGGGACTATACTTCCGCCTGGAAGCAGCCCCTTCATTTTATTATTTATAAAACTCATGTTGCCGCAAACCTGATGTATGGGCTTTGATTCTGCGGTGTCAACTGTTCTGTTTGAATTTGCTTATTTGATTTTGAGCGTGAGAATAGGTGGACAGGTGGGAGTGTGGAAGTTGGAAAATAGGTTCAATTTATTTTATTTCTTTGACGTATATCTTCATTTCATGTTGTTTTGAGAAATTTGAAATCCGAGCAATTATTTCTGGGATCATGCCCAAGTATAAAACTACATCAGTTTCATATTTACTTTTTCTGACAAGCACGTCATTTTCGCTGGCGCTGCTCCAATCATTGAAAAATTTAGACAGAATTAACTATTGTAGGGTAATGTGATGTGCTGTTTTTTACTCATGTAAACCATGTGAGCCCTACACATGGACCCACACAAGGACAGAGAAAAAACTCTGACAAGGGAGGGAACTGAACCCACGACCTTCGGGTTAGATCACCGCTGCTCTCTAACAGCTTCATTGGGAAATTTAGGATTCCGTTTACATTACGTGAAAAAGCAAATGGCAGGCTTTTGCTCGTCATAGAGGCATGAAAACTCTTTTATTTTAGATTGTCTTGTTTTTACTCACTATTTTGAGAAGTTATTTGAAATCTGTAGCCAAAAGAGTAAAAATGAGCCAAAATCAAAGACGTTTCTTTGATTTTTGTCACGCAAATTTCAGCTTGGCGTTTGCCGCAGACGCGATGATAAATCTATTATTTACCGTCTCCTTGAAAAAAATAGAAAGGTGAGACAAGCAAACTTATATTGAAGATTTTGTTTGGGACGCCAGAACACTACTAGGGTTTCTTTTTCAATCTCTTTCCTACTGCAAAGCGCCAATTTCGTTTTTAGGCAACTGGGGGACTTCTGACATGTTAAGCGGGTTGGATTGGTGAATGCAAGAATGCCGTTAATTAAATGCACGCAGATTTCAGTAAGCGTCAACAAGCGTCTTCTCGGAGTATAGACAATTAACGCCAAATGCTGTTCCTCAAGTAAGGATCAACAGCTACATTTAGCCTGAGCACAAAATAACGCTAACCTTTTTGCGGGGTGCAATGATGGCGCAGTGGTGAGAGCATTCGCCTCCCACCAATGTGTCCCGGGTTTGATTCCAGACTCGGCGTCATATGTGAGTTGAGATTGTTGGTTCTCTACTCTGCACCGAGAGGTTTTTCTCCGGGTACTCCGTTTTTCCCTTCTCCTCAAAAACCAACATTTGACTTGATTTGCGTTGATTGTTAATTTCAGTTTACAGTGTCCCCAATTAGGGCTCCAGCGCTAGAACGACTAGACAAATAAAGTTCTTTCCTTCCTTTAGACTTGAGGGACACTTCGTGTTGGATTTCCGCAAAATTGGGCGTGCATTTAATTTGGTGCATTTCTGGACATATGGCACGATATAAACATGATTGGCACAAAAACAGTAAGCATTCCTGACATATTTTAGGTTTTCACGGATTTCCTGGTCGCATTGTAATTCATGGCAACATTTTCATAGAGACATTTTGGGAATCAATCTAATTATCGCTACCACGAATTTGAAAGTTAGCGATGTTTATGTTTGAATGTTTATTTGCCACACAATAATATTACAAAGACGAGTAAAGTCATTAATAATATATGTAAAAAAAGGATAGACATTACAATAATTGCGGCGAGGAGATGCCAAGAAACCACCGGGGTTATAAGAGGTGATTCACATTCTATGAATCACTTTATTTCAGTTCCTGTGATTTGCGTGTGTGCTGTTAAGCTAGTCAACAGGAATCTGCCTAGAATTCGTTGCTTAGCACTTGCCCGAAATCTTCACGAATTGAAACGAAGAAGCATTTTAAAGAAGAGTTTCGAAAGTTTTAAGAAAAGGTTTGTAGTAAAGTTTGACGCTTTCCGAACTGCTCAAAATACAAGACTAGTTGTTACAAATATATAAAGAACAAGCCCCATTCAGTACTCTCCATTGAGGTGATTCGTTGTCGCTGATGTCGACTTACTTTTGTTGTTAAATTAAGCGTGTGTTAAGTGTTGGTTATTGTATTAGTCGTTGAATTTGGACGAATTTCATTGTTGACCAAGGCAAAAAACGTTGAACACTGCAGATTGGTTGTTGATGTTGGAAGCAATTTTCATTTCTTGAATTTTGCCATATCCTGCCATAACTGTTAACTTTCTTAACTCCGAGAAAGAAAGGACTGTGCAGAAATCGTGTCAGATCTTTATTGAGCGTGCGCGTAAGCCGTTGCTTGGAGACAAAGCAATCAGAAGGAAGCGCCCAGATGGCATCTATTCTTTATTTTCGAATTCCCCATAATACACTTTGTTTGCCCCCCAAATTTTGCATAAACTATTGTTTTCAAATGCTCTTGGGGACACTGCATATTCCCAAGAGCATTTGAAAACAATGGTTTATGCAAAATTTGGGGGGCAAACAAAGTGAATTATGGAGAATTCGAAAATAGAGAATACGGTAGAGTCAAAAATGTTCAAACAGCGATATATACTTAACGACCATTCACACAAGCTCCCGAAATACAAAGCAATACCTTAACCATCAATATGAACAAAATTGTAAGAAAGCAATCCTGTAAAATCGTAAAGGCGAAACAAATCACGTTTTGCAGGCGACGTGAAAATGAGCAAAACTAAGGCGGCGCAGAGCCGCAACGGGAAACGTTGATTGGAAGTAAATTTGACTTCCGGTTGCCGTCGCCCCGTAGAAAACATCTGGTTTAAAGTGCCCCAACCCCCCGGAAATGAATCTTTGCACCTGTTTGAAACGCATTGCGGCCTTTTTTCCCTTTTCTAACAAATCCTGCCTTTTTATAGGCTTCAAAACTAGCGAAAAAACAAGCATCTTTAGTTCACGACCGAGTAAGAAGGAGAATGGGTCTATTCCTGATTTGACGTCACAAACTAATTTACATTGCATAAACTCTTTGTAAACATGCATGCAAAGTAGATTGTGACCTCAAATCAGAAATCATAGACCCACTTCCCTTCTGACTCGGTCGTGAACAAAAGATGCTTGGTTTTTCGCAAGTTTTGAAGCCTAGAAAAAGACAGGATTAGTTAGAAAACGGAAAATATGGCCGCAAGGCTTTTCGAACAGGTGCAAAGATTCATTTTAGCGAAAAAAATATTTTGGGGTTTGGGGCACTCTAAGGTCCCTGTTGAAATTGGGGGCAGGGGTGGTCTTCATGGTCCATTTGAAATGTCCAAGATTGTAGGTTAGCCTTACCTTGGTCTAGGCTAAGCTAACCCTTACCCTCGTGTAGCAACGCTGCATGGCTGTAGTGTCCTAAATAGGAATGATACCGGTACGATCAACAGTTCATGATTACGCTCATTTTTGATCAAACATGGGAGTTGTGGCAACCAGGGTTCCCACAATAAGCACCTTGTAATCAAAGAAAAGACCAACGGTCATGAAATTTGACAGGATATCTTTCCAAAATTGATAGTATATTTTTTACATTGTTTAGTTTGTTATCCTTTCCCTTATAATACTTTTTTTTCCAATAAACCAACTCTATGTTAACAGTTCTCTCTCTCTCTGCCGCGTGACTCCTTTAGTTTAGGAAGAAAGCAAAATTTAAAAAAATGAGAGCAGAGGTATTAAGAACCACGAGCTGTATTCACAAAATATTACCTACGATGTGTCTTACGATATAACTTAATATAAAATTGGGCTTGTATTTGCTATTCACGAACTCTATACGCGTGACTTACGGACGTTCGCGCCCAAAACGTTCCCACGTACAGATTTTTTTTAAACTTGCCACGCAGAAAGGTAATGATCTACTTTTGCCAAAAAGGCAAAAAAATGGGGGGTCACCGTGCTCGTTTTCGAGATCATGAGGTGCATTTTTAGAAGATTGCGTTACTTTAAGACGATCTTAGCTTACAACTGTCAGCAATAAAAAAGCTACATGAGTGAAATTTAGATCAGGTAAACGTACTCAGTTCAACATAACTAATATAACTAAATTAACCTTTGCAGCTGATGTCTTTTTCTGAGGTGAAATTAACCTTGAAAAACGATACATTTTAGTCTAAGAAAGAAAACTTCGGTCGCTCGAGAGCATAAAAGGTCAAATATTTGTAACTTCTCTCGTACAGATTTTTTTTGTTTTTTATTAAAATGGACAAAATCAAGACAGGAAGTGATCTACGGAAAGAAAAATGGGGGTCACCGAGCATTCAAGAGAGTAAAATCGCTGCGAAGTTCTCACGCCATTGCGTGACATTTCCGAGAAGACCTGGGTCCACAGCTATCCCATGATGCCACATACTTTCATGTTCCCTTCTTGTGGAAAGTTTTTGCGCCTTTAGCATCGTGTTTACTTGCGTGGTCTACGATGCATGACGTGTGCGTGACATGTGCAAAAAGATGCGCAGTAGCAGTGGGCGCGAACGTCCTTAAGTGTCTTCTAAATTTACTTGTCCCGGACAGTTACAGTTAACACCCGCATATAAGAACAAGTGGATTAAGAACAACAGGGTGAAATTTGGCCAATAAAGCACCATATAAATAAGAACAAATTCAGCCTGATAAATAAAACATGTTCTTAATACAAAGGGAAAGGGTATTAGGATAAGGAAACAATACAGTACAGTAACTTATATCAAAGTACTATGGTGTTTAGGACCTTTACAAACTATAAAATCTATTACAAAACAGCATTGTAGATTAGTTATACCTCCAGTAATAATTATATAATTTCAAGTATTTCTGAAAAAAATTTTAAAGACATTTTAAGAACACTTTCACGCTGATTTCTTACTAAGCATCCCTCAAATAAGAACACGATCAGCTTAAACCTGAAAAAAGTTTTGTTATATGCGGGTGTTTACTGTATCGATCAACAAGAATGGAAATTTGAATAACAACTGCGGAAAATATCGTTGGACCATGTCGGCAACTAAGAAAAGACGGTCAAAGACATTTTGAAAGGTCCCTAAAGCATAAAACCAAAGCGCGACACAAACTCGTAGTTCAATGCGAACAGCTTGCGAACGATGAGTAGCTTTTTCTTAAGTTGGCCTCAATATATCTGAGTTGCTCAAACTTTCTTCCCGAGGAGAGCAATAGTTTTCCGAAGGATTTCACCTTCATTATCGAGCGGATTTGATCGGTTGCGATACACCCGGGGGCGCACTCTCTTATATACGCTATATAGGTAAGTGCCGCCCGATAGCGTAGGGTTTTTGAGGAGCTCAGTCCTTAAATAGGGTATCCTTTTTGGTATTTATTGTGATCCTTAGGGCGCTTTCCATTTGACAGAACTAACCGGCCAGACCGGGCATTTTAGAGGGATAACTCTCCAACGCCTTCAAATTAAAAAACCTCGAGGATGACATATATTTTTCCATAAGAATGTGAGGGATTATCGTGCAAGTGTTTCTTCAAATTGTTGCATTCTCTTTGCAAAATGACGGGTCTGGCCGGCCAGTTCTGACAAAAGGAAAGCGCCCTAAGATATTCCTTAGATAGGGTCACTAAATTGCAGTACCACCTCAAAGGGCAAAAGATGTGGTCCATTAAAACTGTACTACACGCCTGAATACACGTTTTCACTCCCTTAGGACGTTCTCGCCCATTGCTACTAGGCATTTTTTCGCGCATGTCACGCACACGTCATGCATCGCAGACCTTAATCGCAGACCACGAAGGTAAACACGATGCTAAAGGCGCAAACATTTTACGTGAAAGCGTGTGGCATCATGGGATAGCTGTGGACCCAGGTCTTCTCGGAAATGTCACGCAATGACGTGACAGTGCGAATAGACAATCGCTTTGAGAACTTAGCAGCGACTTTACTCTCTTAAATGCTCGGTGACCCCCATTTTTCTTTCCGTAGATCACTTCCTTTTCTGATTTGGTCCATTTTAACAAAAAACAAAAATAATCTGTACGTGAGAAGTTACAAATATTTCGCCTTTTATGCTCGTGCTACGGAAGTTTCCTTTTCTGAGACTAATATGTATCGTTTTTCAAGGTCTATTTCACCTCAGAAAAAGACATCAACTGCAAAAGTTTATTTAGTTATATTAGTTATGTTGAACTGAGTACGTTTACCTGATCTAAATTTCACCAATGTAGCTTTTTTTATTGCTGACAGTTGTAAGCTAAGATCGTCTTAAAATAACGCAAGCTTCTAAAGGCTCACCTCATGATCTCGAAAACAAGCACGGTGACCCCCGATTTTTTTGCCCTTTTGGCAAAAGTAGATCATTACCTTTCTGCGTGGCAGGTTTTAAAGAAATCTGAACGTGGAAACATTTTGGGCGCGAATGTCCTTAAATAGGGTGCCATTTTTGGTTTTGGGCCCTAAAAAGTATATCAAATCTCGATTTTCTACCCTTAAATAGGGTGAGGGTTTGAGAACCTGGGCGGCACACACCTATCCTAAATTGTCGGGAGTCCCCCACCCTTCCTCCCGGGACGCGTTCAACATGGCCGCCGCCATGAATTTAAGACATGTCTTAACAAGTCAGGAAATCGAATTTGGCCTTCTAAGTTTAGGAGAAAATTAACATATCTCAATATTGGAGGTCTTTGTGAATACTAGTTATCTCCTAAGATACATGTATATCTTAGGAGGTTGTTATGACTTAAAATGCTTTCATGAATGCTGCCCTTGGTCACCTCCAGCCTCACGTCCATTCTTAGTCACTGAGCATACATGTACAAGTCACAGCAGCTATGATAGACACGATAGAAGAGAAAACGCAAAACTCAACATAAGGAAAAGATGGATTATTAAGTTATCCTTAAGTTGGCCGCTGCTTACATGAGCAAACACTATCAATTGCAATCGCTGGGAGCTATCAATAATTTAATATTCATACATTATTCCCTGAAAATCAAACTAACTACATACATTATGTTGTGGTAGAGTGTACGTCTCTCCAACATAGAGTAAATTTGGGTCTGTACTGAAAAAATAACCGTACAAGCGGTAAGATAGTTTTTCCTGGATCGTTGCATAATTCAGGGTGGCCATCTTGTGGCAAGTGAAGCCATGTTTCTCCATTGGTAACATTGGCATCTGTACGTCTTCGCATTTCATTTGACCCTTGCTTCATCTTCAACTTGACCAATCATCGCACTGCAACAATGTAGTGCCATTTTTATATCACCCTAAACTCAGTTCGATCTTGCTTCAATGTGCGCATGTCTGATATATTCTCTATCTCAAAAGTTTATTATCCCATCAGCAGTAGCAGCAATATCGTCACTGAATTCAGTAATATAAGAGGAACTGTAATGAGACAAAAACCCAGACATTACATCAACATGGTTGACAGTAGTCTCCTTTGAAAACACACAAGAATAGGTGACAAGTCTGAATTTTTGGGCAAATCACCACAGTCACCTCACTGCCACAGTGCTACCTGTTTTCCTAACATACCGGTATATATGACTTGTAATGCACCATACAAACAGGACTGCCAAAACACAACAAGCACAGATACAGTGTTACTTCTAAAAGAGGATTCACTGAAACCTTGTCAAAATAATTGATCACCAATCCAATGTTCTATTTTCACTAGATTGTCACTTTACTTTTCTGCCTCATTGTTACAGACTTCCTATAAGGACCATCCCAAAGTCCCCAAGAATGACAGTGATGAAATCAACGATATTTTTCGTGCTCTTGAATCATGATTTTAAAACAAAATAATCTCCTGTACTCAGAGCACAACAGACCACTTTTACATTCTTTTGTATTTATGTAAATTAGACCTACTGCACTCATTTTGAAACCCAAATATTCTTTTGAGATTTGCTTGTCATAGCAAAGCTAGAAAGGCTTATTAGCATTAAAACAAAAGAAAGTTTCATTTGGCTGCCATTATGAAAGAGGTCTATAGGCCACTTTCAAAAATATCATACTACTCTTTAAGGACGGTGACTACTATTGTTATTGCGCATACGTTCTGCGCATCTCGAGATACTTGCGTTTTCTATCGGTGATGCTTCCCAATACAATGATATTAAGTTTTTGCACGGTTTAAAACTAACCGGAGAAAGCACATGTAGATCTTAGTAATTATAAGTACATTTGTACTCTTGGTATCCAAAAAGAAAATTGGGGGTAACCATGCATTTTTGAGAGATAATTAGGTAAGTTTCAATTTGAAAAATGTGTGGTTACCCCCAATTTTCTTTTTGGATGTCAATAACACTTGTTAAGATCTACATTTCCTGCATAATCATAAACCAGGGCAAAAATACTTTGAATTAGTAGGTACCATCCTTAATACTCTTTTGCCATTTTTGTATAAGCATTGCTTTATTTCCTCTTTGGACCATTGAAAGTCCCAAGAGAAATTTATGCAAAACTTTTGGAGGGCAAACAAAGAGTATTATGGTATTTTTCAAAGTGGCCTATAAACATTAAAGAAATGGAATATTTCAGTCCCTTTGGGACATAAATGAAACTGATAAAATCCTTCTTCATATTCAATATTTTTTGTGGCTGATGAAGTTCACTTAACCCAAACAAAATAATTATTCCTTTTTGTAAATCAGTTTTTTCAACATAAGTACATTGTAACAAGAAACAGAGTAATTCTCAGAGAAGTTCTAATTTCTTGCTACTGTAATTTCTAGCCGATTACCCATGGGTAATCTGTTAATTTTGTATTAAATAAGGACCACTGCAGGTAATAGGAAGGTGCGGGCTATGCAATAACTTTGATTACCGTGTAAAGGGCAACTAATCAGTGACGGAGTGATTTTCAAATCCCAGTCTATCAATCAAAGGCTCGTGTCTCAATTTGACATTAACAGCTCAAAACTGCTAGTTGGCAGGCTTCTTTAACCCTTTCAGCCCCAATAGTGCCAAATGGCACTTATAGATTTTACTCTGTCTAACGCCAGACGATTTTACTCTGTCTAACGCCAGACGATTTTACTCGTCAATGGGGAACCCCTCGGGGCTTAAAGGGTTAAATGGGCTTCTACTGTTCATGAATGTGATAAGATAATCAAGTCTCCATCACATGACATGCACAGGTTATTTCTATTCTAAGTCTTCTTTACATACAGTGTAACACTTACTTCTCATTACAGTTCTTATGGAGTGTATGAGATTAATAATTTGATGCTTTGTTCCTCTTTCTTCACCGAATCCTGATAGCTGGTCAGTTCCCCAACCCACTAGAGACAAACAAAAATATATCAGTAATGGCTGTGCAGTGTTGACAGTTCCTGACAGTTACAAGCTGGATATCTATTACAAGATTCTAACAATTTCTTCAGCTGTGAACCT
>BLFO01002587.1:44909-47409 GCA_014634245.1 Montipora cactus
CCTACCCCCTCATATGTGGATGAAAATGCTAAGGTGTAATGTTTCAGATTTTCATGTTTATCAAAGAAGTCATCCGAAATTTGAGGGTATGGATTTATGCCATCCTTGGTAGGGGAAAGGTTGCAGACAGATGTTCTCCTTTCAGCAACCCGACTAAGCAGTTCATTCCCTGATGGCATGATATCAGTGACGCAAACGGTTAGGATACGAGAATAGCAAAGATAAATATCTATGGCATGACCCCCTGGAGAGCTGATGCATAGGAAAAGGAAGAAAAGGCTGAGGGAAATGTACATGTAAATGCGAAACTGACATACTGCAACTTACCATTCGGTGCACGAGCAAAAAATAATTATTGTGTCTTTTAGGTGGTTTATAGCGAGGTTCCACATAAAAAAAAAAGACGCCTAGTTTGGCGTGACTATAAGCTGTATTTTAAGTGCATTCGCGATCGACAAGTGCATTTAAACCTTTTAACAGTCATGCACCGCCGGGAAATGTCAACAAATGATAGCGCCTTTACTCGCAGGTAATACGCCGATCGGATTTTTATATAAGATCACTGGATACCCAAACCTTGTTAAACATACCTTTTGCTAGAAAACGTTCCTCGTGAAGAACGGCGACCGCATTCAATACTAAAAGGCAAGCCTCAAGTAAACTGTAAAATGTGAGCGCCATCTTGGATATCTGACGTGTCGACATGCGCAGAAGAGTGCTTCTTTACCGCTGACTATCCGCTGACTGCAAAAATTATTTGGATGACGTTATTCTTGCATCAACTTCCGGTGAAATCATTCGGGACTCAAGACTACCACATTTATTTTCTTTAATCCGTCTTCCCCTCCAGGAATATTTCAACTGCCTTTTAAATCTTTTTAAATTTAAATCAATTTTTTCATAACATGACCGGTTTTTTTTTGGACTTCGTTTGTAGAGCTCGAGGACGTTCCCAATTTCACGACCTCTTCGATGATGCAATTCTTTGTACCAAAGCAAGACGTGACTTCAGAATAGTTGTGTGGGAAGGTATACGTGGCCGTTCTTCAAAGAATCATCTCTGAATGTGTGACGTGTCCTAAAGCCTAATAAAATTTGCTTTCTTTTCTGTGTAGTTCAGTGTTGAGTGAAATTCATCGTTAGCGACAGACTTCTGAGTTCATAATGTTAACGTCAAACTTGTGTGCCTCTCTCGTTTTGCTTATTGCACTGAGTCAGCTTGGTCAAGGATCTCTTCTGATAAACGACCCCTTCGGTGATTTTGTGTAAGTACGTCAAGAATTATTACCAGCCTTAAGTTGTAGAGAATTGCCCTTAAATTCGGGAAGTGACATCGGGAAGAAGCCAACAGAAACAGTAATTCTCTGCTAGGAGACATTGAATATCATCGCTTTATTTTGTTGTAGACACAGTATACAGTAGCTTCTTGTTGTTTTAGAAAGTTTCTTCAAAGAGGTTCTCGGTAAACTGTTTGAGAAGTAATTTAGTCACGCAACTTTGGTCGTCCCTGATTCGCCGCGCTGGGTCGTTTAATTAACATGACCATCAGGCAAGAAATGTTTCACGCGTTGTGTGTCGCCAATATTTGCCGTGTCAGGGATCCAGGGGCTTTAAAATGGTCCCCCTCATTCGGTCAAATTGTTGACGTTTGTTTTGTTTATGATGCAAGTTCCTGAAAACCGTTAAATGTTACGAGTTAACGCTCTCATCAACTGACACACCCGAAAAAAAGTTCTCGCACCATTTGACTAAGCCAGGTGATTTTTTCAGTCGTCACGCAAGTTGCCGCCCAAACATTTAAAAAGGAAAACGTGTAGTTTCGTTAGCAAAACACTCCTATCTTGTCACATGTATTATCTTGTTACAGATTAAGACACAGACAGAGCATTCGTGATCTCGTCAACTGGGACCCTTTTGAACACGAGCCTTTTACAATAGATCCATTTTTCCACCACCACGATTGGTACTTTCCAACAATCCACTCGAGGTGGCTAGATGATCGTATGAGAGTCCCACAGGCTTTGGTGACGAGAAATGATAAGACCACTTATCAGCTCTCCGTGGACGTTGAAGGATTCGACCCCAAAGAACTTTCCTTGAGATTGGTTGGTCGGGAACTGACAGTGACGGGGATTCGTACTTGTGCGCAGAAGCATAGGAAACCATGCTTTCAAAGACATTTGTGTTGGAGGCGGACTTTACCCGAAGACGTAGACTTAGCCACCTTAAGAGCGACTTTGACTGAGTCCAATGTTCTTGAGGTCGACGCGACAAAGGACAAGGTTTGTGGGGGCAGGAACATTCAGATAAGCGTCTCAGACAGGCCTGAGCATCAAGGTCAGCGGAAAACAGAGGATGATTTAAAGCATGCGCACACCGTTAGAAAAGAACCAATTGAGGAGGAGGTTTCAGTAGAGGTTGTTCCTGACGACAAAGAGGACCTGAATCTGCGGAATAATTAATTTAAACACGAGAAGATTGTTTCGGAGACAATTTACAG
>BLFO01002587.1:54909-62883 GCA_014634245.1 Montipora cactus
TACAATAAAGACGATAAAAAAAGGTCGACCAGTTTTAAAAACGAACGCCAAGACGTGACACCGTAAATATTATAGATATTAACAATTAATAAGACCCTCTCTTCGCTTCCTTTTTCTCTAGTAGACGTGACGACATTTGACGCGTTTACTACCAGAAATGTCAAAACAAAAAGATGTTTTGTTTCACCTACTTTTGATTACACGCGACCAAATAATGAACGGAGCTGTTGGCGTGATATTAGGGAGCTTAAGCACGCGCGTTTTTGAGACACGGACGGCTATCGGAAGTAAGCTGTTTTCCCTTTTAATTTGTCTTCACACAGCCACATTCACATTGCCAAGTATCTTTTCTCCAGTGGAGAATGATTAGTATAAAAATATGGGGGAAACCGCAATCCTGGCACTCGAAATGTTTTCTTCCGGTTGCCTTCCGCGTCTCAAAAACGCGCGTGCTATAAGCTCCTGGGATGATTTGAACTTCGCCGAGCGTGTGTCATCGGGCGACTTGGACAGATTTTTGGATGAATGAGTTTAAAGTGAAAATCGGTTCGGCGCTGGTGCAGTACGGAATTTTTTTTTCCATTGTCTTTCAAACGCCCATCTCAAAACTTTCAAAGCGACATGTACGCTCTTTACAGCCGCAAGAACAAAAAACGCAATGATTAAAATACACGTTTCTCCCACCCAAATCCTCTAAATTTCAACAAAGATATTGTCTAGGTCGACCCTCTCACACTTATACACGATGTTCGCGATTTTAAGCTAGGCAATCGTTGGGCCAACTATGCAATGTGTTAAAATATACCTAATGTAATTAAACTTGGGAAGCAATGAAAAGAAATTAGCATGCAAATCTGGTTTCTTAAGCCTTTCACACCACAGACGGTATGATTAAACGACGGGTCTTGGAAGGATATGATCAGTCAAGATCGAATTTCCTGACGTGTAAATGGTTCCCTTTCTTTATTGAAAAACACTCATCATTTACCCCGAAAGCACCAAATTCTCATTATGAGTTTGCTCATGCCAATATAGACAGGAATAAAAAAACCCACTCCTTTGGTACAGCCACAGTCTACGACAAATGGAACCGGTTGATCGTTACTGCATTTCCTTGAATCAAGTTCTAATCAACAATTGAGTATCATGATAAAGGTTACGAAAACAAAAGTAAAATAAAATAAAATAACTTTTAAAATGACGCAAGTTACGATTTAGTAGCCTCAAAACAAATGTACAATTAACAGTTGCCAAAATATTCATTTCAATATAGCAGAATTACTTTTAATTCCGAAAAACTGAAGAGAAAGCTGCGCATATACATGTAAATACCCCCCTCCCAAAACAATGGCAGTAAAACACAAAGTGAACTACAGGAAAAGTAAAGAGGACTCGGAAAAGAAGGAGAAGATTGAAATAGATTCCCCTTAAGTAATTATGAAAAGGAGGAAGGCGTAGGAAGGTGCAAATTGATTTTGCTCAACTGAAGAAAAGCTTTTAACATTTCCATTTTCCAGTTCATGGTTGTTATGAAAACTTGACGATTCAAAGCTAAAAGAAGTACGACAGTTTTCCGGTGCAATCACGATCTGGAAACGCATTCACTAAAGCGTATAAAATACTTGCAAACAAATTTCCGCAGACTTTTTTCTTCGCCAAATTTAATTTCTTGAAACATTTTGGTTGCCAGAGTCTCGCAGCCGGCGACTTGACTACCAAATAAAAAGGTCGCTAATTTTGCCGGGACCAGCCTCCTCCAAATTTGGTTGAGTTCCACAAAAATTGGGAAGATTCAACGCAAAGATAACCCTTGCCAAAGCCACTCGGGATCTCTTAAAGATCAGCACGGTTTACCGGCCAGGCTGGCTCAGTTAATGGGATGAAATTGCTGTCTTTTCATACTGAGAAATTTTTGCCCCGACGCGAACATTTACTGCATTCTATTTAACGGACAAACACAGCAGGAATTTGTCTCTTTTCTTGATTCAAGCAACCTCAAAATCTCTTTAAATTTACTTTGACTATAAAAAAGTTATTTCCTACTTCATTATGGGAAAAAGAGAAGAAATTAAGTTACGTAACATTCTATCATGAAAATCATTGTAGCAGCATTTTCATCCGGATAACCTGGATGAAGAGTTTATGAGGTTAATTCGAGGTCTTGGGCTCACAGAGCGACATCTCGGTAATCGAGCCAGCCCGGTCCAACTGCATGGGCATGAAGAGGCCTTTGGTTGACAACTTGTTCTGTTGGAAAGTTATTGGGTACCAAAACGTCTACAACGGCGACGGACGAGAAAACAAGACAAAGCAACGATTTTCCTCCTGCGTTTTTTACGTTTTGCACATTTCGTTTCCGTTCTATCCAAATCTGCGACGTGAACTGACCAACCTCGCGCTGTGTGGAAAACGTTTGCACAAAACAGCAAATGCTCCTCCCTGATGGGTACAGATTGCATTCTTTCATGGCTAGTCACCAGGACGTCACGGTTCAAACTATTTCTCATGTTAATAATGTCCCTATAAAAGTGTCATGCGAGCTTCACAAGCTGTCTTTTAGTCGCGTTCTGCCAATACGTCATGTCAAAGGAAACACATCCAGCTTGAGGATTCTGTCACTGTTCCGGTTTGTTTATGAACCCTTTCAGAAACCACGGGGGATGGTTTTTCTGCTGAGGAAGCTGAGCGAATTAACCTTGAGTTTCAGATGAAAGAGAAGGTCCAGAAGAAAGAGATGTTGGAGAGAAGGGTTGGTGTAGTGGTGAGAGCATGCACTCGCCTCCCATCACCAATGTGGCCCAGGCTCGCTTCCCGGAGCCAACGTCATAGGTAGGCTGAGTTTTGTGTTGGTTCTCTACTCTGCTCCGAGGGTTTTTCTCCGGGTCCTCCGGGTCCTCCAGGTCCCCCCCCCCCTCCACCCTTCAGCAGAAAAGGCAGCATACAGCTGATTCCAGGTTTCTGTAAGCTGTGAAGCTGTGCTCCAAGGTCACCCATGGACCGTATGGCGGCAGCCAGAGGTGCCATAGTATGCTTTCGGTTCGACCTTGTTGAGCTGCGTCGTTGGTGTACTTGCGAAGGCGACTAGCGTGACAATTGTTATTATTATTATTATTCCTTGTAGACTCAGGCAGAATGTTCAGCCTGGTGTTTATAGTCCTTGGGAGCAGGTTACAACAAGTCACCACAGGTCCCAGGTCTCTCTTGTCCTTCTTCTTACAGGAATAGTGCCTTCCTTAGTATCTTTGCTGTCCCCAACAATGCTGTTTTCTGGATAACTTCCAACCTCACTTTCACACCGATTTGCCTCATGTACTCCTTAAAGTTGATTGACACAGCTGCAAGGGCCCCAATAACAACAGGCACTACCATGACTTTTTGCATTTGCCAGACCTTTGCAATTTCATCTTTCAGTAGTTGGTATTTCTTTACCTTCTCAAGTTCCTTATCCTTCACCCTATCATCACCTGGGATAGCAACATCAATTATGACAACCCTTCTTCTTCTTCTCCTCCTTCTTCTCCTCCTTCTTCTCCTCCTCCTTCTCCTCCTCCTCCTCCTTCTCCTTCTCCTTCTCCTTCTCCTTCTTCTCCTCCTTCTCCTTCTCCTCCTTCTCCTCCTTCTTCTCCTCCTTCTTCTCCTTCTTCTTCTTCTTCTTCTTCTTATTATTATTATTATTATACAAAAACGTGGGAGTGGCAAGGAGCTCGAAGTCCTGGGCTGCCTTCCGTGTCTGTTTTTTTTAACCCCTTGGCGTTCAAGTAGACAGTGGTTTTCGGGCATGGAATGACCATGGGTTTATCTCAAGAAAATCCCGTGAATCGAGCATTTATAGTCATCAGTAGCCATTATAGTACCACCATTATACACAAATCGTTATTGTCATCAATTTGACCTTAGAAGCCAGAGCATATTTACATTTTTTCGTTTGACAGTTATGAATTCAGTCAATTAACAACACCAAGATGTAATTTTCCGCTACGTTTTATAACACGTTTATTTATTGTTACTAAAGATCACCTATGCGTTGGTACTTGTTAAACTTAAATAACTTGAGATATTCCATTTCCTTGTCGACTGTTAGGTTAACACATTCGTGTCCTGTTGAAAAAAAGCAGAGTGCATTTGTGACAGCAGTAACAAAGAGAAATCCAACTCTTAATTAACTACATAACTCCTTATTTCAGTCCTCATTTGGACTGATTTCCATTGGCGAGGGAGTCAGAGTCGAAGCAGCACCTTAACTAAAAGGCGGTACGTGCATTTTGCCCTATAAAGGAAGGAACCATCCTGAACCGTTTCGCTCCCTGGGCAGTTTTGCTCTTGTAATGGTACCAGCAAATGGCCGGACTATCTAGTCTTCTCGGATAAGGACAAGAATTCATAGGCCTCGCTAACCCTGACGTTAAAGCGCAAGCCACAGAATTCCTGGTACTTTAGTCTGCTTCCAACAGCAGGACACTGTCACATGACCCGCCTCGCTCCATAGTGTGAACTCGGTGGCCATGGTGAAAGCTAAGTAAATTTTTAACTTCTATAAACTAAGATTACGACGCTCACGATAAAATGATGGATGAGAAGTGGTATTAACGAAATCAAATCACGACTGCGAATGTCAGATCTTTCCAGTTTTCCTCCGCTCCATCACGCGACTCAAGGTTTGAGTTTTCGCCGCATTGCAAGCAAAGATTCTTTGACTCTTCAAATAATTCTTCTTCATTCTTGATTCTTCAAAGAAGAATCAGAGCAAAACGGAAATCTTCTGATCATCGTGATTCCGATTCTGACAACTGAGAAGTCGCAAATGCGATCAGTCGCCAGGTCATATGCGCTCATACGACTACGTTCATTAGATAAAACCCAGCGTTAAACAGTGGTGGGGGTAAAGCCGATACCTCAATCAATACACAGGATAAAACAGGATAAAATTAGTTTTATATCTATTCAAGCCTCAGTGATCAAGCAAAGACGAAGGCTCTAAAGCGTTCTACTTTACAAACCTGTTTAATTCGATAAACAAAATTAGAGAAGTGTGATCCAACTCCAAGACGGCTTTCTTTTTCAAACTCCCAACATGACGAACTTTTGCCATATTCGTTATACCTCGTACCAGCATTCCTTCCTCCGAAACACTCCCCATAAAATTGAATGGCAAAATATTCATATCCTATGTCGTGAGCCACGCGCGCGCATTGGTTCACCGTCAGATTCATCTGTCTCCAACGGATTTGATTCCTGAAGTTAGCATACAGATCAGGCAAGGTGCGGTTGTTTCCATCGTCACGGTAACATCCTAATGGTTCAAGCTTTGGCACGGGCTCTGCCGGTTTAAGGAAAATATTTTGTCACTAATCAATGATGACTCGGGGATAATCGGAACAAAATTCCGAGTGCTACTAGCAGGGGTTATCCGAAACTTGAGCGATCTGCGCCTAATAGGCTTTGCCGACTATTTGCTTCTTTACTGCAAGGACTGAAATTTTCGACACCTGGAATTCTTGCAATAATGGTAAAGAATTGACAAAATTATATCAGATAAAAGTGCCTTCATTCTTTGACTATTTTAGGAAAAAGCCTTCCTAAATGGAAATGCCTAGTGGTTTGTTTTTTAAGTCAAGAAGTAATTACGGTAAGATATAAGATCTATTTCCTCTTGAGCTATAAAATGATACAGAATGGGCTCCTTGTATTGAATGGAAGGTGATTGAGAATTGACCGACTGGCATTTAAAATGTAGCAGCTTTATACAGCTTAGACTACTCTTCCAAACAATCATGAAATACATATTATTATTTCCTTGAAAGACAAGGAAAATAAATATGGTTTAACGTGAAAGGGATGTCATGCATGCATTGGTTTTTTGAGGCATCAGAGTTGGATAATCCTTAGTTGTAAACATATTTTCATTTGATTATCGTAGATTCTTGAAAGTAACAATTAAATGAAATAAAAAATTGACCCTTACCGAATGAATAAACGAAAATACTGTTTCCAATTCCAATTCCACTTCTGCAGTATGCTCCCTCCGTTCCACGTGTGTGATATTTGTCTCTGATATCGTTCCCGGATAAACAAAGGCCATTGCGACCCATGGCAAAAAGCTTGTAGCCTTTTTGGTGAATCAAATTAGCGCACTTCTTTACAACTTCATTTGTATTTTCCAACTTGATCTCGTTCGTGAAATCACCGACCACTTCACCCAGCTTATCAGCACCAACAAAGCATGCCACTTGAATTTCGGGGGGAGCTTAAGAACAAATTAATTTAAAGACTGCTTAAGTACAGAGAATAATAAAAGTAGTTTTACCAGGCTCGGCAAATGGCACACACGGATCATCTGTCAATCATTCATGAACATATATTTAGCGATGAAAATTTTTGAGCGAAAACCCCAAACGGTAATCCATCTTTGATATTCTCGAGAACTTAGTTCGTCTTTCTTGTTTTCAAGAACTTCGTCACTTTTTCCGACTTTGAAAAATCGCTTCTACGAGTTCGGTCTCTTTCGCGCAGGTTTTTGCTGGTTGTGAACTATCAAATTTAGATGAAGCCAAAAAAAAAGCCGGGATTGGAGCAACACGATTTTATAGTGTGTGACTGAAGGTAAATTGATGCACTTCTTGATACATGGATACTGTGGTGCACAACTTGTAGAAAGGAAAATGTCGCCGGGTTATTGGGCGAGGTTAATAACTAGGTGGATGAATATCTGGTAAAACCACAAACTGTACGTCTTGGGGAATCGGGCTGGTTTAGACGAAGTCATCCGCGCCTCTAACTTCGGGATAAATTTCAGTGGATATAAACCTGACCATAAGGGTTTCTTCAGGATCCTCTGGTATCTTCTCTTGTCAAAATTGACCCCCAGCTAATTACATCTGGGTGTAGGTCTGTGGTCAGAGATCATAAATGGGACGTAAAGGGTGCTTTCGTCAAGTTGTGCTGTGAATCATTCACATGGCCAATAGCTTGTCTTTGTTTATTCGGATAGACGCTTGTTTATTCTATCTAACGGCAGTACTAACTGAATGGCTGGCTTTACTCCGCCTTTACCTTTGCTCGTTTATTACACGTTGCAGGCAGAGTTGACACGTTGGGTACTGGTAAAATGGAGAACGCTGTAATGTGAATTACGACCCACAAAATTCACTAATTATTTTTACTTGACAGAAGGATAACAAATAGAAACTTTTTTATTACCATACGACTTTGAACATCAACGGCCAAATATCTTTAATTTATTCTTTACGTATACTATGGGGATTTTGCTTTTTCCTGATGAGAAATTTTGAGATCTACAAACTTGACTGGTCTTTTTAATAAACCCATTTTTTGAGTTTAAAACTTTAAAAAATGGAAATAGATTGCAATTGAGAGGGTGTTTAAAATATGTTACTTATCTGTGGCATCAAATTCATAAGTAAACAGAGTGCTCTTTCTCTACTTCTCATCGGTACACTGTCTAGAGTAGCAATGTACTTACGATCACAAGGTTTGTCGTCATTGCAGACTGTTTTAGTAGGTGGTTGGACTGCATATCTACAAAGGTGGTTGTGAGCTAACTCAGTCATTCCAAGTTCGTTTATCTTGATGCACTCTAACTTTCGAGTCATCAGACCACCGCCACACGTGGCAGAACACTAAGATGAAAGGAAAGTAAAATAAGAGGTCAAGTTGGAAGCTCAAGTGGCAAGTACTTTAGTAATAATAACAACAATAACAATAATAACAACAACAACAACAGCAATTACAATAATATATAGATTTAGCCAAGCCCAAAAGCCGAGCTCCTGGTTTAATTATTCTTACAAGAAGTCAACCTGGGTTGAGCTTGGGAGCCAATCGAAACCCAGTACCTGGACAGCGATGAACTTTAAAAAAAAATGGTGGCCTCGATGAGCTGTAAACTTGAGTCCGAGATATGGTCACGTAATACTGGTCGCATTGTCATACATGAAGGGGTGGACGGTCGTACGG
>BLFO01002587.1:73551-82558 GCA_014634245.1 Montipora cactus
TCAGTTGGGAGCAGGTCAATTTGCTGGGCTAATGTGTTCTCGTGAATGGCCGGATGAATAAAACAAATGTATATTTTAAGTGCGGGTTAGAGACAAAAGAAAAAAGTGATCCTTGCACTTAAGTGGACAATAGGCCCTTTCTGAGTTCAACTCTGCCTCCTCTTCAAAGCGAGTCTAAGTGCGAAGTTTTTCTTATGCAAATTAGTTTTCATTCATATGTAAAGTAGAACTAATTACCATCACAAAAACTTCGCACTTAGACTCGCTTTGAAGAGGAGGTAGACATGAACTCGGAAATGGCCTATTCCACCCACCGGCAACACATAGGTCATTGGTCGGAATCCAAGCTGAAGCTGCTTGAAATTTTACCAAAGTAATTCGCTAATTACTTTCGAAACTCAATCGAAAACCGCTCTATACAAACCGTTAAATCATGTTCTAAAAAAATGCTCAATAACACCAATAGTACATTGATAAAATACTTTGATAACTCGTTTCATACACACATAGATGTAGGAGTGTGATCACGTGACGTCACAGCGGCCATGTTGGTTGATCCAACTAATCCCCTGGGAATTGAGAGTTCTGTTGTCATGCAAAGGTTTTCCTTTGTTTCGGTGGAAAAACAAGGTTATTGATCACCTAAGAGAAACACTCTATGGGTAGTCACAGCCAACGATACTGGAATGTTCTGTCATTTGCGCACTTTTTCCAAAGAAATATGCCTCCGAAACATATTTAAATAACCATAAAGGTTACTGTCGGTGCTTTACCAACACAGCTAAACAGTTTGCGGTCTAAATGTTCTCACCTCCAGAGTAGTGCGCTAAAGAGCCTGGATTTGTCTTGCTACACTGTACATCTCGATACGTGGGGAGAGGACACTCGATCTAATGCGATAAATGAGATATTTGTAGAATGAATTGCAAAACGTATCGCCAGAAAAATCGTTCTTATGCAAGTGAAAGCGATCCCGGATAATAGTCCAATCAAACGTTTATTGCCCGGCCCCGAAATTGGCCATCATAACTGTGATCGAAGCCAATGATTTAATTTAAAGGATCAAATTGAAATTTTAGCACTGACTTGCTGATTATATGTAAGGTTATATTCGTTTTATTCATCACTAGCAAGTATCCAAGTCAATCAAATGATCTTAGATGTTGATCACTTGTCTGATTTTTAATGACAGAAATTATATGTTACTATAAAAAGAAGAGTTCATGAAAATGAGACGGGCATATTCCTAAAGATATGTCAAATTTGAAAGTAGGGAAAGTAGCTATATAGTTTACCGAAATGAACTGAGTTAAAGGTCTCGCTCTCTCGCTCCCTATCAAGTCAATAATTCTTGCAGCGTGCAAAATTACATAAAAAATGCGTTTACCTGCGAATTACATATCCTCCATTTTCCTCTAGGTAACCCGATACACACCTTGCCGCCATTGTCAGGTCTGCAAAGACATTAATTGCTAATTTTCCATGATAATGATGGGTTAATCATGGGTTATCCGCTTAACATAATTATCTCTTTTGTGACAATAACGTCTATGTGCTGAAAACGGAAGACAAATGTTCTGAGGTTTGGGTCTTGCTCAGGCGTGTTTGGATATTAAATGACCATTTACCAACTTTACTTCAACATCTTTTAAAGAATTACTTCAATTCGGAGGAAATAATGCTATAATGTTTGCAATCATATTTGTAAGAATTTCCTAAAATGTCTTTGCATGGGAAAAAATTTCTCGCAAGCCGCCATCTTGAATGATTTTGACGAATATTATGCTTGCCATTTTGTTGTTTGCGATTATGAACTTCATTTAATTTAGAGAAAAAGGCTTTCTTTGAAAAGAGCGTGCAATGAATTGAATTTTCCGCCATAACCACAGATGGCAAAAAGTCACTCTAGGACTGTCTTCAGTAAACCATTGTAAAATATCTACTCACGATGGGTTAGTGCAAGTTCTCTCACGGTACTGTACACCTCCCCCACAAGTTTGACTGCAAGGACTGTAATCGGACCACTCACTCCACCCTCCATCAGTCGGTGGCAAACCATTGTCAACACAGTTTCCCTTGATGCACCACTGGTTTGAAATAACCATCACACGCGTCATATCTTTTATTCATAATATATTGAACAATTATCCTGCGAATCGCGCTGAATATCGCCGGATACTTAGCCGAAGAGGCAGTAGGCCGATTTGGCTAAAATCAGGCGATATTCCTCAAGTTCCCCAAGATTGAGCAGGATAATTGTTTTATTATTCAACACATTGATGACAAAGCACAATTTTCTACGTTTATTGGAAAAAAAGCTGGAAAAACTACCATTTTTCTCCGCGACACAAAACTACGTATATCGCAAAGTATCTGTTGAGTACGCACGACGAATATTGAGCGCGCTATGAACATATTTGGAAATTGTCACAATGTGTTGAATAATAAATTAAATTATCTTAATGTCCACATAAGCGGGTACTTCACGATTAGTCGTGATGCTCATCAAATTTGAATGTTCATTTTATTACATACACGTTAAACTTTCTGTTCGTCCTCTTGTGATGCCTGCCTGCTCCCGTCTGACCTTGTAGCTCAGTCGGTAGAGCAGCGGTGATCTAACCCGAAGGACGTGGGTTCAATTCCCACCCTGGTCAGAGTTTTTCTCTGTCCTTGTGTGGGCCCATTTCCATTAGTAGGGCTAACGCTCACATGGTTCATATGGGGTAGAAAGCAAGCACTTCACATTTCACTCTAATCAGTTAAGTCTATTGAATCCTTTTCTGCCGAGGTTAAATTGGTGATCCTCATTTTAACTACAATCAGCGACAAAATTGTTGACACATTGACCATTTCTACCCTCTATGCCCCATTTCTTCTATCTTTTAGCCTTCTTAGGTAATCCAATTCGCCCCATTCCTCCCAAACAATGTTGTACAATGTAGCGTGATTCCCGGGATATTTAGGTACAAATAGGCAACATTGAACAGGGGAGGAGGGATCTTATCAATAATTCAGAGCATGATTAAAATTGTTATTTTACACTTAAAAAGAACTGTCGCTGATTGTAGGTTGAATACGCGCTCAGATGAATTGAAGAAACTTTTTCTGGAGGCTAAATTACGCCCAGAGAAAAATTAGGGTCAGGTTAGGATTAGTTTTGGTTATTATACATGGATGTCAATTGACTTATTATACAAAAGTAAATAATGAAAGGAAATATGTTGGGTTGAGCATGTTCGTCGTTGTACTGTAGTGGTGAAGACACAGGACATTAAATCTGGAGGGTCCGAGTTCGAGTATCGGTAAGTGCATAGTACAGTTCTTTGTTCCTTTACCATGTTGTAATGTTGCAACTAAATGGATTAGTGTAAGAATAAAGAAACCAAAAAGATGTCTTGAGATGCGTAAGATAGTGCTTGAGGGAAGGTATGTATGTTTTCAGTCTTTTTGGGAAGGGTTTCAACCCAGGTAAAATGAGAGTCACCCATTTAAACCTTGGTAAAAACGGATTCAACCTGAGAACGGATTTTAGCGCTAGGGGACATCGTACAAAAATAAAATTAAATCAACTCATACCAAATCGTATGTTGATTTTTGAAGAGATGGAAACCTCTCGGGCAGAGTAGAGAACCAACAAACTCAACCCACATGCGACGCCAACCTGGTGACGTGCCACATTGGTGAGCGGCGAGTGATCTCACCACGTGCACTGCGCCATCCCTGCGTCCTGTATCTCAAAACCCCAAGGAAACCAATGTTCCCTTGTTGCTTATGATTCCTCAGAGACCCTCAACAAAATAGATGTATAAAGATGTATTGAGATGAATGAACTTACGTGTCGATCTCCACATTTGGTGCCATCGGCAGGTGGAGCAAAGAGAGTTTCACAAACACTCCATGTCCTCGAACAGTATAGAGTATCGCATGTTCGAAACTTTGAAAAACAAGAAAAGTGGTCATAACAGTGTTCATTGAAAGATTTAATAGATTCTAATATAAACGTGACAGTCTTAAAATCTTTTTCATAAAAAAAAAAGGATACGAGACACCGGTGTTGGTGGGTTACAGTCTTTTTTTTGCACGAACATGTACATTCGTGGCAGCATAAGCTTTCCCATAATTCAATATCTTCAGATAATTCAATATCATTCATAACCTATAGGAAAATGACAAAACTGTAGAAAAACAACTTACATTGCTGTGAGGACATTGTCGAAAATCTTCTCCATAAAGAAATTTACACTGAGTATCTGCATCGAATAGAAAACCAGGTAATTTTTTAGCCAATTTGCTGTCCGACAAAGTAGGAAGCGAAATTTGCGGAGGATCTTCCAGACACTTTGATCCTGGTCCACTGAAAAACAGGAAAAGTTTACTTGTAACTCGTTTGTGCTTGCATGCACTGTATTGATGCGGCAACTTTGCATACAGCCTTTGGTGCTTCGAAACTTCGAAACGTGGAGGTTTATAGACGAACTAATTTTTGCAATTATTGTCCAAATATCACGTGATTTTAGCAAAACGAGCAGAGTTGTCACAGAGATCCCTCCTCCTCCCCCCTCCCCTTCCAATTGCATGTGCCATACCTTCAGGACCCCCGCAGGTGCGTGCCAATTTTCAGCCCCTTAGTTCAAATCCGAGTATCGAAATTCGCGACGACTACGTACTCTAGCTTGTTGGGTTCTGAAGAACCTTGAGTCCTGGGTGGATGTGAAACTTTCACCGGATTCAGTGCCTGGCCAAGTGGTCCCGAAAGGTGCTCACCAACAAAGCCAATGGTATGCAATGAAACCAAAAAACCTCAAACACGACAAAGTGTAAATTGCTTATTTCTTTACGATTCAATTAGTAAAGGTTCTCGGTGGTCTCCACTTGTATTTGGAAACGAGCCGCGGAATAGACGTAATCGGCTAACTCGATGTTGTACCTAATTCAAATCTCCCGGATTAAGATTCTTTGTGTATCGTATTTGCATTATAATAATCTAGCATTCACATGTAAATGATATGGAAATATCTGGAACAAAACGTTTTATCCCCAAAGGGTTTCGAATTGGGTACAGCACTGAGTTAGCCGATTTAGTTTATTAGGCCCGGTTCAAACGTCGAACTTTTCATCTGCCGAATCTAACGCAAACGAGCGAAAACAATAGATTTTCTATTTACATTAGATTCGGCTCATGAAAAGTTCGACGTTTGAAACGGGCCTTACTTTGTTTAACACAACAGTTGGGCGACTGGCACACTTCCGGAAGGTGCTGTAAGGTAAGCATAGCTTGGAGCCACGAAGAACATACCTGAGAACTGTCTGAAGAACATCTTTACTGCATGAAGACCATTTTAAGGCTCCTTTACCGTCTGGCAACACCGTCGACATGATGTTAATACCATCTTTGCAGGGTTTACCATTGTCATGTCCAACCCCGAAACTGAACAAAAAGAATACCATCGTTACAATAGGATATACTAAAGAAACTATTCGTAGAAGGTGATATTTTAAACTTGAAACTTGCATATAGAAACTTAAGAGGGACAATTATTTTAGACACTTCTTCCAACAATTAACTTGCAAACATGCCACGGTTACCTGAGCTGGTCATGAGGCTCGTATCTGTCCGTTATTCAAATGCAATTAAATCTCATCGAACGCTCTGACTGGTTTCATTTCCGGAAATTAATGAAACTATGATTTAAAGACCACTCTCCTATAATATTTGATTACTTTCTGTCTCCACAATAAGTTAGCTCGCGAAACCCTCCTTCAGCTCTGGATTACTAGTCGAGGATCCGAAACGTTTAATTAGTAACACTTTTTTATTATTTCCAATGAATCAAATCTTATTCTGAAGCTCCTTGAAAGTTTGCAGCTGATGTCTAGTGGCCCCGACTAAGGGAGTAAAACAAATTAATGTAACCCTAACCCTAATTGATCTCTTTAGCTTGTACGTTTTGTTTTCCCATTCAGACCACGTGATGTTATTCTAACGAAGTTTCTTTTAAATGTCGCCTATGTACGAATAACTTCTGAAAAAACAAAAGGAGAATTCCCTTGAGAACATCACGAGGTCTGAAATGGGAATACAAAACTTACAAGCGAGAGAGGTCAATTGGTATTTACGAATGATTTTGCTATAAATTCAATTCTTTGGATTGTCTTACTTGTGAGCAGTCTCGTGTGCTATGATTCCAGCGGTTTGCAATCCAGCATAACCATTAACATTCCCAAGTACCCTGTGAGAGCACAGGCCACCCGCCAAAGCTAAGCCTGTACGGAGATTAGAAAATGAACTAATTAATGTCTTCAAAAATCGGAATTTTTTGTATTCATTTGGGAAACAATAATAATGCCTATATAGCTGGTTAAACTGGTGATAAAATTGTATCCATTCCTATATAAGAAAATACTAGCCGGTCTTGTTCTTAAATCATCATCGTGAGGTACTTTTCATATGATACAAAGGCTTATTTGTGGAGCAGTAATTGTCAAACAAATTAAGGATTTCTTCAGCTGACAGATCTAATATTGCAGATTGCAGTTATGTTTGAAGGTTCATATGTACATGAAATTCTCAAGGACACAGAAATGAAACAATTGCTTTTCCTACTCTTTTAAAACAACACGAAAGAAAAATTACCTTACGGATGTTGCTAAGACCACATTGAGAGCACTAAATTTGACAGTTCTTACCACCTCAAATTGTAAATTTGTCATGACATTAATGGAACAGACGAATAAAGACACCAATCAATAGAGACAATACGTACCACCTCTGTTACCCCTGCAAAAGAATGATAATTCAAAACAAGGATCAGTAGTATTCAAACTCATACTTTTTCATGATTCTTTAAGAATGTTACTGATGACTATAATGACTATAATAAGTGAAAAAAGATCTTTTTTTCGTAAATCAACCCAAATAGCATGTACAAGTGTCTATGAAGGTTATGTATACTACAAAAACTCATAATCGAATCAATTGAATGTACCACGTGCACTTTAGTCACGTGAAAGGAATTTTATACTTACTAATTTAAAACCTCCAACTGAAAAGTCGGGGAGTGATTTAATTTCAGTCTCAGGGAAACACAGGGCTAACAGATATGGTTAACTTTGACAACTGAAACAATAAAAGCCTGAGCTAAAGTACTTTAAAGCTCTGGTGAAACACCCCTGTACATGATTTAAACAAAATCAGAATACCAATTTGACCGTTCAATGGCAAATTTAACTTCAAACAAATAGACTGAAAATGCTTTATTTCTTATTTGTTTCTTTAAAGCAACACGAGCAAGGTTGGTTTTGTGCATGCAGAACAAAAAATATTTCAAAACGACTTACACATGAATCAATGTTGTAACATCCATGTACATTGGATCGCTTTTATTTTTAGGCTTGTGTTTGTTGATCCAATCATTTAATTTCCCCATTCTTTCCCCGTTTGTTGCGTTTCTGCTTACTTTTAGCTGGAACGAAAACCCAGAAATCATTATAACATAGTGGAACTGTTTTGTATGATATGACGTTAACGGACTAACGTGAAAGATAAGGCCAATGTTAAACATGACGTTATAATGAGTTAATAAATATGATAATGTCTAGTATAATATTATCTTGAAGTTTAAAACAACTGCATTTTTTACAAGGCTATAGAACGATAGAAATCTAGTTTAAACGAACGAATTCCTTGTCGTAAAGCGAAAATCTTCTCAGCGGCCGAATAACTTGAAAGATCACGTGTACAACATGCAAACAGTAGACTGCGAGCAGTCTCTCTTGCTGTAAACTCGTTGAAACCAACGCTTACGTTGAACTTTCAAAACGGCTGAAGCTGCGGGTTGCAAATACTGCGGTTGCTGGTTAGAGAGAACAGCGGATGGTCCGTTTCGTACTCAGAAGATGACTTACTGTCGAAAACGTTCGGGTTTTTTTATCATTTAAAATACTTTTAACCTTGTAAAAAGTAAAGATTATAATGATGATGAAAATGATTATGGGGTCAATGATAAAATGAATGATGATGATGAAGACGTTAATAATAATAATAATAATAATAATAATAATAATAATAATTATGATAATAATTATAATAATTATAATAATAGAAATCTCTGACCTGCTGATCGCCCTTTCTCGCAGTCGGAGATTGAAATTATAAAGGTCAATTAAGAAGATGGCGAGGATTGTAAAGATGAAGAAGAAGAAGACGACGATGCTCTCCGCATCAGATTTTAGAGGCAGGTTTATAAAACAGACTTCTTGCACATTTTGATGACCATGTCAGTAGTCGCTATACCTCTTTGTTGGTGATGATTACAAGTCGGCTGACAACATAGTTTACTTTGATCTTTCCCACTGAATGATCGCGGAACATCCCGGCCACCTTTCAAAGAAACAGAAACAAACCTCAATAAATGCATGATACATTGTCACAGCATAACAGTTGAGAGTTTCAAACAGGCAGCTTGTACAACGTTTCTTGCGCTTTAACAGTGAACCTCCAGTGAAAAAAATTGTTGCCTGACGGCTAAAATATCCAATTTTATTATCCAACTGTATCGGTTATTGTACAGAAAACGCACGAAACGAGTACAATTTTTCACGATATTGTACAGTTAGTTATAGACGAGTTCACGCTCTTGATTGCATCATGGGCAGTCAGGGCAACATGGCGAGAAATTCAAAGGTTTGTATGGAAATTCAAAGCAAAATATGCTGTACATGACTCTGCTTTATAGACTTTCGCCTTCATAAACCAAACAAATGAGTTCATATTCTCAAGTGAGATGAACTAGACTTGGTATCCGTTCTTTGGAATTCCTAAAAATTGCTTTTTTGTCTCCATGCATTCTCTGTATACATTTTGTGCCTTTGGAATTACAGGAAATGTATGGCAGAAACCTTTGTTAATAAAATAATTTCTACAATAGGCATTCTCTCCAAGTTTATTCTGCCGCACCTTTGAGAGCATATATTTTGTTTTGGAAAAAAAAATGTCATGAATACT
>BLFO01002587.1:82819-127819 GCA_014634245.1 Montipora cactus
GGAAGCCCATAGCTCCATAAGCTCTTATAGTTTTTTTATGGGCTTCCTCGCCTTTTTTACAATTTTTTGTATTTTGTTTATTAAATTGGATACATTATATGTAATCATGGCAAATAAAAACCTTGAAACCTTGAAACCTTGAAACCTTGAATTCCTAAAAATTGCTTTTTTGTCTCCATGCATTCTCTGTATACATTTTGTGCCTTTGGAATTACAGGAAATGTATGGCAGAAACCTTTGTTAATAAAATAATTTCTACAATAGGCATTCTCTCCAAGTTTATTCTGCCGCACCTTTGAGAGCATATCTTTTGTTTTGGAAAAAAAAATGTCATGAATACTTTTCATCGTTTTGAACTTCCTTACAAACCTTTGAATTTCTTTCCATCTTGCCTTGATTACCCATGATGCAATCAAGAGCGTGAACTCGTCTATTGTACACTTGGTTTTTGTACCTGATTTGACTAGTTTATTAGTTGCTGACGTTGCCCTGCACACACGTTCTCGTTTGTTGGACAATAAATAGCTTATGAGATGTTTTGGTGTGTAGTATCGCTGAGTATTTCTACTCGTTGTTCACGGTATCATGTTTTGCTTCACAGCACAACTCGTAAAAATACTCAGCGATACTATATACCAAAACATCTAATAGGATATATGTAAAAAGCTACCGTCTAAATTAACGCGAGACTTATCCGTCAATAACACCATTCTAGATTGGTGGAATTTATCATATCATACTCAACTAGACAATTTCCATCTGATAATAGACCCTTTGCATAAATGGCAATGTACATCCTAAGCCTCACATTCATGTGGAAATCCTTTGTCTACAAACATAAGTACGAGGCTAAGGATGTACAAAGTATTGTTATTCAAATTTAGATGCCATATATGCAAAGGGTCTATCGCTTATTCTCTGTAGGGATAACGTAACGAAACCAAAAGCCCACGAGAGCACCTTGTTTGTTTGTAGCTGATCAGAATTCGAATAGTGATCCCTTATGATCGCAAGGTAATCTTTATAAGAGCAACCTGACTGAAAGTATCTTATAAAAAGACTGAGGCCTAAATTGTTTCCAGTGACTCGACTCCGCTATAATAATGAAGTTAAAGGTACAGCACTGAGAACTTACTATGTTCGCTAGAACCAATAGGAAGTCTGCAGTATCATTTTTATGCCTAACTGCAACATTCTCATCCGCCAAAAGCTCTACTTGCAAAAACTTGTGCAGGTTAGATGGGGACTTGGTGATGTTGGTGTGGTCACTCGTGTTGTTCAAAACATCGAAATTCACATCTGTAAAATACGCAAAAATCAGCTTTATTGCTCTTTCCAGAACAGGGGCTGGTTTCTCAAAAGTTCCGAAAACGTTTCCTGGCCGCGAAAAGATCTTTTAATTCTGAAAACGCGATATTGGGGCATGTTCTCAAGAGCAGACATAACTTTTTCCTTGACAACTTGATTCAAAGAGTTAAACAGTGACACGAAAAATGCCCGAAAAATTTCGAGACTTTGGAGAAACGTTCCTGCTATCTTCATTGTCACGTCACATAAAAAAACAATAGAGTCCAATCATTCACATGATTAGAGGCAAACTTTTTTTTGAATAAAACTGTACTGTAATTGCATACAAATACCGATGCCGATTCCCTATTTTGGGACACCAAGTGGACCCCCTAACGTTGTGTGCATACGATCTCTATCAATCTACACCAATGCAGGGCTTCCGCAAATACAACAAGAACGAGATCGGCACAAAACGATAGACTTATGAACAAAAGCAAGACTGCACATTCTCCGCACGTTCGTTTTAGTTTTGGTACATTTCATTGCCGTTGTCCTCGTCAAAACGACGTGAAATGACCAAATATGAGATTATGAAGAGTCGGACGTGAAGATCCGACGGTAAACATCCAAACGTCCATACCGTTCCAAGCGATTTTATTTCTGGAAGGTTAGAATACGCTATTCATGCCGAGCGACTTTGAAACGGTCAGAATGAGTAGAATGAATTTTAAGAAGACGTTTCTTTGTCTGACTCGGTGAGAGCACATACCACTCTTCTTTCCCGACGTCTCCCCCTAATATTGAATTGAGACAAAGAAAACAAGATCAAGCCATGGAATATCTGAAAGGCCTGGAAACCTTGTTCCACTAATGGTACGGTGACCGAATATTGGCCGTTGGTCATCTCTTTGATCATGAACACAATGTGTGTGGTTGGACAAGAGCTTCCCCCTTAATTCTGCGCTATAGTGTCAGTTTTTTAAAAGGATCTTTTTCCAGTTGAAAGCCGTAACACCTTTTAAGAGCATTTTCAGGCATAGCTCCTAAACATCTCGTTCAGAGCAAGCTTAATTTTACAAGCCGAGAGAATCATTAATTCATATTCAAAAGTACTGTGTTGTATTTTTGTCATTGTAGTTTATATGCATTTAATTCAAGAAAAATGGAAATACCTGATTGACAGACGTGAGGATACGTTGATTTCTTGTAGATAAGGTGTGGCTTCGCCTTACTTTTGGTTATCACGTGCTTTGTTAGGTGATCCGGTATGGGATGAATAAAGAGTGTGTCACGTGCTAGTTTGATCATGCCAGTCTGAAACGTTTCACAGCAAAAAAGAAATAGGTGTATATAACTAAAATATTTACATGAAATTATGATTGAATTGACAACATATATAGGGCTACGTATGGATCCATTTCTAGCATGTAGTTCAAAGCTGTTTTCAGGCTTTTGTCCTCACAATAAACCTTTCAAAGCCGGTTTACTGTAGGAAAAGTAAAAGGCTATAATATCCTAATAGCTGAATACGATCAGCTCAACTAACAGTTAACATACATATACTAAAACAATTATTCACCGAAGTTCAGGTGAATAGTGACGGATATTCATTGCTATTTATAAGCCTGGAGTTTATCAGGCTTGAGTTCCCTGTTCATTATAACTTGATAGTAGTTTCACAAATGACTTTTCCGAAATGACTTTTTTGATTCGGCGTTCATTACGAACTCATGATTCTAATACTTTCATCCTGACTTTTGTTGAATAAACTATGAGTTAAATACAGACGCAAAAACAATTCCTCACCAGTCCCTTAGCATTACCAACAGCAACGAAAGAGCTTGAATCCGAAGCAACTTTTCCATGGAAGTATGAATTTAGATTGGCAGGAGTTCTGGTGATGCCTTCATTCTCATGTCGCGTTTACAGCTCGAGTCCAGGTCTTACCAATTGAGTGTTTCTTTTAAGCTTCAGGTGCATCTTATTTCCAAACGCGTTCATGACATAATACCTCTCAGTAAGGTCGTGAATTTCGCGTGTAAAGCGCTCGTGGAGTGTGTGCGACACGAAATCACCACTTGAGTCTGATAAATATGGCTCAGTTATTTCATATTCGGGCACTACCAAAATTAAAGAGATTCGAACCTCCGTGTCAAGCTTCTTAACAATTATTCCCCAAGGATGCGTTTATCTGGTGGGCCATCAAGCTTATTGTCCTCAGTAGCCAACGAGTGCAAGCTCAACAAGATATACTCATGTTTTATCGCTGCACTTGACTAGAAAAACAATTGCATTATATATCCAGAATTCTGCTCTAACAGTTTCAGCTGTAACTAAAAAAGTTCATTTTACCTCCCTGAACTGCTTCTGCCGATACCTCTAACTCAGTCAGTACTTACCATCAGCCAAGGTCTGCACGCCAAAGTATCGTTCTAGCTCCATCTCTGTCATGTGTAAATGAAGAGGCTATGAACACAATGACAAAAACATTAACCAGACAAAAACATTATCGAGTCCGGGACAGTTGGATTTTAGTGACACTACTAACACGACATAAAAGTCGACTACTGCCATCTTGCTACTAAGATTCGTTGGTCACAATTTTCCGGCCAGTGAATCTCTATTAGCTTTGGTTATTAGGTTGTCACATGTTTGTCCTGTCTCTTACGCAGCCGTAAGGACGTCAAGAAACGCGCTCGCTGCTCCCACCCTACTAATTTACACAAATCCTAGAACTATTTGGCATTGTTAGCGTTTCAAGATGATCATGTTTTATACATGAATGTTTAATACAACTTGAGGTAAAGTTTATAACGGAATCTAATTATTAGAAGAAAACAAACGGAACAAAGAAAGGAACTACAGGAGTTAGGGCGTATCAATTAAGTAGCCCATGCGGATCGCCAACATAAAGTTCAGTAATAGTTAAAGATCGAGTAAGTTATATCTTTGACTGGCTCGTCGGATCGGCTGCTCGCCAATCGTGTTTAGCAAGATGCCGAGCCACTCAAGTAATTTTTATTTCATTTGACACCCGAGGCACTGAAGAAATAGTTGTTCCAAAAGTGGCCTTATACTTGGCAGTCGGGCCCCAACAGATAACGATTTAGGTAGCCTTCCTGTCTTCGTTGACCATCTAACCTATCTGTTCACGTTCACTCTAATGCTTCCTTGTTGCAGCCTCATCCCGAATTGAAGACTGCGCCATTATTGGAAATACTATTCATTGTTTCTACCTTTGCTTCCACTAATGACTGTGCCACCATACACCCTGCAAACAAAGGTAAATATGGAACATTAAAAGTTGAGCCTGTGAAATGCAGCGGCTACTTTTGATAATTAATTAAGGAGAAAAAGGAAACGAAACCTTCCCGATGGAGCGAATGGGAGCCATAAATCAAAAAGGTTCGAAACAAAACTCACCGATCGCTATGGAAATGGCAACGAAACACTTCGTCAAGTGAATTATCTGCAAAAAAAACAAACAAATAATGTAATTATTTTACATGCATCTGAAAATGCCTAAGATCTTGGCTATCTTTTGGCGAATTCTTTTTTAACCACCAATAAAAGCCGTGCGAGGAAGCTGGGATTTTATTTTAAATTCTTAATGTGTATTCAGTGTATAACTATAGAGATGTATTTTCAGTCATGAAAGACCTTATCTCGATGCTGATTGTATCTTTATGCAACCAATTAAGAGTCTATGACCCAGGTTGAGGGATTCTTGATGAATATTACAGCAGAACCTTTCCTTTGGGACACCTCCATTCTCTTCACGGGGTCAGTACGCAGCTATTACGTACAAAAGCTCTCGGGACTGGTTCAGAAAACAATGGACACAAAGAACGAGATAAAAAAAATAGACCCTATCTCTAAAAACAATAGAATTGCGTCCTAAAGGAATCCAATGAAATTAGAGGTTGTAACCAGCTGCACACTCACGGGGCACAGAATTTGGTCCCGGAAAAATTGTTATACTAATATTTGTATCCAACCCACTCTCTATTCAGGGAACACTTCCTTGGGTCTCGAGGGTGTCCCTTGAATGGAGGTTCTAAAGAACCTTTAAAATGACAGAACTAAAGCAAGAAGTTACTTTTTGCTCGGCTTACCACAAATGAAAGGATGTTTGCTCTTTCTGTCAAGAACTTATTAATAATTCAATAGCGAAACAGCCTAAAATGTCACCGATGAGCTTTCAATTCTGATAAAACACTCCTCATTAGAATTCATACTAATAAGGCATTTGCATCTCTGTAGAATGCTTTTGAAGCCGTTCAATAAACTCGCAGGTCGTGGTTTATCAGGTCTAAAACCACTCGGCTTTGCCTAGTGTTTTAAAACCCTCCTTCTCGTTTATTAACAGTACGTAAGATACAGAAGCAAAGATCTATCCGAAGAAAAGTTAAGAACAACACCAGAAACTTGCGCCTAAACGTTTGATTGCAAAGTAAATATGCTGTGAGCGTGCTGATTATCTTCATTAACTAGTTTTGATATGATCTTTATTGCGACACGCTTGATCATAAAAAAAGACGGATTCAGGCCGTTCATTCTGAGTACCAAACGAGCAATTCTTTTCTCGTTACTGCGCCTTTGAAAAAAAAGAAGACAGCTCCAAAGTTTGACTTTCAACCAACGAGTCTCCCTTTCCCGCTAATTATGATTGGATCGACAGTTCGCCGGGACTGTTGAAAACACAAACTGCTAAATCGTCCCTACGCACAACAATGAATTGGCGATACAGCGTAACATTCCAAAACTAGGTTCCACTAATGCTACTCTATTAAGGGAACTGGGATATCGACGGGGCGACCATATTTACTGTGCGAAGAACAACAAGTTGCGTTTACAGTGATAAGGAACAGACCTTTTCAAATTTTAAGCCGGGGAGGATAACCGAATCTTCCCAAAAAATTGTTGCTAAAGAAAAGTAGGTGAATAAAGAGATATATTTAAAAGAAACTTTCACTTACCCTCATAACTGATAACTATAATTTTGCAACCGACCTCGGGTAGCTAAAGGGAAAGCTAAGCGTTTTCTCTGTCAAACATGCTACGCTATGTATCATATGTATCCACTGGTTTCAAAAGCCGCTTTTATAAGCTGATATTTTTGTCAGTTCACCAACGAACAATGCGATTTAATGAGCTTGTGAATGCCACATATGTTCGCGTTTTGAAAACTGACGCCCCACCATCACGCCTAACCTCCCCACAACCTCCCCACATCTAACTCTGCTTGAACAAACGGCAATTATTTTGCCTCTAATGAAAACAACTCCTCCCCTCTTATTCGTTATCGGGTCGTAGGATATATCTTGAAAAATAGTAGCATTCACAGTATGCATTAAACCTGACAATGCGGCAACATTTAGTGTCAAAAACTCTTGGCCCCGCGGTCCCCTTTGGGAAAGATACAACCGCAACGTTTTCATACTAAGTGCGAATTACAGGGTCCTATTGATTGGAATTTAATAACGAGGTTCCTATCGATTATAGTGAGTTTGAAAGTTATTTCAATGCCCTTTTCTGTTTTAATCGACAGATTGTTATTTAAATAAAAAAGATAGCAGTTGCCACGGTGTATAGAGACACGGCCATTCATTCATAAGAGTCCACAATGAGTTCCATGTTTCGCCAGATAAACATTCTCATGAATTTTGAGCGTTTTCAAGTAAGTTACAGAAATTACTTGAATCTGTTGGATTGTCTGGGTGAATGAAGCTCTGGCAAGGACCGACATTAAATTTATCAACAGAAGTTCTTGGCATAAGAATCCTTACTTCTTCTCCTTATCAAGTCTTGTTGTATCGGCAAGATCTAAGTTTGTTCATTAGTGTCTCGCAAGTGTTAAATCGTTGATCCGTTTTACGTCAATTCCTGTTTCTTGCAGCTTGTTAGTTAGCTATATAATGAAACTTGTTTTTCCTTTGACACTTTCTTTTGGAATTGTCACCGTCGTCTTCCATCGTTTCGTCGATGATCAATTAGGTTTTACTTCAGTGAGGCTAGTCTGTGATTTGTCCATCAAGGACTCGACAGTTAAAACACATTTGCTGCAGAAAAAAAGTTTCTTCTTCTGTCCAAATTTTAACACATCACGTGCACAACGTGTTCATGTTGCCTTGACGGAATACATTCTCTATTTCCATCCATTTTGCTGCTAACTGCGGACCTCAGTTCTCTCACAATCACAGACAGTGGGCCGTTAAATTTTCATGCATTGCTAGGCAGCTTCATCATGTTCACTGCTCTTTATTCATTTGCATCCAATCACCTTGCTTTTTGGTACACTGCAATCTACGACATCGAGATCAATGAAATAGCTACTAAACTAAAAGCACTGATTCGATTGGCAACATGCGTTGAGGTTTGGTTTAATTTCGTTTTCGTTTTCGTTTTCGTTTTCTGTACTCCTACAACGTGTTTTTCATCGAATCTCGCGTTTTATGGAAAATGTGGGCAAACAAGCGCAAATTTCTTTCACAGTCTAAACGCAAACGCGCAGACTAAAAGTTCTCGTAAGGGACTTATCAGAAATTAGCAGGAGGGAGGGTCATAATTTTTGGAGCCCTTCAAAATGGAGGGCTATGAAAAAAAAAATAGACGACAAAAGAGGGAGGGTCACAAGAAATGAAGCCATTGTGATCATAAAGGGATGCTTTAATATCATAACACGAATACAAACCACGTATGAAAATCATACCATACAAAATAGGTTGATAGGTTTGAACGCAGTGCGTGTATCTTGGTTTCCAGTGGTAGAAAATATTATCATCCTATCTAGCCAAAAGCTTTTTTGGTCCTGTTTCTCCAACAGAAATATCACTTGCATATTAGGATTGCCGAACCATTTGTCTTCTACAACTGCATAACAAATTTGGAGCCATTGTTTATCGGGGAGGGGGGAGGAGGGTCAGAGAATTTTAGGGCGAGGTCCAGGAGAGGGTAAAGATATTTCAATCCCTTACCTGGGGAGGGTCCTTTTATTTTCGCCGCTGTACTGCAAATCTCCACCCCCCCCCCCCTCCCCTGCTAATATCTGACAAGCCCCTTAGCTTGCTAGGTTTTGTTATTGTAGCAGCTTGTATATACCTTCAGGTTATTCATAAATGGCGGCCAATTTAGAAATCTTTTGTACAAGTGCAAATTAGCCTACCAAGTCTCGATACCATACAGTGAATTGAAAAGGATTCTTGCTCTAAAATGAGGCTTGGTAGGCTAATTTGCTCATTAGCAAAAGAACAATAAAACAGGTGCCATTTATGAATAAGGTCTATTGTTTTTAAGTTTCATCTGTTAGCCATTGTTTTCGTTCTTTAGCCCTACGTTTTCGTTTTGCGTAGCAAGACAGTCACATTGTCCCTACGATAGCTGCTACATCGCCCGTTTGAACAACCATAGTTAATGCATGGAGATGTTATGAAACTCGACAAGTCTTTTTGTTTCAGGTTTTTGTCTGTATTTTTGGCCTTTACGGGGCACAAAACACACCTTTTTTTCGAAAAGATAACCAATCGTATCTTTCGATTAAATTATACGCACCAAATTTGCGAACCCGTGCGAAGCAAAACCAAAGGCCTGTGCACTGTCACGGTCAGTTCAACATCGATCGCGGCAACATTGTTCTCGCTTTTGAAAGTTTTAATGTTTCATAACCTCGATTAACTATGGAACGACCCACGTTCCATCTGAGTACTCCACTAATTTGCTGTCTTTGCCCAGGTTAAAAGAAGAATGGTCACCTAACAGTTTGAACCACCGAGCAAAAATTGCCTTCACAGATCCGAATCACCGCTTGAGCTGGTTTTGCTAATTGACAGATAACACGTGGAATGACATCCCAGCTCGTAACCAATTTCTCCATAGAAAGTTTAAAATAAATGACGACAGCAGGGACAAATATAACTTTGCGCTGTCTTGAGTATTTCGCAATTATCCAATCTTGTTCATGTTGCACGAAGAAAAATTTTAACTGATTGGGTATGAACGGTTTTGAAGTAAAGACAGAGAATGAACGAATCACTCGCGAATGCTTATGTGAAAGTCGAAACCTTAAATTTGGTTATTTCACGTTGATGTTTGCACAAAACGGCGTGCCGCTAGTGCAGCAGGAATATTTTTTCCACTGCTTTCTGGTGCTGTCGTTGCTGTGCGGTTGTCGTCTTTTCTTAAATAGGGACTTCAAAATCTACGACAAGGTCCTCAACGAGAACGCCACAAAACAGGAATATCATTGGTTAAAAGAAGAAATATGATCGTGCTGCACGTGCGGAACGCATATTAGCCCATAATTTTGCGGTAGTCTACAAAACGACGACGTGAAATCACCACATTTGAGGCTTTAACGACAACTTGAGCGTACAAATGCAATTACTCTTTCATTCTGTATTTTTACTCAGAAACCGCTCGTTACAATTTATTTTTAGGATACGTCGCCCACATTGTAAGACGTGAACGCGATGGACTAATCGCGAAAGACTTTTGACAGAGCAGAGTTATATTACTTTTTTGGTGACGTTTTCGTCCACGTCACCGTCGTAGATCTCAAAGTACGGACCTTAAGCAAAGACGACGGCGACGGCTACGAGAACGCCACATAACAATAAGTTTAATTAGCAAAAACAAGGGTTCGCCCCACACATGCATTTTACATTTTGATACATTTCTTTGCCGTTCTCGTCTTGACAACGACGTGAAATGATCAAATTTGAGGTCATGTGGACAACGACAGCACCTGACGATGAATTTTCAATTTTCTCTCTAAATATCCACGCCGTCCTCACCAATTTTATTCTTGGAGTAATCACAAAATTATTACAGTAATGGAAAATAATATTTTTAGACAACGTTCTCGAAGCCGTCGTTGCTTCTATCCACTAACACCCAACCTCATGCATGAAAAGTTTGAGTAAGTACGCAGTCTGCCATAATGTTTGTCAAATTCAAATTCAAATTCAAATTCAAATTCAAATTCAAACATGAAACTGTTTGAAATAATGCCTGTTTCAAGTTTTCCGTCTAGGCTTAGGAAAATCGAAAAAACGTCATTCGAGAAATGATCTGATTACGGCCTATTGTTGGTTTTCACTCACGTGATCAACAGCCATGTTTTTCAACGAAAACAAAAGAAAACGTTTGCATAATAATAGAGTTATATTCCCGGAGGATTTGGTCGGGGCTCCAACATGGCCGCCATTTCTTTGCTTAGGGGCTCCAACATGGCCGCCGTGACGTCATGTGAAACCGAGAATATACGACGTCACGACGTTGAATTGATGACAAAATGACATCATCAAATTGAAAAAAGGGCGGCGCCCAGGCAAAGGAAAGAGTGAGAATTTTTCCTGTTTTTAAAAAAAAGTACTTTAAAATTCACTTCGAAATCATCAGAAAATATGCAGCTAAAGAATAAGAACGTCGTTTTTGGAAATGCAAAGTTTCTGCATAAACCTTTATTCATTTGTACCTTATAAAGGTGAAATATCTGTACCCGGATACCGGGAGGATAACTGCCTTATGTATGAGCAACGGAAAATAAGAATTGAGTAAGTATTAAGACTGATAAAACGAAAATTACATGAAATATTCATATAAAACCCACGACAAAAAGGAAATCGAAAATATAAATTATTTACAGCGTCTGCCTGTTACCCAAAAAAAACACGGAAAGTGCCTTTTTCTTTTTTTAAATTCTAAAACATCTACCTCTATCACCTTTCCAAAATACCCTCAAACTGAGTAGCTGAATGTAAATAAATTGCATGTTGAATTTTCGACTATTCAAATTTGGGCAACGTTCGACGAGGTGACCTAAATACTACCCTCGTGAATTACGAATGAGTCCTAGAAAGGAATTTAACTGGCGAACTGTAAACAAATATTTTAACTATCATCTAGAGCGCACTACAATATTTTTGCAGAAGTCTCTTCTTTCCAAGCGCTCTTAACGCTTTTGAAAGTTGACCGATTGTTGCAAATTCTCTTCGGTCCAACCAAACCATCAACATCTGGAATGATTTTTCCTTCACACCAGGATATTGTATATTATCGCTTTGGATTGCTTCAATATCAGTATTTGGAACTTTCAATTTTCGTCCAAGAGATCTCCAGAACTTGCCAATGTCATTGGAAAGATCTTCTATTACCTCTTCTGATGGTGCTGCAGAAACCTTGGACCGTTGCAAGACGGGTGCATCTGTCCATGAGATAAAACGTTCTTCATAAAAACCGAGAAAAACGTACTAACACAGAATTAATTGTGTTCGAAGAAGTGAGACCGTGCAAAAAGTGGGAATCTTAATTTGAAGGAGACAAAAATATATCAATTACCAATTACTTAACACCAGTAGATAATATTCTGTTAATGTACAACCACTGCTGTAGACTGATTGGAAAGCAGTCGATTGCGTTCGGAGATCTTCGATTTCCCTCGCTTTTCATTATGTGAACGTGTCATATGATCACTGCTGTGGATAACGTGTCTGCATTAAATATCTCTACTGACAAAAACTCACCTGTTCGTCCTAAGGGAGTGTTGTACTCGCAAACAGCCTAAAAGAAAAGCAAAAATCAGTATTTACGAAATCCAACGATGATGGACGAAATAAAAACAAAAAAAGTCGCAAATATTGTTGAAAATAGTGCGGATACTACCAGTTGCGGCGTGCTCTTAAAACACGGTTGTAAATTATTCAATTCCTACAAAAACGTTTCGGCATACTATAGCCAAATAGTCGTAGTTTATCTCAACCCACCAACCTTGTTGGGACAACTTTCCCTTGCTCGAAGAGTTTCACATCTCTCCAAATTTGTGTCTGACTAACCCGACAATTAAGCAATGTAAAGGACTTTTTCCGTGTTTACATAGCCTCATCCAAACACGAGGGGGAGTTGGGAGAATTCGAGACAGTTATGCAAACTCAAGACGCACTCGAGGGTTTGCATAACTGTCGACGGTCGAAAATTCTCCCAAATCCCCGAGTGTTTAGATGAGGCTATGCAAACGTATTGCTTTTACAAAATATCTCTAAAAAATAATTCGACAAATGAAGGAAAACGATATGCTGTTTTTTTTACTTCTTGATTGAAACAGATTTTCTTGATACACACTAATATTTTCTACCAGCCAATCAAAACGCGCGTCTGACAACACAAAACCAATCAACATTCGCGTGATATGACAGCCGTGTTTACATCATCTAAACACAGCTATTGACCAATGAAAGTGCGCGTACTGTGCTAATGCTTGTTAAAACAAACCTGAACCCAAGTGTGAGCTATGCGAAGATCAGGTCCTTTAGCATCTTTACAGCAAAAGGGCGAACAATTTACTGGAACGTAGTGAGCACAATCGTCATTGACACATCTCAGTTTGTTATGCCGAAAGCACTTTCCAGTCTCAGGATCGACTTTACCGGGACACAATTTACACTGCCCACAAATCTGCCAAGACACCTCACGTAGCCAATGACAGTGTTCTTTTAGGACAAGTAGGCTCTTCTTCAAAACCCTGGACAAGAAAAGTTCGTTGACCCGGTTATGCGGATAATAAGACATTAAGAGCGAAAAACAGAAAGTAACCTCTCATTAGGACGATAGAAAACTCTGAATATCAAATTCATATAGTTTAATGTGCGAAAAGGAAACCGATTTGATTCTTGAGGTGAGATTGGCGATGCAGAAGGAATCGAGATGGATTATCATCATATCGGTGACTTGGTGCCGTTGCTTGACGTGCGTTTTGTGCTTTCAAAGTACGGATAGCGCTAATACTGAGTAAAGGCGACAAAATCTTAAATCTCCTGGTTTCAATGTTATTTAACTCTGTTGAGCGCGAAATTTACATCGAATAACCCAGCTGAAATGTTTCAAATTAAAGCCTGGTCCTTACTTCTATCACCAGTTTGCATCCGGGAACCCACAATATAGTTGCGGGTAACTCACATCAAGACAGTTGACTAAGAAACGCTATACACGTCGACGTGACGTTAGACTTCATTTGATTATTACTTCTTACCTGGATACTTCTGAAGCGACTCTTGGTTCACTTTCAAATGGGTTTGAATCGTCCATCGTCCAAATGTGTGCCTTAATGACGCTCTTACTGCACGCAAGGCCAACGCAAGTCACATTTCCCACGAAAAACCGAGCTCCATTGGCAAAAAGCTGCTGCTGTTCACAGCTGGTTTTTGAGGCAGCCCACTCGCCAAAGAGAACAAGGAGTCGAGAGAAAAGCCCAGCCGGAACATAATTAGTGTTAAATGTAATGTACACGGGTGCATATCCTTCCAATATTGGACCCATTAAGTCTGCAATTGGCTTTGTTGTCAGCATGCAGGGCACAAGATAAACTGGTTTCTTGAACTTATCTTTGCATTCACAAAGAAGGTTAAATTTTTTCATGATGAAAAGCAGTGAATCTTTAATATCACATAATTCGAGATTTGCGCATGCGTGATCAAGAAGCTGTGAGTGGAGTATGCCTTTGTCTTGAAGATCTTGACGGAGGGAAAGAACATGTAGGCTTTCTTTGTCTTGTTGTTTGACTGTTATGATTTGGCAAAGTACATCGATAAGCCACTGTGGATCTAACACGACTAGGCCTTCCGGGTTGCAAGCAAGATTGTGGTAGACTATTGTGCCACGATCGTGCAGAAAGTGCAAAAGATGTTCAAAATCATCCTCTTCGTCATTATTCTCTTCCATGTTCCATTCCTCGTCAAAATTATTTTCATCATAGTAAACAAAACTATCATCGCCTTTGTTGCAGTCCTCCTCTCCTTCATCTTCATCATAATCATCAACATCAACATCATCGTCATTTATACAATAATTACCATCATCGACGGCACCAACAGTACGATAATCATCGCCATCACCTAAACAATTGCCGTTCCTTTCAAGATCAGCAACTTCCAACTTGAATCTTTGCCTTGTCATGTATTTTTCGCCTCGCTTACAAAGATCAAAGACTTTGTTTTCAACCTCAAGCCACTTCAAAGGAACTTCGAGTTTCGTGTGAGGCAAGGTGTCCGCTACGGTAAGTATCTCCTCCCTTAACCTGACAATCTGTGGATCCTCTTGACTTGGAAGTTGACCAGCACGAGTGTTATCCACCGTTAAGGTCTGCACGATGTGTTTGCTGAAAACTCTCGCATTACGACTGAGGAATTTCTTTAAAAGATCCATCATCTTGCAGTCATTACAGTCGGCATGACTTCCAACGATAATAACAGGAGGAAGCTTACTATGCTTAGAGTCCCTTAATGAGTGCACCAGGTCCAACCATCTCATAATATGATCAAGATTTGTGTCTCCGCTGTCAGGGGCTGGTATCTCGACTTCCTCGTGACCAGCACTCTTAACCTTACACTGCGCGGTGGCGCAAAGATTTTTCGTCATATCAAAAACTAGGACATAAACAGCCTCGGGTGACATGAAAATGGGATGAATGGCGCGATAAACAGCTTGACCAGCTAGGTCCCAAATAACTGGCCAAATTCCATCGGGGATCACAGCAAATTCTTCCTTTCGTTTTCCTTCTAACAGACGCACAATTTCAGTTGGTATGCTGTTACCCACCAGTCCTGTGGCATCTGACGATGCCTTGTGTGAGGAAAGAAAAAAACAAATTAACTTTACAAAATACAACGCCATTGGGTTCTAACTATTTAATAAAAACATTCCCTGTTGCCGTGCGTTCGTTCAGTAATAAGAGCATGGATCACAGATGACGTTAAAATGCGGTAAGAGAGAAAAGGTTGCACACGACGCGATAGCCGAGTAAGTCACTGATGTGCTTACCACATTTTGGCGTCTTCAGTGATTTATTAATGAAAAGACGTATGGCAACATGGAATCTATTTGTTTATACAATAAAGAATTTTAAAGTTTTTTAATGATGACGTCAGCTATGCGTCTGTCCTCTAATAGATCATAGGTGAGAACCATTCAAAATGCGTGTATTATTGAGTTAATCATATAAAATCCCCAATAAGACTCCTGGATGCATTTAAAATAGCCAATCAGCTACAATTATTATTATGCGTAAACAAAACAATGCTTTACAGATTTGCTAGTGTCTCGTGACAGTCTATGCCACCAGTACCGCTTGAGATGCACTCCCTCAAAACACTACTCTGACTTTCTTCCACAGTAAAAAAACCGCTTAACCAAAAAAGACAGTATAAATTGTCGGGATTCAGATATCACAATAACTCGGAAAATCATGCGTGTGCACTATCGGGTCATACCGTATCGTGACAGTCTAGTGCGTGACATTCGAGCACAGAGTACTTGAAGTGGAAATGTAGAAATAAGAAGACTGAGATTCGGAGATTACGAGTAGAATGCACCATTTTCTATGGTGGAGCTATAAAAACGATTGATCGAGAACGGCGTTAAAAGTTGTTTTTGCAATCCTCAAGATCGCGAAGGGTAAGAGTTAAGAACACAACTAACCAAGACATGCATTCCCAAATCAGGACCAATTTATCTAGTGGCTGCATTACGTGCGTCCCCCACCCCCTTTGAATGATGGCCACAAAGACAATGATGCCGAATTTTAAAAAAGACTAGAAGACTCGAGAATCCGGCAAAATACTTTCAATACTGCTACAATGAAATGGAGAATGATGGAACCCAAAAAGAAAACCGATTAGAGTATTGGGATGTACAGTATTCCCGGGGTTCACAGGGCCCAGAGGAAGATCGTTTCTCAGCCAATCAGAGCCAAAAGCAGGAACGATTTTAATTGGTTGCAGCCGCTTCAAGTATTTGCTTCGCGTTGAGAATGGTTGACATGATTATTAGTGTCTACTGTGATTGGAGGCAAGTAATTACTTTGGTTTGGGTTGCAAAACACTTCATAGAAAGCGACTTCATAGAAGTTAAAAGTAAACGCGAAGATGTACTAGTAACTGATTCATATACAGTGTGAAGAAAAGCAATAAAACAATTAGTAACTCAACCATCTCAGAGCTTCTGTTCTCAAAGAAAAAAGCACTCAAACCTCATTCATTCGGCCTTTGTTTTGCGGTGAGTTTGAGCCAAAGATATCCGGGATTTCTGAAAGCAAGAGAAAATAATTATGCCAAATGCCGGGAAGAGCACAGTAAGGACAAGCATCTAAGAACAATTGAAACCACCCACTCTCCAAACCTAATGGCTGCATCGCGTAGTCAATGATTCCACATTATACACGAAAACAGCTTGCCTTATAACCACAAGGGAAAATGTCAAACCTGTTAGATCAACGATCAAGTCTAGAGACTCCAAGCTGAGTCGGTTAATCGGTCTCGGCCTTTTAGTGGGTCTGGGAAATGTATTGATAAACTCTTCATAAGCCCTGGTTTCCTCAGCTTTTGCTTCAGCCAGCAATTCTCTGCCAATGAACTCTGCGCATTTGTGGTGGTATGCCGTTGTTTCTCCTTGCATAATAGAAAACTTCCATGGCCGAACCCCAGGATTCTTCAGCGGCACATGCATCTGGACCCCATCCGTACTTGTTTCATCTGCTCGGAATGGCTCCCCCTTGAGTGATCGTGCAACACTTGTCTTTCCCACACGATCCTGGCCAATCAGTAAGACCTTTACCCGTCTGTCAAGGGTCTTGCCAGTTGCTTTTGCCCTGTGATAAGCTGCGATAGCTCTGGGCCCACGAGCAGCAACATAACTGGGTATCGGTTCAAACCAGGAACTAAAATGTGATCGCTTTAGACCTGAGAAAACAGCACATGACAAAAGTAAACAACCCATATTTACTCAAAGTGGCACTGAAGCTTGAAGTTTGTGGGGTCAAGTATGGAGAGAAACAAATCGAAAACAAATGGTCTTAAGAAACCCAAATGGGAGGAGATAACAGCTGGTGCTCCTGTGCAAAACACAGTCACATTTGGTACACTTTGTTAGAACCTATACAAAGAAACAGTTGCTCTAATAACCAAAAATCTACCGCTATACATCAAGTATTATCGACAACTGTCCCTTCTACATATTTGAGACATATATAAATACCTCTTACTAACCGCGTTCGAGGTCCGTACTGTAAGTTACGGACCGAGTTTTTTCCGTTCATTTTCGCGCTTGTGCTATAAATCAACGGGAAAAAGCGAGGATCCTTACCTTTCAGTACAGATCGAGAAAACGAGGTTAGTAAGAAGATGTGTGTCCCTTGCGGCGAATCCAAAAACAGATTTTTGATCCGAGATTTGCCAGATTTCGCGGCCGAAACAAACGCGAAATCCGAAATTCCATCTGTAACCTTTGTACCTTTGGTGAATGCGTTCATTATCGCGGCCGGCCTTTCAAAAGTTCTAGCATATAAGTTAACAATATTAACAAACCAGTTTGACGGACAAAGACACACGAAGTTGTGGTGAACTCGAATTGAACAAGCTACTTATTACGGGGTTTTCGTTACAGCAACCTGGATTACACTTAAAACATTGTTATTGCAACCTTTAAACAATGCTTAACTTCAAATAATAAATCAATCAATCACTCACAGTAGCTAGAACGTTTGCACACATGGAACTGGGACTGAGTTTTCTCAAGCTGAAAATACCGCTGGTACAACTGATTCATTTCGCAACGGAAGGATTCACCAGATCAGATATCCGGATTTGGATTTACCGAAAGGAACGCGAAATCCGTTTTAAGATCGAATATCCGTTTTTGTGATCCTGATGCACCCAAAGGAACACACCCTCTGCAGTAATCAGGCGGGCGGGAAAGTCCAATAGTTGAATTCAAGCGGAAGGTTTAACTGCCGCAAAGATTGTGGTGTCAAAATCGGAAAAAAGAATAAATATTCTTGGTTTTTTGAAAAAGTTGCTTGCAAGATTCAAACGGTTTTACAAGTTTATGTTACATAAAGGACTGAGAAAAAAACAAATTTAGCGGGCCGTACTGCATGTAGAATACGGCCCGCTACTTTAGTCAATCACATCGCACGTACTATTGAGAGATCTTGAGAAAAGCAGACGAGAAATAACTTGAAGAAATAAAACAACACTTTCAAATTTTTTACATGGCAAAACATGTCTTGTAAAAAATTTAAAATTGTTGCTTTGTTTCTTCAAGTTATCTGAGGGATCTAATAGTTGCTCATATGCATTTTTGTGTTCTTTATGCATCTATGTGAAAAAGAGTAGCAGCATTAGACCTTTGCACCAGAAGCCACGCGGCCAAGAATGGTCTTCCAAAGCATACAAACCTCAATTTATGAAAAGGTTAAAAATGCCAAGAATGATAGGAATGCTAGATACAACTGAACTACAGTAGACTTATGAGTTTGAAGACCTGTGGTCATTGAACGAAAGTGTTACTTTAATGTAGTAGCACCTCAATCATTGAGCTCCTCAACCTCGTCGGCTCCAACTCCCCCTTGACTACTGTTATTTGAAGTGTGCAGAAGACTGCCTTATCGACAGGGGCACCCAACGAGAATATAGTTCAAAACCACTTAGACATAGCATTGTTAAACGTATTTTAGTATTTAAACGGTAGATATAGGCATATTTTTATCCCCTATAGATTTTTCATCTGTTCGGATTTTCTAGCTGAAAGTCTAGTGAGCCGAAAATTATAAGGATCAAAACTAACCTTTTCGAAATTTTCAGCCAGAAAAAAAGGCTCCCGAAAATTCTAGGTGAGCTTTTTAGGGTAAAAATCCGTTAAAAAATGGGCAGTTATACCATCTTTTAGATGTTCGAAAATCCTAGGACAGGCAGGCAAGCAAGAAATTTTACAACAAGTGATCCGAAAATCCTAGATGTCAAGTCGTCTTCCGAACAGATAATTATTCTCCGAAAATTGACGTTGGGTGCCCCTGTATCGAGGCAGTTTCAAATAAGTTGAAGAGTGGGAGAAGGGATTGTTTGAGAAGGAAAGGAGACAAAAATCCTTAGCTTCTCGATGATCTTAGGCAAGGTGACAAAAAGACTTTTAGTGCGAAAATTTGGTTGCGTAGACATTGATGAGCTTAAATTCCTTTCTCCCACACGCAACAACCCGGGATCATCAGTGTATGAAATGAAATTAGAAAGATCATCGCAGTGAGGTAAGCAGCTTAAGCAGATGCAAGCAAGCCTGAAAAATCCAGGTGTGAATGGGATTTGAACCCCAACTCTATTGCCCTAAATGGATAATTCAGGTTTGGAGTTCATGCAATACTTTGTGCTGTTCATAAAGAATTTAAATTGTTAGACAAAAGTATAAAAAGTGAAGCTGTGAACCCATCTTAGCTGACCTCTGTGAACAATGAGCTTTGACCGTAAATTAATTTTGAGACCAAACTATTCAATAAAAGCTTTTAATTGTATAGACTTTATAAGAAAATCCTCAAGACCAAACACAATTCAGAGACGTGAGTTTCCTAACACATGTGTAAGATTTGTATGGCTGGTATAGAGACTTCTCAGAGAAGCCACTCCAAGTAGGATTCGAACTCTGAGTCTCATCTTGTAATGACCACTAGACCATAGAAGACTATGTGACAGATAAACAGGGAAATATGCATGAAAAAATGGTGTGTGTGACCAGAAACGATTTCTTGCATTTTTGGTGCATGCAATGCAATATCCAGTAGTTGCATGACTTCGTAACACATCTCACTAATTACATAACTTTATAATCCTCCCAGCATTGTTAAGAAAAAGTATTAAATATTTTTAAATACCATTTGAGAAACTTGCACAGCATCTGTTTACCGATTTTGATTGCATTCAACGCCATTAACAACTGATTTAAATGTGAACAACTTTGCTAATGGACTTTGGAATTTGGACTACGGAATTGAAACTGGATACTGACCATGATAGTGTTAGTAACATTAAATAAAAAACTAAAAAACTGTGAACTTTAAAGGAACTTATCGGCTAAAAATCCTTCAAACAAACAAACAACAGTAGGCTACCCATAGCCTCTTGTTCTTGAAAGTATCCAAAGTGTTACAGAAAACTGGTGATAGTCTATTGGAAATTCCAGCCATGAGTAACTCAGCTCTGTTACAATACTAAAATAGCATCTGATATCAATAATAATAATAATAATAATAATAATAATAATAATAATAATAATAATAAAATAATAAACTTATAAAACACTAAAATTATTAAAATGTTCTAAAGCACTTTACAATGATTATTGAAAACTAAAAACTAACATTGAACTAAATGCAATATTATTATTATCAAAAATTAGATAAAAGAATGAAAAATCTTGAAAAATCTGCAAACTAACTTTAAAAGGTAAGTATTATTATTAATTAGCTTTTGATAACATCAATTATTATTATTATTATTATTATCATTATTATTATTACTACTAATTAGCTTCTAATAACATTTATCTAATTTTTGTACTTGCATGTAATGCACATGTCAGAGACCAAATGGAAAGTGGTAATAAAGCATTCATTTTGCAGAAGCACAAACATAACTCCCACAAGTCTACTCAAGACAGTCATAACATGTTGAGATAACATCAGGAACAAGAAGGGTAACATATTCTACTACGTAAACTCCTGCTGACATCAAAAATCAAATCAAATCCTGATGACAAAATTCCAGTATTGTTGTAAAGTGACTCCTCATTGAAAAGCACTCATACCTTTCAAAGTTCTTTCTTTGTTGGCTGCGGTGGCTTCCATGTTTGTTCCTTGGGGTTTTATGCAGTTTGGTCTTCATGAGTGGTACGGTAATTGAAAAAGTGCATAACAATTTTTGATCCTGCAAAGAAGCAACAAGCATGGATAACAGAGAGTAACAGAGACTCCACTGATTAATGAGACGAATGTACACTGTGTGTACACTGTCAAGTGTGCCAAATCAAGTGTCCAATATATTTTTGTGTTGGACAAGTACACATTTTATTCACAAGTACCGCGCACCGGTGGCTGAGTTGGTTAAGCATCGGGCTGTCATGCGGGAGGACGCGGGTTCGAACTCCGGCTGGATCAACACTCAGGATCTTAAAATAATTGAGGAGAAAGTGCTGCCTTTGTAATTTCATCTGCAAATGGTTAGACTTTCAAGTCTTCTCGGATAAGGACTATATTTACCGTAGGCCCCATCTCACAAATACCTTCTATGTTCATAAGTTACCTGTGGGACATTAAAGAACCCACACACTATTCGATAAGAGTAGGGGATGTAGTCCCCGGTGTCGTGGCTGTCCTGTTCTCTCCAGCAGAAGTGGCCGGCTTGGCGTGATGTCTCTAAAAAGGCTTACGGTGTATGTAAAGTTGTCTGGAAATGTAATGTACCAAACAAAAAGGTTCTTTAATTATAATTTATTGAGAAAAAGATTAAAAATTGAGTTGCTCCATCTCATGTCTTACCAATAATAATAACATATGTTTCTGCAAGCTTTTTAGTGTGTGGAATGTCAATTTAATCTTGCTATTTGCTATTTGAGCTGAGTAATTTCTAACACTACTTTGTCATGCAAAAATATCAATTTTAACTATATTGTGGACAAAGTCTTAATAAAATTTGTACCAAAAGAACTGGACCCACTCTATATAGAGTATAGGGCACACCCTTGAAATGCCGCATGTGGTACTCACCATATCTTGGCATCAGCACCCATGAAAACAAAACCAGCCTGGAAAAGATAGAAATTATCAGGCATCAACTACCAAAGGAAAAAGAAGATATACTAGGAACTGTAAGAAAACGATTATGAGCAAACCCCTGAACATTATCTGATCTGGTGATCAATTTGACAGCACAAGGCAGCAATCGGAAAAGACAACAGAATCAATAGCCCCTTTATAACCACTTCTGTAAAGCAACTTTCTTGTAAAGTCTTTCTTACATAAATTAGTAACGATACCAATCACATGTAAAGTAATCTAATTGCTGCCACACAAAAAATTCACTTATTACTATAATACCTATACTAGGTGAATAACGCTTACATTGTATTCATTTAAAATCAGAATCTGTTTTTAAGAGTTCAGCACACCAAGATAATATCAATGTCTAGTAACTTCACTAACTTTGTTAACTCAGACTGAGAGGTGTTGGAAAATACTGAAATGCATCTCTACTAAATGGCAAGCTTCTGCAAATTAAAGGCTGGGTACATGTACAAAAAGCTTCCAAAAGCCATAAAAATCCACTATAACAGATACTTTGATAAGTGGTAATCAAACTTCATCTGAAAGGTGTTCTCGATTTTTTCCCAATCATTCCCAAGCCTTCGATGAAAAGGCATTACTAGTTGTTGACGAAAGTAACACGTGAACCGTTTAGAACCGGCAACCCTAAAATCCGGAATCCGGAATCCGGAATCACAGTACAATACAGAGAGTAAAAACTATCCTAAACATTCATAAAAGCTAACCTTAGGCCTAATTAGGCTTAAAAACGTTTGTTTAGGCCTAATTAGGCACTCGCGCACATCAGGCACTCTCTCAAATTGCTAAGGAATTCCAGACGCGTCGTGGATGTGATTTACCTGATTATTATATTGAATCGAGCATTAGTTAGCTTTAGTGTACTAAAACTGAAGTTTCTAATTTTAACGAGCGAAAGGAAAGTGTGCTTTCACTACTTAATCGATATTCCATACAGTGTCTTCGCAACATCGGATCCAAGCAAAAGACCGTGAGATTTACACTTCGTAAATCGTCTAATAAAATTAAGCAAAAAACGCTTACCGTGCTAACTGCAAAAAAATAGAATCTGTTGGCGACAATCAAAGTTAATTTCGTCTTGTTTTTATAACTTTTCTTGCTCGGAAGATATTGTTCATTCAAAGATGGCAACCTCTTTTTGTTACCAGACTTCCAAGTATTGTTGCAAGTTGTATCGGATAGGACTAACGGAACTTGGATTACCGGAACGAATACTCATCTTCTTGGATGTACATCTTCAAAATTGAGAAAACCTTATATAAAGCGCTTAAAACGACCTCAAACGATACTGACATTGAGAATGAAACCCCAGTTACAAAAGCAGTTGATAGGAATACCACTGTCCTTGCTACTTACCTTCAAATCACAGCAGGTCTCCTCTATGTCTGAAACATATTGATGTATTCTTCCATGCCATCCTGCCCCTGCCCTGCCCTGGAAGAGTTTTCCAAGCTGTTAAATCCGACCTGGCTTGAGTTGAGGAATCTGACTTTAGCGCAGACAACTGTGAAACCATCTGGACCTTTCTTCAGGTGATGGATGATTACTCTCCAACTCAGCATGTGAAAGTACCTACGAGACCTGTATCCGGGAAAATCCTAGATCTACTTTCTGTCAACTTACCCTAATTATATTCTATCTCTGGGGTGAGGAAGAGGCAGTGCGGCCCAGTGGTTAGGGCGCTTGTCTTGAGACCCGGGGATCCCGAGTTCAAGACCAAGACCTGTTTTAATTTGTTCCTGGTAGTCCCGGGTTCAACTTCTCAGCTGTACTTGTAAATAGCCCACTGGTTTGCCTTCGGCCAGTTGGGATTCTTAACAGTTGTTGTTGTTGTTCTATTCCTTCGTTTCGTTAATTGTGTTTCATTGGCCCTAAAATACCCTCTGGGCTCAATCCTTGGCCCTGTATTATTCTTGTTGTATATATAAATGACATATCTGCACATATCCAATCTAACGTGCACATTTTTGCTGATGATTGTATCCTCTACTGAGAAGTCAACAAACTTCAAGACTGCTGCACCTTACAGAGAGTTCTTGACAAATTGTACATGTCCTCTTGGTCAATGACCTAGCAACTATCGTTCAATGTCAAGAAGTGTTATCACCTTAGTATTATCTGTAAGAAACTCCCAGTCACTCATAGTTAACTATTAAATAATGAAATTGTCTGTAGAGTTTCATCAGCTCGGTACCTTGGAATTACTGTGTCTGACAACTTGAGCTGGAACGAAAATGTCAACAACATATGCAAGAAGGCTAACTCATCTCTTAGCTTACTGCGTAGAACCCTGAATAGTCGTAACCCCGAAGTTAAGGATACAGCCTATCGCACCTTGATACGTCCTAAACTAGAGTACGCATGCAGCGCTTGGAACCCCTACAGGCAGCAGGACATCCCCCAAATTGAGATGGTTCAGCGCAGAGCAGCTCGATTTGTTCTTAATGACTACCCGAGTTTTATTCATGTTTCTCTGATATTGGAATGCGTGGGATGGGATTCACTAAAAGACCGTAGACTCCTCCTTGAAGCCAGTATGTTTTATAAGATCAATGCGGGTGATGTGGCCATCCTCTTTCCGCCTGAAGTGAGACCTTTAACTCTCACCTAAACACCATCCATTTCACCAGCTTAGCGCATCCAACAACGTGTATAAATACTCGTTTTTTCCAAGGTATATAGTAACCTGGAACAATCTGCCAATGAACGCTAGTGTGAACTCTCTTGATGAATTAAAGCCGTGGCACTAATAAAGTCATTGTTATAACTCTTAGGGGATTATTTACTATCTATCTACTTATTTATTTATTTATTTATTTTTGTACATTTTTATTCCATATTTCTATATTTATATATTTTATATATTTCTAAACTTTTATTATAATATTTTTGTTCTAACTCCTAGTATAGTTTTAAACTGTTTTTGGAGTATAATGATTAAAGAATTAAAGGATTCAGCAGCCATGCTTCTGGAATTTCAAGCTAATTTCTAACAGAGGCATTCGTCCTTCTCTGCGTTCACGACACTCGCAAAATCTTTGTGTAAAATTTGTGCTCAAACGCTGTGATGCATTTCACGTCGCACTGTTTAATTTCACACGTCTTGCAGCCATATATATATGTCAGGATATGTTGTATGAAGCAGTTAATGATGAGTCTGAAAACGAAACATGAGATTACTGGAGAACGGAAACAATAAAGACAATGCGAGGTATAATTTGTACCTGCATGGGATTGCTTACCCAAGTGTCCGCTGGAAAAGGCCTGCAATAACCTGGTACATGAAAGCATTCTGAAATGGCTACGTCACCATTAGAGTCACTGTCATCATCATCATTACTACATTTACCAACGTAAGTATCCTCATTAGCATCCTCCTCGGAGTCTTCGCCCTCTTCACTAGACCCACAACAATCGCTAGGCTGAAGGTCTTGCAAATCCGGGTAGGGTACCTTCAAGGACGTTTCAGTTCCTGTGCCTGACACATTTACGATGGAGCCTTGCTAATAATAGAACTTTATTTTCACACGATAATGCTTAAAGCTGAATAGCCTGTGGTGAAATCAAATGAAATTAAGACATTTCAAATCATGTTGGTTTTTGAGGAGAGGGGAAAACCGGAGTACCCGGAGAAAAACCTCTCGGTGCAGAGTAGAAAACCAACAAACTCAACCCACATATGACGCTGGATATGGGAATCGAACCCGGGCCACATTGATGGGAGACGAGTGCTCTCACCACTGCGCCATCCCTGCTTTCTTTTCGTGTGATTGCATTGCGGGTTGCAGTGGGTTTAGGGAAGTCGTTTCGAGATAGTCAAACCGTATTCGAGGTAGGGATGTCGTAGGTAGAGAGCTTTGAGGTTCAAAAACAAGTCTGTTAGCATCAGGTAGGTCCTCACTCTCCCATGGCAGTGGCCAGGAACGGAAGAGCGACCGCAGGAAGCATTTGATATCAGGACTTTTGAGCAGAACTAAATACCTGAGAAGCTCTGATAGTGCAAATCCCATTCTGGCCAAGGACTCTTTATCTCCCATCTCCAGTAACAAAATCCTAGCTCCCAGTGATCAATTATCATTTTCCCACCTAAAAATCAGGTCAATCCCAGTTCCCATTTCACTCCTTCGTGACCCTCCTGATGTACTCTTTAGTACTTTCTGGCGGTTTCGATTCTGGAATCCAATCATTTCTGCAAAAAAATACCTTATCTGCTCCTTTTTCTGAGCAAATCTGACCTGGTTTATGGGATAATATACCCACCAAACAGAACAAACTTGAAGAATTTATAATCACGACCCGTTGTAATTCGTCTGGCGTTCTTCCAACATCTCGGAAAGTTATCAGTCTATACACCATAGAAAGGATTGGTGCATTAGTCAATTATTAATTTAATGGCAGTTGTTTACTGAAATATTAACCGGATCCCACGCGCTACCACGGATTTTTTACGTTTGTCTGGTTCTTTCAGGCGAAATATAAACTACTTCTCCCGAGTCACACTTGTATTTAGGACAGTTCAATCTCTTGATAAGATGGACTTACATGGTACTGATAAGCATTACAAGGTTACATTTTGTATATTTCAGGATTGGGGGACCCTGTGGTTCACAACCTGTCATAAGCTACGAAGATACGTTACACTTTCCTTCATCGTTTTTTCTATCTAATCTGGCATAGGACAGCCTCTACGGTCTTAACTTCCAAAATAAATGGCACCAAAGAAACATGACCTGTACTCATTAGACCAATGAAGCTCACTCAATGTCGTACCCAATTCCAATCTCTCGGGGTTAAGATTCTTTGTGTATTGCATTTGCATGATAATGTAGCATTCACATTTAAAAGATATGAAAATACTTGGATCAAAACGTTTTATTCCCAAAGGATTTGAAGTGGGCACAACATTGAGTAAGCTGAATTGGTCTATTTGCTTTTTCACCACCATTAAAAGACGAAATTATACGAGGTGAAAGGAAAGAGTAATGTCAGGAACTTTAAAAGCGGGTGAATGACTTGGAAATAAATTTGAACTTAATGATTAAAGCGCGTCGTAACGAGGACATACCCTAAATTTGGAAACAACCTATATATGTTGCCGGTAAAATTCGGTTTCAGGTTAAATCCGTTTTAACCTTGGTTAAATTGGTGATCTTCATTTTACCTAGGTTAAATACGCACTCAGATGGATTGAAGAAACTCTTTTGGAGCCTACGTTAAGCCTAGAGGAGGAGGCAGTGTGGCTCACAGGTTAGGGCTCTCGACTTGAGATCTGGAGATGGATCCCGGGTTCAAGACCCGCTCTGACCACTCGTTGAATTTGATCCTAGCAGTCCCTGGTTCAACTTCCCAGCTGCACTTGTAAATAGCCAACTGGTTTGCCTCCGGCCAGTTGGGATTCTTAACAGTTACTGTTGTTATTCTGTTCCGTAGTTTCGTTGTGTTTTATTGGCCCTGAAAAGCCCTCAGCGGGGAGCGGTCACTTAAGTATGTATTTTCTATTTTTTTTATTAGAGAAAAATTAGGGTCAGATGAGGTTTAGTTTTGGTTATTATACATAGATATTAATTGACCAATCATAAAAAAGTAAATTTTGAAAAGAACTGTGTCGGGTTGAGCATATTCGTCGTTGTAGTGTAGTGGTGAAGACACAGGACAACGTCTCTGCGAGTTCGAGTACCGCTATGAGCATAGTACAGTTTTTTGTTCCCTTACTATGTTGTGATGTTGAGACTGACTTAATAAGTGCATGAAACCGATAAGATGATACCAAACATTAAGAAGATGTGTTGAGATGCGTAAAACAGAGCTTGAAGAGGGAAGGCATAAGTCTTTCAATCCTTTTAAGAGGGGGTTTAAGAAAGGTTGAGTGCATAGTTCAACCTTGTAGGTAAAGTGCGGATCACGAAGTTTACCTAGATTAAAACGGATTTAACCTGAGAACGGATTTTATCTGCAACATATACACTGAATTATGCAAAATAAAAACTGACCAGCGTAAACAACATCTAAGTTCACAACACAGGCCTATAGTTTGAAAAAAGAAGCAAAGGGCGTTTTAAAATGACAATTTATAATTCTGGTATAATTTCTTCTCATTCATCAGCCGGGGCGTCCTCAGTTAGATTAGTATTGGTAATCAAATGGCGACGAGTGAAATTAGGAAATAATTTCACGCGCGTTTTGTCAAAACGAATTTTGACAAAACGAAAGTGAAATTATTTCCTAATTTCACGAGAAAACGATTTGATTACCTTTTGATGTCGTGGGTGACAAATTACGCTCACAACCGTAATTGTAAAATCGCTCGAGTACTTTATCCAACTGCTCGGGAAGAATCATCTCCAGGTTTTTCTCAAGGCTATTTTCGTCACACCACTTCTCAAAAACTCTCACCCAGTTAATTGCGCTCTTTCACGTATTTAAATTTTCTGCCGCTTCTTTTAATTTCGTAACTTCTTCAATGGTCACTGTCTTAAATCTAGACGCCATCTTGGCTCTGATCGAGATACAAGAGATGTTACCATGGCAATTTTGTAATTTCACATGTGAAATTATAAATTAACGCTGAAATTTCGCACCTAAATTAAGGAGTAATTTGTCACCCATGATATTATATTTAAAATTAGAAGATGAAATAACATGTGCAAGACATAACAGGAGCAAGGGTGGCACAGTTGGTTAGTGCGCAGCCTTGGTGCAACAGGTCCCGAGTTCGATCCCCGGATCTCACATCCTTGTTTCGACTTCTTTCCTTTCAGCGTAGCCTAAGTAGCTTTACTGAATACCCTTAACACGGAGCACTGATGGAAAGAGCTCGAGTGGGGTAAAATGAGCGCACCGTTGGCTTCCTGGGACAATACTCTCTAGAGAGTAAAGGAACTTCCGACGTTAAATAACGTGTACCTTTACCTTTACCTTTACCTATCAAACTTGTACTAGGAACAGCGGAAATACTCAGGTAACCCGGCTACCGCTGGACAGACTTGTGTGTTTTCGCATTACAGACGTGATCTTGGACTTTGGATTTATTTTAATATAAGGTTTTCGTTCCTTTTTCGGAAGGAAAAAATGATTTTATAAAAGGACTTTCCCTCGTGATTGTCGCAAAATCAGAAATAAAATTAATACACGAAGCTATCACCAGTAACGACCGTTTATTCCAATCCTAGTAAACAAAATAAAAAGACACAGCATAAATATAAGTACATTGTAAAAACCCATAATTTTACAAATATACTTCAATTAAAAATTTTGGAAGTCTTTTTTCTTTCTTTACATAAAACAAAATGACACCGTCAACAAAATGTTTTTTCACATCTTGTCCGCCGTTTCTAAAAAAAAAAAAAACACGAAAAGAACAGCGACAATTAATACATGTGTACATGGTTGGCTCTTAAATTTAAAGCAGACACAGCCCTACAATGTGATTGCTTAACAGGTGAAATTATTATTAGTAGGTTCGTTCTAAGTGCACATGGTTATACGTTTTTTATGGGTCACATCGGCAAGTGCATTTTCATTGAAGAATGTTGGGTGGAATGATAGAATATGAAACAGAATTTTGACAAAATAGGAAAAAAAGTAAATTCCGGTGATCATCCTTAATTGTTCCGGAGTAAGAGGGAGGAACCTCAATTTTTTTTCTCTAAAAAACAAGGCAACATGTAACCCTTTGGGAGATCCTTAAAGAAGTCGTGCGTTACAAAAACCACACTGGCGAATTTCCTTGAGAAGAATTTGTATATTTCCGTCGACAACTTCTTAATTAAACAGTGTCATAGTTTACATAACCTACGTTATTACATAATCATTTACGATGTTCCGCGCACATGCGCAGTAGTGTCGAAAATATGTGCTTCTGTTGGAACCCGCCATCTTTGTAGTGTAGATGTTGTGTTTGTTAAAAAGATATCGCAAGTTGTGCTTCAAGAAACATGACAAACAGCAAACATTAACAATCAAAATCGACTCTCAGTCAATTACATCCGGCTGCGGGCGGATACCCTCAATAGGGATAATCTATGGTATCCTTCCCTTTCATTGAATTAAAAAATAAAGTTGCTATTAAAGGTGGCAGGGCATTCAGCAGTTACTCCCGCTTTACCAAAGCATGACACAACCTCCCTTCCGGGGTCTCTCTTCTTCTCTTACCCGCATTCTCTCTCCCACTGTACAGGAAGGGAAGAAGAGAGACCCTGAGAATGAGGTTGAGCATGACAACCAATACAAATCACTTGTAATCATAAATGTTGCAGTTACTTGTTACCTTAGAACTTTGATGGTGCAAATGTAAAAAGGTGTCACTTGCCAGTTATGTCAACATGGAGATACCAGACGGTGAAAGAATGGTTTCGTTGTTTCCCTATTCACAGCCATTCCAGTCCAGAAAGCCTGTGCTTATATTAGTAACAAATTAGAGGATGATGATACTTTGCAGTCAAGAACTAACCGCACTCCTGATGATGTTATCTCGCTCCTGAAATTTGTTTTTTTAACAGTCTTTTCGCCTACAATGATTGTTTCTACAAACAAATAAATGGTTGTGCCATGGGAAGCCCGGTTAGTCCAGTCGTCGCTAACCTTTGTATGGAGGCTATCGAAGAATCAGCCATATCGTCAACGAGATTTCCCCCAAAAATCTGGAAAAGATATGTTAATGACAGTTTTGTCAACGTCAAGAAGGATTGCGTACCTGAATTCCACGACAAATTAAACTCTATAGACCCCAAGATTTCCTTTACTATGGAAAAAGAGAACAATCAACAAATCTCCTTCCTAGATAACCCAGTCTCCAGTGAGAATGGTTTCATCGTCACTCACGTCTTTCGTAAACCAACGCACACGGACAGATATTTGGACTTTAATTCCCATCATGAGAAGAAACACAAAATAAGTACTGCGTCTAGGCCTCCTAAACCGTGCTTGTAATCTACCGAATACAATGGAAGGGAGATCGTCTGAAGTTAATTACGTCACTAACGTCCTTCTTGCCAACGGCTATCAACCTGCCGTCATCTCTAACGTATTAAAAAAGAAAAAACCTTCTCCGGAACTTATTCCTTCACCGGAAGAATTGGTGGGCTTGTTTTTTAATTAGTCTGATTGAAAATAAATCCACTGTATGGCCTGCCTTCCCTATGTTCGTGGTGTCACAGAACCTCTCACACGTCGTCTTCGAAAGAACGGAATTAACGTTGTTATTAGACCTCAATAGACCTTGCAACAAGAATTCTCTTCCCCTAAGTCTAGGCCTCCTATTGATCTTCAAACCAATGTGGTGTATAAAATCCCCTGCGCCGATTGCTCCTGGAGCTACACTGGTGAGACTGGAAAGTGTTTTTCAACGAGGAAAAACTGGCTCTAATATTGCAGCTCACGCTTGCAATTGGCGTAACGATCACGGCAGCTATTTTCCAAGGGTATTGGTTAAAGGGTTAGTATTTATCTTACAAAATTTAGCATTTAAAATTTTTTAATTTTCAACAACCTGACCCGTGACTTAAGAATTACCACAAGCGATATTACCTTTTTGCTCTCATTTCGTCTTCCACTTTGCTTTGCTTTGCTTTGCTTCACTTTACGGATTTTATTAATTAATTGTACTCATTCTCGAGATTTCAATAGCAAACCATTTTTGGATTTTTTGTTCAATTGGAATGCTGAAAGATCCGAGTCTTAAGTTCTGCATGCAGATTTTCGTAGCTTTTTTAAACGCATCCACAAAGTACAAGCGAGACAGAAAACATCAGTTTGCCGTGTTTGCACCATTCGTGGGATTTGGTCTGCTGTGCTCGCCTACATAGGGCACGCTTAATATTGCTTCCACAAAAAGATTAATCATGAAAACAACAATTTCTTGGATCATGCAATCGAGTTCTCCCAATTTCAACAAAGTGTAATAGCAATTAACGGCTGCGCCAAGCACTTCAGCAAAAAGGTTGGTTCAAAATATTATTCTTTACCCTTTACCCGTTACCCGTTACTCTTTTCCCTTTACTCTTTACCCGTTACCCTTGGAAAAGCACTGCCGTAACAATCACTCTATTGACTTCAACAATGCTAGAGTAATTCACAAAGGAAACTTCCGAATTCGAAAAACTTTGGAATCTTGGCACACCGCTAACCCTAATGATGCAGACAGTAACTCTGAGCCTTTGCCAAAATAAGGCTCTATTCTTTCAGATTAGCGCATTTTTTGCCTTTTACCGTTTTTACAATTTTTCGCACACTTTCATTTTGTACATATTTCCATCTCGCGCATTTACATCTTAGTTTTTAAAGGCTTCAGTCTTGAAGCCGAAAGCTAACGTTTTTAAACTTCTTAACCAGAGAACGCTTTTTTACATGAATATGTTTCCAAAACCTGGTTACTCTTCTATTTTTAACTTGAATTGTTGTTACAAAACTTTCTGACCTCATTAACTTGCTCTAGAGAAAGTCAGGGTGATGTAGTTCCAGACGTTTTGCACAAGGATAACTTATTAGTACACCCAGTGAAAGATATAAAATAGGACAAAGGAGCATGCAGCAATTCTAAAAAGGATTTGGAACTGGCATCAAAGGTCCCAGTGATAAAAATAACAACAACATGCACACCAACGAAATACCAACAGTTTCCAAGTAAACAGGGTCTTGAAGTGTACAATGGAAAGAATAATTTTGTCTTATGCCAAGGTTAAGTAAAATACCATGAAAAAGGAAAAGGCAAATTGTCATCACACTTGAAAGTAATTTTTATTTCATTTTTATCTGAGGCCTTATATGCATGTAACAACACTTTGCACACTGGGTCAAGCAACACTGCAAGCAAAGACAAAAACAATAATAGCTGGAAATAGCAGCAACTCTAGAAAACAATTTAAGTTTGCCGTACTTGATCATTTTCCTTAAACAATTGTCATATAATGTTACTTTAATGAAAACCAGTAAAATAATAGACGTTAAGGCAAAGGAAATTGACATTGGAGTTTTGAATTGGTCTAAAATTAACTATACCTGTAAATTACTTACTATACACTTAATAAATTATTAATATAAATATTTATCAAAATAATATACTAAACATATAATTACTATTATTTTACCAAGTAAATATTTTACAACAAGGCAACGCGGATGTTAACAAACAACTTGCTTCAATAGTCACAGGAGAGGCCACTGAACGAAATAATTTGATCAACACAGGGCACATACAGGAAAACTAACGAACTTACTTTCAAGAAGTCCACAAAAAAAAGATAATTTAATTTGACACGAGAAAATGTCAGCATAATACTTGCCTCAAACAGTCAACACCACCTCTAACAAGGGAGGGCCAAAAAAACCCAAAAAATTTGGGAGCTAGCGGTCAACGACAAAGCTAACCCACAAGATGACAGGAGCCAACAAATTTTGAAACACAGCAAGTACAATTACGGTGATTCCTCAGAAAAAAAAAAAAGTTGTCAAACGATTTTCTTGAAACTTTCCCGAATGTTCCCTAGTAATGCCTGTTTTGAAAACTACAATAAAAAAGATATGTCACCGTGCTTGCTTAAGAGGTATAATGGGCCAATCTTACCCCTTTCATGCCTGTAATGAAAACACCTGATAGGTAGAAAGTCTAGAGCATATGGAAAGCTGTCTTATATAGTTTATGAAAAAACCACTCAACTTAGAACGACGTCTGTTCAAAATGTTTCTCGAGTCGTTGTTTTCAAGATCATAATTTTAGATCCCTGGGTACAGGGCTTTGTGTACGTTTTTAGCTATATCTTTTTTTCTTCAGATAAACGTTTTTTCAATTTTTTTGTTTTAAAGGGGGTAATTTGTACGCCAAAATTAACAAATGAAAATATAGGTCACCGTGCTCGTTTAAGAGTATACCACCATCGTACCTGTCTATCTCGATATCGTAGATCGAAACAACAAAATTCGCCATGTTCATTATGGCCATTCACAACTTGTCTTGCGTGTTTTGAGAACTGTTTCAGCGTGTATGATCGACTTACGCCATATTTGCAACGTTACAAATTTGACCAATTTGTAAATATTGACGTACAGGGAGGGAATCACCTTAATTATTTATCAACAAGTTCATCACGTCAACCTGACACTTACGCTTTAGGCTCTACATTCTTTCTAACACTCTGTAACTCACTCAAATATGTATTTCTTGTCACTTAATCATATTTAATTATGCAAGTTTCGCCTAGTTGTTATATAAGTCCTAACGGTTTTTCAAATATTTTGTAACTGACGATGATGTTTGTAACATCGAAACATGTCTTCGAAATTAAAAAATGTTATAACTTTCTTAAAGATAATTATTTATCAACATTTCATCAACACGTAGCCCAAAGAAAACCAAGCGTAAACCTGCCCTCCCTCTAGTGGTCTCACAAAATCAGCAACCTTTTCGTTCAAAAGGATTGCTGAGCAGAATGACCCTTCCCATTCACACAAATCAACTTTTGCTGTTATCTTTGATTACCGAAGAATCAAACGTCTTTTTTGATGTGCGTTTTCAAAAAACTTTTAAGAGAAAATACGGGTCGTTTTGGGTGGACTTCACTTGTTCAACGTTCAAAATGGCAAGACCGCCAACGAACACGACGTCTATTTCAATGAGATTAAAGATAAAATTGCAAACAAAAGAAAGAAAGCTGCTCACAAGGATGCTGTAGAGAACAAAGCCTGCGCACTCACGCCAAATTGTTGAATATAGACAAAGAAAAGCCTATATTTACGCTTTTCCTGTAGATCTTCTACTGCTTCCAAGCGCGAAAACCGACCGAAGCTGACGAAGCCGACGATTCAACCAGGAGAAAACAATGGAAAGCAATGAAGTCTCTCCCTCCCTCCTGCCGCAGGCTTTTTCCTCACCAGCCCTGTCCCCTAAGTCTTTAGCAAAGCTTCTATCGTTTTCATGGCACTCTTTAGCTTCTTTAAAATTACCCATACAGTGAGCATGGTGTAGATTGCGCTCGGCTCTTCCCTCCGCAGCTGTGTCTCCTAACTCTTTGGCAAGGCTAAGATCTTGGCTGTGATACTCAATGGCAAGTTTGAAGTAACCCATATCGCAACAGGCATTTCCCAGGTTACAAAGGGCATTTCCCTCCTCAGCCCTGTCACCTATTTCTTTAGCAATAGTAAGATTTCGTTTGTGGCATTCTATGGCTTGTTTAAATTTGCCCATACATTTGAAAGTAATTCCCAGATGGCAATTAGCTTTTCTCTCCCCAGCTCTGAAACCTATTTCCTTGAAAATGCTCAGTGCTTTTCTGAAATAGTCTGTGGCGCAGTTGAAATAACCCAAGGTATGATAGGTTCTTCCCAGGTCAAAACAAACATTTCCTTCTTCTTTTCTGTTTCCCTTTTCCTGTGCAACGGTAAGCTGTTGCATTTGCCGCCGAATAATTCCAAACTTTCCATCCACCATTATAGGGAAGTGTCACCCAGAGCCAGTTCAATGCAAAGGTCTTCTTCGAAAGCAAGGGCGCCGACCTGGAACAAAATGAGTAGAAACCTGACAAGGATCATGCAGGGGATGGAAAATGGTACAGGTATGCAGTTACGGTAAAATGACCACCAAAGGAACCGTGTCCGAAGGGCATTATATATAAGCATAATATCTTTGTTTTCCAAAATTTTTGTCAAATTCAGCCTTTTTGTTCCTTGCTTTAGGCCTTTCGGTCTACTTTTGACTGAATTTTTCAAGTCATTATAAGAATACTTCACAGATGAGACATATACTAAGAGGGTCTGTGCTGGCTCAATAAACTACTTTTCGACTCGGTCGAGATTCCCTAAAACACGTTTTGTGGGCAGTCCACGGACCGTGTCACCGGCTTCCAGTGTGCGGAAATGGTGAATGGTTTGATATTAAAACTGGCGTCAAGCAAGGATGTAATATGTCAGGATTTTGTTTTCGTCATTTAGTAACACTTTACGTCCTCTTAATTATGACGAAAACGACCTCGAAACACGCACTGGGCTCGTAAGATGTCTCGAAAATATGTGCTTTATTTTAGAACCGTAACTCTATATAATGTGGATTACTACAAAATCACCGGAAGTGCATTGTAACAGCAACCCGGCTTGCAAGTAAACAGCTGCAGTTGCGACTTAGTAATTTCTTGTAGACATAAAAGTCATTACTCAATCTCATTCCCAGAGGAAGCGATCCTTATGGTCCCGATTTTTCCAGCGCATGACAAAAGGGATCCCTGGGAACGATGTTGATCATTACTGGATTGCCATAGGCAATCCAGTCAAAATATGAGTAGAATTATCTCGTTTTATTTTCCGTGTCGGAAAAATGGAAAAGTTGCGCGTCAAGTCTTTCCTATTAATTAACCTGCAATGGCGTCGAAGTCATTGTAACACGAATGGTGTTTTAGTGGATCTTTAAACAAGATATACCCTTATGGAGCTCAAGAATGAAACGTCAATCGGCGGTGAAAAATAAATATCTGGAATATTAAAAGCGGCGAGTAATGGACTTCGACAACAATTTCATTTTTCGCGGCCCGTTGAGCCGTATCAAAGTGAACTGAATTTCTCATATTTTACTCATTGTAATGTTATGTACAACTCTGAAACCAAATGGAAAATTCTCTGGTAACTATTTCTGGTTGGATATGGGTGTAACAAACTCAGAGAAGGAATCGAACAATTTGAGTGGATCTGTGATCTCTGTTGTCTGTCTATTTAATAAATAAACCCCTTCTAGCGGCTGGTATGTCGACTGATAGTGCCCGCGGCTGAGAGATTGTCCGAAAAATGAATATTTGGCCGAGAAGCGAAGCTTCGAGGACAAATGTGAAATTTTGAGGACAACTTGATCTCTCAGCCAAGGGCATTATCAGCCAACATACCAGCAAGCCAGAAAGGGGTTTATTTACTAAATAGCCAGACAGAGATCACAATGACGTTGACAACATGTTTTGTTGACTTTCTGGTACTCTCCGGAACAGCATTTGCCACCAGCTTTTTAATGTCACAATCACTAGACTCCAGAAAACGAGTTCGTTTTTCTTCCATGTAAAATGAAAACTCTTTTGCTGCCATTTTTCCACCAGCTTTGTTTCTTTTCAACGGAAATGATCGCTACAGCATTTCGCAGGGCAAATATCCACGTAAACGGGGGTTATTGCGTGATAACTCTCCGTGAGTTTGCACCACGTGACGTAAAAATCGCCTGAAAATTAAGTATACTTATTTGTACTTACTTCTGCACAGTGTTCAGGTAAAAAACAATTGGAAATTTGACTAATTGTTGTTAGTCGAGAATTATTTGAAGAAAACTTTCTGTCCATTTTTTGCTTCATTATTCAAGCGGAGGGTTCTTCAGTAAAGGGTTTGATCCTGAACAGTGGTGGGAAATTTATTTAGTTGCGTATCGATGGTTTTTGACACGGAGTGTCACGGCTTGTGACAAAATAGAGCAATTTAATATTGCTACATTTGGCCAAGAGAAAATATAGGGGGAAGAGAGGGTATCCCCCATACATACCCTTTCCATAGGTAATCTGTCTCAAGTTATTTTTAGATCGACTCCCACGCTATACAGATCCCAAGGGGATTAGGCAACAGCCAATCATATGGCCGGAATGTATTCCCTGAGCGTAGGATATCCTCGCAGAACACATTCCGGTCATATGATTGGCTGTTAACGTTGCCTAATCCACTTGGGATCTGTACTGCGTGGGAGTCGATCTAAAAATAACTTGGGACATATTACCTATTGTAAAGATTGTTCTGTGGGTTGCCTGTGTAACCTGTGCCTTTAGTGTATTGTGGGTAGTCAATAAAGTCAAGATGGCGGACTGAAAACGTGAGGGGTTAGACGTGTGCAAAGTGTGGTAGGAAGGAGCACTGAGCAATGTGCTGTAGGCATGAGGCGGATGGAAAGCAGAGCAAGAGTGGTGGGAGAGTTAGTGGGAGTAATAGTCAGCGAAAAAGCAGTGTTAGATGCAAACCACCGCTAAGGTCCAGACAGCAAATTAATCAAGTAGAATATGACAGTGGAGATGAACCTTTCGCCTTCCCAGTCAAATTCAGTAGGGAAACAGCATGTGAAGATAACATTGTAGCAGTGAAGATCAATGGTACCGCTACTAAGATGCTTGTTGATTCTGGGGCGCAGTTTTCTGTACTTGGTGAGTGGGAGTTTCACAGCCTTGTGAGGAGTGGCCTTAAAGCAAAATTGCAACCAGAAGAGAGGAATCTTCGTGGCCATGGAAATGGGTGTTTACCGGTTGTTGGCAAATTTGAGGCTACTATTGAATGTCATGGGCAGACGGTGACGGAGAGAGCTGTTAGTGAAACAGAGCCCCCCACTAATGTTGCCGAGCTGAGGAGTTTCTGGGCCTCATCACCTTCAGCTCAAGGTTCCTACCAAATTTTGCAACCACAGCGGAACCACTACGGACGTTGACACGACAGGACACCAGATGGAAGTGGGGCAAGGAGGAAAACGAAGCGTTTGAGGCATTGAAGAGGCAATTGGTGGAGGCATCAGTGATGGCTTTTTATGACAAAAATGCTCCGACGGAGGTGGTCACTGACGCGAGCCCAGTTGGAGTTGGGGCTATCCTTGTACAAGAGCCGCAGGGAGTGAAGAGAGCAGTTGCCAGCCGTAGCTTAAGCGAGGTGGAACGTCGGTATAGCCAAACAGAAAAAGAGGCATTGGCAGTTGTTTGGGGTTGTGAGAGGTCCAGTCTTTATCTATTAGGGCTAGAGTCATTTCAGCTTGTTAATGACTGTAAAGCTTTGGAGGTTATCTATGGACCAAATTCCAAACCATCGGCCAGGGTTGAGAGATGGGCACTGCGTCTAATGCCTTTTAAGTACACAGTGCGACATGTACCCTCAGGCCAGAACATTGCCGACTGTCTAAGTCGTTTGACGAAGATACCCACTTCATCATAGTGTAATAACGTAAGGGAAGAATATGGAGAGACCTTGCAATATACCTGATGGGTCCACTACCAACAGGAGAGAGCCTTCTTGTCACTGTTGATTATTACAGTAGATGAATAGAGCTGGATGTAGTACGGAACACACCTAGCAGTACCATCATCAAGTGCCTTGAGAAGCATTTCACCCGTCATGGAATCCCTGAGACACTGCGGATAGACAATGGATCAAACTTAGTAAACCATGAGATGGAGGAATTCCTGGATGAGCTGGGAATCATGCATAAGAGGACTATTCCCTTATGGCCTAGAGCAAACGGGGAGGTAGAACGGCAGAACAAGTCACTGCTTAAAGCAATGCGCGTGGTCCATACTAAAGGAAAACCATGGCAACGAGAGTTATAGAAATATCTTCTGGCCTACGGGTCGACACCACACACTACGACTGGTATCAGCCCTGCAGAGCTATTGTATGGAAGGAAGATCCGAACCAAGATTCCCGAGTTTGAAAGTGCTGACGAGGAGGAGGAGAGATCTGATACCGCAGATCAGCAGGCACGAGATCAGGATACTGAACGGAAACAGCGCGCTGCTGAAAGCGCAAACAAGAGAGCTGCTGACTGTGATGTGTCAGAAGGAGACAAGATGCTATTAATGAAGCAGAAACAGAACGACTTGTCTGCAACGTATGATCTGGAACCGTATAGCGTAGTTTCCAAGAGAGGAGATCTGGTGATCATTGAGCGTGGTGAAACCCTGCTAAAGAGGAATGTTGGCCATTTGAAAAGGTTCATAGATCCTGAACCAGAGGCATCTCAGTCAAAGCAAGAACTGACACAGCCACCAAAGCAGACACCTGTAATGGAACCAGTTGTCCTTACTAATCCTCAACCCGTTGTTAGCCCAGCAGAACGATCTGCGACTGAGCCTGCGGATGACCCTGCTGTTGACCCAGGCTTGCCACAGCCTGTCGTTAATAGGATGCCCGAGCAGACTCTTGGACCTCGAAGGTCCAGTCGCAAGAGAGCTGAGCCTGGTTGGCTTAAAGACTATGTCACATGAAAGACTGAGTCAAACTGACTTGTTAAGAACTGAGTTACTTAAGAGATTATATGATTTTGATATTTATTAAGTCTTGAATCTTTGCCATGATTTTGAGTGGCAGATACTTCGCTTAAGGAGATTTGTTCACATTCCACAAACAGAGCTTTATTAGCTTTTATCATTGGATTGTTACAGTTATGCCTTTTAAAAGGGATCCGTCAGAGCTTGATTTTATTATACTCACTGCTCCAGTTTCAAATTGGGGGGAGATATAGTGATTGTTCTGTGGTTGCTGTGTAACCTGTGCCTTTAGTGTATTGTGGGTAGTCAATAAAGTCAAGATGGCGGACTGAAAACGTGAGTGTGTTTTCTGGAGTGTAATCCGTTCGCATCGTGGAACAGTCTGGAGTACAGACATTACACCTATGGAAAAGGACATGTATGGGGGATGAGCTCTCTTCTCCCTTATTTTCTCTTGATTTGGCTTATGTTCGCTACTTGATAAAACTGTCGAAAACCCTAACTGACAATTGAATTTTCCTTGTTGGAGTCAAAACAAGCCAACTGATTAAGTGCTAGCAGAATTAATGACTCTCGCTACCAAAAAATTGGAGTATATAAATTTAATGATATCGCTACTGTCTGTTCAGGTGCCCTGCGCCAGTCATCCTCAACTAACCGCGATCACTTTAACGTTACAATAAGTCTACGTTTCTCTCTGTGGAAAACTGGATCCTACTACATCACGTGGTCGCACGTCTTTGACCCCCAACGAACTGAACATTGAACTCTCGTGTTTTCCCTTTTCGATTTGATCTTGAAAGTAGTCTTGAAAGAAACGTGATTTCTTATTTCTACATACGAAGCTGTCTTATTGCGTACGGTTTTATTACACTCTCCTCGACCCCAAGTACAAGCAAAACCTTAACGACAGGACAAGTAAAAACAAAATAAAGACTAGTTGGTCACACATAAACTGCATGTGATTCATATTCAAAACGAAATGAGTAATGATGAGCGACTTACCACTGTTGGTCCAACGGATACCTTTTAGTGTAAGGCCAAGAAATGTCTTTGTCAACGGCGCGAAGTGACTCTGCAATTATGATTTAATGTGGTTATGACAATAGCAAGTCTCTTGACAAAATAACCATGGTATAATAACTTTAAAATCGTGTACGTTCAAACGTATCACAAAGCAACCAGGGCAGGGAAAGAGCGAAGAGGAGAAACATTCTTCAGAAACTCATTGAAATGAGGAAGTTAGGTTGAACGAAACGTCAGCTAAAATTCGATCAAACTTTGAAAGCCAATGCAGTTTATCCCGCATTGAGATAAAAAGACGGTTACTGAACAAAATAACAACGGTTTTATAGCCAAAGGTCAGTCAACAGCACACATGTTCGTAAAATTAATGTTAGTTGGCCCTCAGACCCAGGGAACAAGATTAATTCTTTTAGCTGAATTCGACAAACATTTCTGATCACCATTGCTCTAAGACATCCCGCAATTTTAGTTTAGTAACCGCGTAAGAAAACTTTTTATGTTGATATTTTAATAGCTGCTTTTTATTTTTTTATCTACTTTCACATTAAATTTGACAACATGTAATGACCGGTGTTATGAAAAATAAGATCTCAGACCCCTTGTAAACCGAGGATACGGGAAAGAGACCCGGGAAAACTTACCGCTAGTCCGAGATTCGGGCGCTGGATGTTGTCTCCATACAAGTTTAATTTAAGCAGATCGACACCTACAACGCCATGACACGCTTGAATGTTATGACAGAAAAAAAATAGTGATATTCGCCGACACGGAAACTAAAAATAGGGTCTTTCGAATAAGGAAAAACTCAGTCTGTTAACCCTGTTGTTGTAACCACTAAAAATGTGATACACGAATTATTTTGTCAGTTTTATTTGTTATCACGGCTAGCAATCGATAACAAGTCCGCAATTTCGCCGCAAGTCACACAAACAATATAAACGGATGCCGTAGATGGTCAATCTTATTATTATGTCCGATAGGGGACTGAAAACGTTTTACATGTAGGACAGGAGTGATTTTCTGTAAGTTTGTCCGCATTTGCCTCACAGTACTACGGAACTAAGACCCCGGTCTTAGTTTTCGTACTACAAAAGCTAAGACCCGGTCTTAGTTTTCGTACTACGAAAACTAAGACCCTTGGGTCTTGGGTCTTTGGTCTTAGGTTTCGGGGGTCTTAGTTTTCGTAACACCCGTGTAATGACATTTATTTCTGTTTCGCTACCTGCCTCGACTAGCCAATGCTATCTGCGCGTGGCGGTCATTTTTGCTCTCCTTTATCACTTAATAAGAATAAAAGCCTATTTTCTCGATGTACAAAGAGAACAGAACATGTAAAACAGCGAAAAATGTTACAGATACTATCATTCAAATCAAATAACAGAACTACTTACCAATGTTTCTCGTTAAAGTTGCAACAAACCACCGTATACTGGACGAATGAGTTCGACTTCACATAAAGTAAAGGATCAGCGATATTGTGCGTCAGTAATAAATGACTGACCATGACCCGCTTTATATATAGAACAAGGAAAAACACAAGAACAACTTCATTCCGCACAAATTGTGCTGTTTGTGACCAGTACCTTCAACGACCGACTGGAAACAAACTTTTGCCTCCTGTTATAAAAACAAGGAAGCAACAAAACCAGAACAAATGGTAACTGGGAAGACAATCGGAAATTTCGCTTTTACAGAATCGTTCCTCGTTATCCTGTTGTCACGTTATGATGAACAATGAATCAGCGATATTACATCCGGTAGGCTTAGAAATGATGACATAAAGACCCGTGAAAGGAACAACTCGCTTAACCAATCATTTTGGGATGATCAAACGCACACACAAAACTAGCAACTTAGGACTTGGTGCTAGACAGTTGCCTCTTCCACGTTAATGCGTTTTCAAAACTGTTTTGTTATCGACAATATAGTTTTCACCTATCCACATTACAAAACTCAAAAATGATGAAAACAAATCATGAATGTTTTTGAAGTTTTCCTACGCTATTTACGTCATCGTTTTCACCTATCTACATGCACACAAAGTTTTCTACGCCCAACGCTCATCGTTTTCGCCAGTCCATACTAAAAACGGAGCGCTTTCAAAATGGTCCATGCACTTTTGAAACCGTTTTCGGAGGTCTCCGTTTTACTCGGCGTTTTCGGGCGTTTTGGTGTGAATGACAGACGAAAACGCCTCAATAAGTATGCGTTTTCAAACGAAAGCGCATTGGAGCTGGTGTATGACTCGACAGATAATACCCAGCACTCCCTTTTCACGGTTTATCGATACAACAACTTTCCAAGGTGTTTGAGGAACTTAAGTGATGCAGGATAAGGTTTACAGATTTTTTAAGTCAGGAAGGAGCAGTAGAAATTATCCTATACGATGCACTAACGCTCATATGTATGTATAGACATCTTTTTCAATGTTTATTTCTGTACTCAGTTTTAAAACATTCAAGCAAAAATTATTGAAAAAATTTAATCTTTTACATTTAAAACCTCATTTGCAATTACAAGTTGGTGTGAGAAGCAGTAACATAGAACAGTGAATCTTGTTAGCTTCAACGGAATTCACGCGTTCAATTCCGGAGCAAAATGTCGCCGTAAAGGAGAAAATGTGACCTGTAGAACCAGTTACAGACCAGCAGCTGCTTACCGTTTCAAGGGCTTTTTCTCTGCTGTGACAGTGAAAACTTGGCTTGAACATTTTTTTCATGTAAAACGCCATTTAAAAGAGTAACTAACCTGGTATTATGCCTACATTGCCTCTTTAATCAACAAGGGCTGATCGTTGGTGAAAGCAGGACGCATGTCGTTAATTTTGCAATGCACAGATAATGACGTTGATGATGATAATGAGGATGATGATGACGATGATGTCAAATTAGGGCACTTATTACACACACCACTCATGCTGCAGTCGTTAATTGGAAGGAACCATAATAAAATCAATGAAGTGTGTTGCTAAAACATGGAGACTGTTAACTAAGAGCTGAGGAAAATAAAAATTAAAAACAAACGTTGTGGAGACACCTTCGTGTGTAAAATAAAACAGATAAACAATTGCGCGAATTTCTCGATATGACGTCTTACTTGTTCTTTCGTGGTCTCTGCTAAAACAACGTGTCCCTAATGTTTTCTACAAAACCATTCTCAAATGCTGATTGCCGGCACACGTCAATAAAAATGCAGGATGCTATCGATGCTGATTTTTCAATACCGGCATCAATGCTGTGACTAAGTGTGGATTTCGTGAGGTAAAAGCTACGTGGGTAAACACGCTAAAATCGGTTTCGGGTCAAACTTGAAGTTCAAAAAGGATGAAGAAGAAAACTGGAATTCTTTTTCTTCCCAGCTGTGCTCTGAAGGGGTTGCTGGCCGTTGCTTTGAACGTATAGACGAGGTTTTCTTGGGAGAAGCCCCATGAGCTGGTAATAGTCCTTGGCTGTGTTCATTCGCACCTTGAGAATGACCGTGAGGGGGATGAATTACCCCCTGAGGTATGGAAAATGGGTGATGCGTCATCACGGGACCATGACCCAGTTCTCCAGACAGCAGTTTTATTAAAGGATCATTTGAAGATTTCACTGTGTGCGAATCCTCCTGTGGCCGTTGCAATATCTTGTAAAAAGGTTTGTCTTCCCTCTCTTTCATAACTGGAGAAAGTCTTTGACCTCCCTGTTCGTCCTTTAAGGCTTGGTAACCTGGGATTTGAGAAAGAGAAACTTCATGAAACCTTTTGCTCAAGAGCGAAAGGATATATAATATAGTGCGGGGCAAACACATGTTATGTATGTCCAGAAATTCTTGTAATTAGATGCTCGACGATTCTGATAAGCGTCATACATACACCGTAGTTCCCTAAATATAAACTCCACTTTTCAAGTAACGACATACAGCTTCGTTTATCCTCACCAAAAAACTAACGATGACCCTTACACTTGACGTATAGTAGGAAGAGGGTTTTTAAAACCTATATTTCTATTTTTTGAAAAAAAAAAATCAGGACAACTACTGTTTTTAGCGTCCCACCAATGTGGATCGGATTCGATTCCCAGCCTC
>BLFO01002587.1:132819-133824 GCA_014634245.1 Montipora cactus
CGAGACACAGCTGACTTCCGGTTAAGCGTACAATAATTGATTTAATTAAGCAACTATCGTGCAGCATGATGTCATAAAGGGACTGTCAAATGACAGACATCACAATCACCAGAAAATGCTTGAAAACACTTAGTTGATTGATTGGGTGACCGACACACACAAGGAAAGATGTATGGGTGGACACTCAGACAGACTAACTGATCCTTTGCATTTTTTGACCAGCAAGCATCTCCATGTGTCATTGCTGTTTTATTAGAGGTTTACCTTGATTTCCCCTCTGGTGTGAGGTTGGAATACCGTTTTCTCTGGGACACCAGGGACAATGTACAGTCGAACCTAACACATAGAGAATTGACAAATGCAAAACACATTAATTTCAGTAATACTGCAGCAACAGTACTTGGAAACTGATTAACAGAAGCTTTTGACATCTGATTAGCATCGCTCCTAAGGCAGTAAATGGCTATGTGGGGAACTTGGGTATAAAATTATTTTCATATAAAAACACATGCCCATTGTCTTTTTTTTCTCTAAGAAGAATGGAAATATACATCAGATGGCCAACAAAAGTGTCAGAAGTGGTTGTATTTTACAAATACATGTAGCAATGGAGTGTTAAAGAACTCTCATCATAGCCACTGGCTTCCAAATGTTAACTTTGAAAATTATATCATGCATCCAATACTTTATGTTTGGGTTTTGGGTGTTTTATTCTTGACATGCAAAATAAACAAATACAAGAACTCCAGTGGAGTGTTTCCTCCAAGACTAACAGCTTTCCTCCCAATATGGGTAACTGCATGCACAAAGATCACTTCTGATAGGTAAAAAACAAAAGTCAAAAATTGAGATGTCCCCTTTGTCAATTGTGGTATAATGTACCTGATGATCTTGAAAGTTATGTTCTAGGTATTGTTCAGGGTCAGCAAAGTGTGTCATATCAAATCCAGTCTCCTCTAAGACCTAAAAAAAATGTTATTATGAATACATACATACATACATACT
>BLFO01002587.1:134108-161877 GCA_014634245.1 Montipora cactus
ATGAGAGCTGGCTCAGCCAGATGTACATTAGGCATACATATACTTAAAAAATCTAATTTCTGTACAAAAAAGTGAAATCTATGACCTTCCTTTTCCTAGTTTGGATTTTCCTGCACCGAGACACAGCTGACTTCCGGTTAAGCGTACAATAATTGATTTAATTAAGCAACTATCGTGCAGCATGATGTCATAAAGGGACTGTCAAATGACAGACATCACAATCACCAGAAAATGCTTGAAAACACTTAGTTGATTGATTGGGTGACCGACACACACAAGGAAAGATGTATGGGTGGACACTCAGACAGACTAACTGATCCTTTGCATTTTTTGACCAGCTAGCATCTCCATGTGTCATTGCTGTTTTATTAGAGGTTTACCTTGATTTCCCCTCTGGTGTGAGGTTGGAACACCGTTTTCTCCGGAACACCAGGGACAATGTACAGTCGAACCTAACACATAGAGAAGTGACAAATGCAAAACACATTAATTTCACTTACTGCAGCAAAACTACTTGGAAACTGATTAACAGAAGCTTTTGACATCTGATTAGCATCGCTCCTAAGGCAGTAAATGGCTATGTGGGGAACTTGGGTATAAAATTATTTTCATATAAAAACACATGCCCATTGTCTTTTTTTTCTCTAAGAAGAATGGAAATATACATCAGATGGCCAACAAAAGTGTCAGAAGTGGTTGTATTTTACAAATACATGTAGCAATGGAGTGTTAAAGAACTCTCATCATAGCCACTGGCTTCCAAATGTTAACTTTGAAAATTATATCATGCATCCAATACTTTATGTTTGGGTTTTGGGTGTTTTATTCTTGACATGCAAAATAAACAAATACAAGAACTCCAGTGGAGTGTTTCCTCCAAGACTAACAGCTTTCCTCCCAATATGGGTAACTGCATGCACAAAGATCACTTCTGACAGGTAAAGAACAAAACTCAAAAATTGAGATGTCCCCTTTGTGGTATAATGTACCTGATGATCTTGAAAGTTATGTTCTAGGTATTGTTCAGGGTCAGCAAAGTGTGTCATATCAAATCCAGTCTCCTCTAAGACCTAAAAAAGATGTTATTATGAATATGATATTCTTTGTTATGTTTCCTGAATATTGTTGTTCATTAATTTTTAGTAGTCACGCTTTTCAATGTGTATCTAAAAGGTGTGGTTTTATTGACTTTTTGTGGTAATCCATTCACTAAAATAACTTACAAGTTTTGTGACAGAAGCACTCTTTGGAATGGACATGTTCTTCAATAATGTGGGATTTGGCTTGTGGTTGAGAGGTTTCCACTTTTTCCTTTATGTGTAAGCTCACCACAGAACTATGTCTTAAGTTGAGTCTCAGCTTAGGGTTACAGTGTAAAGAACACCAGTAAACACAAATACATGTAGGGTCCATAAAGAAAAGACGTACAGCTGTGCACATATCTATAACAACCACATGTGTGCCTTTGCATGTTATTGTTCATTAATATAAAGAGCCACCGGCATTTCGGGAGTAAAATCAGGATCTGTATCGAACTTGCCAGAAATCAGTGAAGTCTCTTGCTTCATAATTACAAACTGATACACTGTGGTTGTCTTCCCATAATGACATCTAACCTTCATGACTAAAGAGGCATTGAGGCAGACATGTCTATTTTCTGCTCACTTCCTAATAACAACACATTCTTCAAACAATCAAGCAGAATTGTGTTACAGTTCATTCACCTCTCTTATTGCGCAGTCAAATGCACTTTCATCTTTATTAACCTTGCCTTTTGGAAAACCCCAACTTGTACGAGACATAAATGGCTGCACTAGAACACACTGAAATAAATAATTTCAAAATTATGTCATAGTAATGGCAAAGGGATACAGTGTACCTGTACATGTACGAATAAGAGCACATCCAACAACCTTTCAGTCACTGGGATGCGGATGCAGATGCTAATATGAGCATAGGGGCACTCAGATTTTTCCCAAGTATTTTTGAGTCACCATCGAAATAAGAAAATTAAGGACAGTGCCTACTATTGTTATTGCGCATACGTTCTGCGCATCTCAAGATACTCGTATTTCCTATCGGTGATGCTTACCAATACAGGGATATTTTTGTGCAGTTTAAAACTATCCGGAGAAAGTACATCTTAGTAAGTGCTCTTGGTATCCAAAAAGAAAATTGGGGGTAACCATGCATTTTTGAGAGATATTTAAGCTTCAATTTGAGAAAGAAAGCCATACATTGCTTTGTATTTTAAAGCTTTTTACAAATATTATTCTTCAATTAATTATCTTTGAGAAATGCGTGGTTACCCCCAAATTTCTTTTTGGATTTCAATAACACTTGTTAAGATCTACATTTCCTGCATAATCACACACCGGGGATAAAATATCTTTAACAAGTAGGCACCGTCCTTAAATAAATACAAATCTTCATGCATTTACTGCAACAAACGTTCCCATCTCTTTTAGTAAAATTGCAAAAATGCAATCTCTCGACAAATCAATAGGCCCTTTGCATGACTGTGTCACGTGACCTTGTCATTCACAAAAAATGGTTGTGGTATGAAATTGATGCCAAATAGATAGAACATGATGAAATTAGCAAGAATGTCAATTTTGAGGCCACTGACATTTATATGAAAGATTTTACAGTGACTTTAAACCATTGACTCCCAGGGGTTCCCCATTGACGAGTAAAATCATCTATGGGGTTAGACAGAGTAAAATACTAAGTCTGACTGGTTTCAGCCGGTTTGGACGTCAAAGGGTTAATGCTCAAAAAATTGAGATTTATATGGAAAACAGCTGCTCAGTGCATATGGCAAGCTGATGTGCCATCAGAAGCCAACCAAATTTAATTACCTGGATCCCACCTCTCTTCAAATGAGTTGATGAGAACAGATGATGCACCACAGGGAGATTTTAAGCCTGACATTTTGAGTGTTAGAATCAGAGCAAATCAAGAGATTATGGGTAGTGAGGGGATTTTATAACAGATGGTGTGGCAACACTTACGGTGGAAACATAACAGCATGAAAAACAAGAATGAATCAAATGGAAGTGAATTGAAAGATGAATTCTTGTTTTAAATAAATTTCTGCCAATCTCTGAGGTACCCAAGATTCATGTGATCTTAGACCAAGTTCCTGTATGATTGGGGGCCTTTGAAGGAATAAAATGAAATGGTGAATTAATTATTATTGTGCCAATAATTATTATTTATCCATGTTTGTGACAGACAGTACTAGTGATGTTACCAGGAGTTTAGTCTCGCTTAAAATGGATGAGCTTCCGTGACAATACCTTAATAATTATCAGTATAATAACTCAACCTCTGAACTACTGGAGACTCTATGGTGAGCAAGTCTTAAGAGTGAAATGTGCATGTATATAGACTACGGCTCAATCACACAGACACATAGTCAAATTTTCCAATAATCATATACCGGTATGTCTCTTAACTGCATTGCACAGTCACGTTCAGGCATATCAGATGCAACCAGCCAACCACCCAAGTCAGTAATGTGAGAAAGACATGAAAGATATTATGCATTGTCATGGAGGGTCGTGGGCTCATATTTTTCCAAGTTCCCATTTGACTATGCATAATATCTTTCATGAACTATTATTATTACTATTATTATTATTATCATTATTATTATAATTATAATAATAATAATAATAATTATTATTATTATTATTATTATTATTGTTATTATTATTATTATTATTATTACTATTATTAATTCCATGCTTTACACAGTTACTTTTCATTCCAGAAATTATTGTGATATTCCTTCCCGTCACCTAGGCTTGTACTGTAATAAAAAGACCAGGAGGGACAACTTTGTCAGCGGACTTGTACCATAGTCAATATCATTGTTTGTGTAGCCATGGGCCACCTTAAATAAAATGTTAGGTTTTTCCAATAGATATCTTCCTCAATTTCAATAGCATAAAGGCTTACACAATACCTTGTCTAAGTTCTGATTCAACAATATTGCTCCATAAACAGGAACGCTGTATTTATATTTTTTCCAGTTCTCGAATACTTCATCAATGTTTTCCCCACTTTTATTCAGAAATGGAAACTGTTCAAAAAGTGCTCAAGTTAAGGAAAACTGCAATTCATTAATTCATTTTTATAGCTTTTTAATGAGATAAACTAGAGAAAGGAGAAAGCATAAAAGCAGATGAGGAGTGCACACATTTCTGCACCAGTCACCAAGAAGCTGTGAAATCCCTTCCTCATCCAAAAGATTTGTTCAAATACCCATTTTAAGACAGACAAATATACAAAAAAGCTTGATTCACCGTGAAAATATTTGTGTGTATTGGCAGTTTCTGAGGGAAGATATGAAGGTGTACATTATAGCATTAATAATGTCTTTAATTTAAAATCCAGCTAATACATTTCATTGAAATGAAGCTCATCTCTGGTCTAATGGCAAAGAAATCATTAACCCATTGACTCCCAGGGGTTCCCCATTGGCGATTAAAATCGTCTGGCGTTAGACAGAGTAAAATACTAAGTATGGCTGGTTTAGGCAAGTTTAGGTGTCAAAGGGTTAACCCATTGACTCCCAGGGGTTCCCCATTGAGGCGTAAATCGTCTGGTGTTAGACAGAGTAAAATACTATTCATTTCAAGTCTGGCTGGTTTAGGCTGGTTTGGGTGTCAAAGGGTTAATATTACCTGGCATGGCTGGGTATTCTATCGAAAGAATGGTTTAAAAAATAATTAGGATAGTATGCCCACTCTCACTGGTCAACTAGCCAGTATTGAAAATGCCATAATACTCTTTGTTTGCCCTCCAAAATTTTGCAAGAGCATTGTTTCCAGTTTCTCTTGGGATTGTAAGTCATCTAAACACACGGGAGAGTTGGGAGGATTCAAGACAGTTATGCAAACCCCAGACGCAGTCAAGGGTTTGCATAACTATCGAGAATTCTCCCAACTCCGCGAGTGTTTAGATGAGGCTATGTAAACATTTAAAAACAATGCTTAAATGTAAAATTTTGGAGGGACAAACAAATAGTATTATGGAATTTTTGATACTGGCTAAAACCTGTGTTTAGATAACAAAACAAAATTTCTTTCAACTTGGTTTTAAGGTGTTGAGTTTTAATGCCTTGGGATCCTAGGTTTAACTAGCATGTCATCAGTTGATATTTAGTAGGTCTTACACTTTTATTAGATTAATATTAACAGGTCTATAATTACTTTACTATTAAGTGTCACCAAATAGCAGAGGGATATTTATTTCTCCTTGGCTAGATACCTTTGACACGTTAATAAAGCCATTGATCAATTGATTGATTGAAACCCGGTTCTGTCATCACACAAATTTTGATTGGTTATATGTGTTGTCAGACACACATTTTGATTGGCTGGTAGGAAATGTAAGATTAGTGTGTATCAAGAAAATCTGTTTCAATCAAGAAGCAAAAAAAAAAAACAGCATTTTCCTTCATTTCTTGAATTATTTTTGAAAAATATTTTATAAAAGCAATAGAGGACTTTTTCTGTGTTTACACTAAGCCTCATCTAAACACTCAGGGAGTTGGGAGAATTCTCGACAGTTATGCAAACCCTTGTTTGCATAACTGTCTCGAATTCTCCCAACTCCCCCATGTGTTTAGATGAGGCTATGCAAACACGAAAAAAGTTCTCTATTGCTTAATTCCAGTGAAAGAACATTTTGTAAGTTAAACAGATATCTTTAAATCACCCAACGTAAACCAAACAGAAGAAGACACTGTTTACAACAAACCCTCAACAAACCAATAGTCAATAAAAGAATGAAAACGTTGTTTTTTCCCAGAGGATAGTGCATGATCAGAAAGCTACTATATATGTACAGTGTAAAATATTGAATATTAAGCGTACGGTTAAATTAATTATTAAAAATAATGCAATCCTTAATATGAAAATCATATCTTTCGGAGATTCAAAAGGATATTGATTTTAGTAAAGTCTTTAAGACCACATGTTGGAAGCTCAGGATGCTCCTGTCTGTAAAAGTCAACATAAAACCAATGTGCAGTTTCGACCTGAAAGCATAATCGAACGATGTCTCTTCTTTCTTCTTCCGGGATGTTGATCAAAAACCGACTAAAAAGGAGAAATCAAATTAGGATATGGTAGTTAACGACAAAAAATATATTTTCAAGATTACCTGCAGAGATCCTCCAGAACTGTTTGTGGAATAATTGAAGAGGAACGGAAAAAAGGAGAATCGCTCTCGATACTGTCTAACTCCAGATCGGACGCCATTTGCTTCCAGAATGGAGAGAATGAGAGAGAGTTTGGGTATGAGCTTAGCAGCCGCACAAACATAACCATCATGGCGGATAAACTTTGGTGAATCACGCGATGGGATACGGACTGAAACTTCTTGTCTTATTCTTATTCATATCATTTCTCTATGCAGTAGGAATACTTTTCTTTACACGCGGTTTCCTTTTGACGCGGCTGGTCATAGACGAGTACAGCGAATGCTCCGAAAATATAAATGTTCATCTTTCTGATCGTCCACAGTCGAGCAATATCGAAGGATGTTGGTTGAAAAAGAGACACGCAAAGGCTGTGATTGTCATCATTGATGCTTTGCGTTATGATTTTGCATTATATAATGCAAGTATTAGTGAACACGAAGCGTTGCCTTACCAAAACAAGTTGACCGTTATTCGTGACGTGTTGGAAAGCACCCCTGAAAACGGAGCGCTGTTCCGTTTTGTTGCTGATCCCCCGACTACCACAATGCAGCGACTCAAGGGACTCACTACTGGTGAGATGAATACCTTTATTATGAACCTCGTATTTCCGGACCTTTTCGTTTCATACATCAATCCAAACCCTTTGCTGTTACTAAGGTTTCAGCTCCCTTATAATTACTAATGTTAAGGTTTAATAATAGTAGTTACATGTAGTGCTACATGTAGTGGACGGTTTGGGTAATTTCGGCAGTGTGCATGTCACCCCTGGTCTGTAGTCTCTATCTTACACATTCTCGTCACCAGAGCCTCGGATCTTATCTCTGCGCATGATCTGAGGCTCTGGGAAACTCTATGTAGGAGAACATGAACCGTAGGGTTCTTATAGCATAAAATTGGCTGACTCCTGATGCTAACATGAATGCATCTATCAGAGACACTTTTCATTGTTCACAAAAACTAATGAGAAGACACTTTGTTTCAGGGTACCCCAGAGCTCTTCTCTCCCTCAGTCATACTCAAAAGAGAAGAGCTCTGGGGTTGAGATTGTATCTTCCACTATCCAATATGTAAGGCAGCATTAGAAGAAAAAGCAGACTTCCCCTGCTCACCGGCACCACCTGGTGAATAATTGTGTAAGCATCCTTACACATATGTTTAAAATTACATTTGTATAATGTTTCCAAACCATAAGATGCACTTAATACTGTATTTATTCAATCCCACTAGTTTTTGAAAAGAAGAGAGGCAATCAATGTGTAGGACATCAAAGTTTATCTCTTTTTTTCCCTATTTATCGTTAGATCTGCTAAAAACAGTAACATCTTAAAAATTTTGTTTGTTAGGGAGTTTACCTACCTTCGTGGATGCAGGAAACAATTTTGCTGGTTCAAACATCATGGAGGACAATGTTATTTCTCAGCTGACATCGCTGGGGAAAAACATCACTTTCATGGGTGATGACACCTGGGCGAGTTTGTTCCCTGACTCGTTCCACAAGTCCTTTCCATTTCCATCATTCAATCTCATGGATCTTCACACAGTTGATAATGGAGTGATTGCACATTTGATTCCTGAACTGAAGACCAATGACTGGCATGTGCTGATTGCTCATTTTCTAGGGGTTGATCATTGTGGACATAAGCATGGCCCTGATCATCCCAAAATGGCCTCTAAACTCAGGCAGATGAATGATGTTTTAAGGTAATACACTGTAAATGAACGAATAGCTCACCAGATTAATAGACAAATGCAACCGATTTATTTTAAGTAATGCTAAGTGGGATTTAACTGCATGTAAAGGATTGTGGTTCAAATCACATTAAAACCATTGGCCTTATAGGTACATGTATTTTGCCCAGGCACTTAATTATTTCCCTACCCTATTTTTCTTACATGTATCTCTCAAATAACCAAACTTGATTTGCATTCATTTGTAGTGCCCTGAATTACTTCTCCACTGTGAAAGCACTGGACACTTAAGTAAAATTTATTTTTTACCTATAATAGGCTGTTAATTTGCTGCATAGCTTCCATAGGGCAATGAAGTTTTAAACATAATTAGTGTCCAGCCAACTGAGTGATAACTGGAGCTCTTAGATGCTACTGTCCAAAACAGTAAGTTGCAAAAATAGTGAAGACACTTTATCTTCTTTGGGCATTATTAATATTTACCTAAGATCTCACACACTGCACCATCACCATCAACAAGACTCATCTCTCCATTTCATTACCAGGGTTAACAACTATGATTAACTTCATCAAAAAAATATATAGGGAGGATATTATTATAGTGACTAATATACTTGGTGTAGTGTAAAAAATTAAATTAATTGTCACCAGAACCAAGTTCAGTGGCCCTGATATAACTCCTACAAGTCTCATATAGCTCAGTCTTACAGCATCCGAAGTGCGTGTACCGTTGGTAAGTCCAGGGGGTTATATGGATTTGACTCTTGCAAAGTACTCACAGATTTTTTCCGAGTCAGTCCCTGGGTCACCATATCAGTACTACTCTCAAATTGGGATGTGTTGTTCATGTAGGTCTGTGATAGAAACGCTTGATGATGACACAGTATTGTTTGTAATGGGTGACCATGGCATGACACGCACTGGTGACCATGGTGGTGCTAGTGATGATGAGGTGGATTCTGCCCTTTTTGTTTATTCACCAAAGCCTTTAAACACTTGTTCTGGAACAATGGTGAGTAGCTGTACCATATATCATTTTCAGTCAATAGAGGTAGTTCTGTTAAAGTGGTACTTTCAAAAAAATCACTTATTTTGTTCAAATTTTGAAATTGTGTTTGTTTAACACCTGTGTGGCAAAATTTTGAGCTTTGATTTTTATCCAAAGGCTGTTTACTTTGACTGTAAGTTTTGGATTTCATGGTCCACCATTACTCACATTCAAAACTGACCGACTGGACCTCAGACGGTTGGATCTAGGCAAAAGTGAGGTCATTCACTCAAAAAAACCTCTAAGCGGGACCTTCCCAAGTGTCCGCTTAATAGAGGTTTGTAAAAATTGCGCAATGTTTGTTAACGATTAACATTCAATGGTTACTCTGTACTGTGATAAAGTTCCATTTTGTTAAGGAAGCTATCCAGAGTTCAAGTTCAATACCTTTCATCAGCAATTTTAAGTAGTTTTTTTAAATGCAAAAACATAACAATAAAACGGCAACGATAATATGCGTGGTACATGGACTCTTTCAGTGTTTGTGTACAAATTTGTTATTTCTTAAAGTAATCATAAATTAAAGATTGTTTCTGGTTGGAATAACTATTTCCTGAAGCAGATCTGTTGATTTAGACAGGACCAGTGAAAGCTTTTCATCCCTTTATATCTTGCACATTTAAGAAGCTTTTCGGCCATTTGCTTCCTCTTGGAGCGCTTCCCGGTCGGAGTTTATTTCCGGTGCCTTCTCTTCCTCATCATCCACACATAGCGCTTTCGCACCAATTTCTTCTGGTATTTCTGGATCTTGATCATTTTGAACCAAAACGTCCTCACTCACTTTTGCTCTCCATTCTGGGTCAGAGGGATCTACGAGCCCGGAACAAACTTCAAGGTCGTCGTCACAACAAACAAATTCTTGCGCTGGACAAGAAGCATTGAGAGAATTCATCAGAAGTTGCAAGCTTGACAGTTCTTCGCCTTCAAAAGGGTCATCCTCGTCCTCCTCCACTTCGGCCTCGGGATATAGGCCAGTACGCTTGAAACATTTAATGACTGTATCACTGGAAACTTCGTCCCATGCCTGTTTCCCCCATTCAATGGACATTAGGAGATCGACGGATTTGACAGTCTCACTTGCATTACTGGATCCATTGACTTTGCTGCAAACATGACGTAAAAGGCGTTTCTTGTATTTACATTTCCAGCTTGCGATGATTCCGCTGTCAAGTGGCTGTGTCTTTTGGGCAAAAACTTTAGGGTGATGTTCGAAAATTTCCCCTCGAGATTTGTGGAGTGGCAAGGCGCGTTATCCAGAAAGAGCAAAATCTTCCTTTGCCTTTGCTGTAAGCGTTGGTTTAATGAGCTAAGAATGTTATCCATAATATCGTTAGTCATCCACGCCTTCTTGTTGCTAAAATAGTAGCATCCGATGTTTGAAACAACGAGGCTGGACAGCATGGCCAATAATTACGGGATCTTCTTTTCCACCTGCAGCATTCACAAAAAATGCCCAAGTGTTTCTATGCTTGGACTGCTTGCCGCCTCTGCATCTCTTCCTTTTTTCACTGAGGCTAACGTCTGGAAGACCCTTCCAAAAGCACCCAGTCTCATCCATGTACCAGACGTTCTCTGGCTTCCATCTCTTAATCAGTTCTTTGGATCGTTCTTTCCAGCTCTCTATAGTGTTTGTGGACTGGCATCTGCTTCCTCTCCGGCAACAGTCATTGTAGAAATGTTGTCTGCATTTTTCAAACGTTCTAACCATCCATTGGCAGCAACAAAACCATCAACATTTAGCTTTTCAGCTATTACTAAGGCTTCTTCTTGGAGCGTTGTCCCAGAGACTGGAATATTGGAGGACCTGCAAAGACAATACCACTCCCAGACCGCCTCGTTGACGTCTGCGTACTTTCCAGATCTTTGCCGTTTTAACCCCTTTCTTTGGTTGTTTTCATATGCCTCTAGAATTTCCTGTTTCTTCTTTATGATGTTTTGTATTTGGGTTTGCCAACACCAAACTTTTAGCAAGCTTTCGGTAGCCCCATGTGAGATTGTCCATTGCAAACTGTATTATTTCATGTCGCCTTTCCAATGTCAGGCAGGTTCTGTTGCTGCTGGGGTTACAGCCTTTATTCTTTGACGGCTTCGCAGAAGAGGAGTTTGATAATGATGATGATGATGATGCTGATGAAGTGGACTGAATGAATTCAGTTGCGATTTCGGAAGATTCTTCTGCGCACGCAGAGCACGGCACACAGAATGCTACGCAATGTCCTGCTTTCCATCCTGGCTCATCCTCCGATGCAGCTACATGGCAACTACTGCTGCGATTACACACAGGCTTAGCACATTTGAGACTTCGATATGTCGTGTTCTCTTTACGGTTCCAACAAGCCAACTGAGACTTTATCGAACATCAGAAAACAGCACAGTCCGAGAAGTTTGATACTGTAAAAAAACATCAGTCAAGGGCATGTAACACAGTAAGAAGATTACATCATGATCATGTTGACCTTTGCCCCTGCCAAACATACCAGTCCGAGTGATAGACTCATAGCACTCACTGTCCAAACAAAAGATTCTGCCCGTCTAACCTCTCATTCAGTGTGAGGCTGGACGGGCAAAGACAATACAAAGACAGAACCTTTATTCCCCAAGGACTTCAAAATGGCCGCCGAGTGATAAAGGTGAATTGTTTGGTAAAAATAGCACTAAATGTAGTTTAGTAAACGTAGTTGGTTCACTTCAACTTAGCAAGATTGAGGCAAGTAACGATGTTCTACGAGTTACGGGGAAAAGAGTAAACCGAGGTGCCGGATATGGCTTAGAGCTTCCCTGGAATCCCTGGTGATAAGTTTTCACGTGAGTGGCTAAAGAAAAAATTAGCCAAAGAAGGATTTGATTGTGAATAGTTGCGCTGTACTTTGTGCAAGACTTTTGGGTGAACTTTTGATCGCGGATGACAATTATCCTGCCGGATATCGGTCTAATCGACTGTTTATTGACAGCTAAATGCATTGATTTGTTATTATTAATCGACTGCAGTATTTCACGGACGTAATCCAATAATATACATTGTCAATAGGCCACTTCCGAGTTTATGTCTTCCTCCTCTTCAAAGCGAGTCTAAGTGCGAAGTTTTTGTGATGGTAATTAGTTCTACTTTGCATATGAATGAAAACTAATTTTCATAAGAAAAACTTCGCACTTAGACTCGCTTTGAAGAAGAGATGAACATGAACTCGGAAATGGCCTATTCAGTCCGGTGTCCGCTTAATAGAGGTTTTTAACAATAGAAATTAGCCAAATAAAATTTATATTAGTGTCCGCGTCCGCTTAATAAAGGTGTCCGCTGAATAGGGGTTCATTATAAAGGGAAATATAAGACGTTAATTTCGGGACCCAGCTTAGTGTCCCCTTAATAGAGGGTGTCCACTTATTTGGGGGTCAGTTCACTGTATGCAAAACACAAATTTAAAAATCTGAAAGCCCGAAACTCCTTTGCCGCATATTAATTTGGTCGCGTACAAACGCATTGCATTCTTAAACTAGTGAGTGTTTGACGTCATTTTTTCCTCGATTCAGCTCTCTGAAGAACTTAAAGTTAGTAATGGCGGACCATTAAACCGGAAAATTCCAGTTAAAATAAACAAGTGTCTTTGAAATTAAGGCTTAAAACTTGGGTCATTTAATGTTTAGTTAAAGAGATTTGATTTTTTGATCATAGCACCACTTTAGATGTGTTGCACCATTTCAACCGCAAGCTGAATGGCCTTTTATTCATCCCAACAGTTGCCATGAAGGCCCACACATTAATCAAGGGGAATAAGTATAACTGCATACTTAGGGAGAGGCTCATTCCAACTCTTGGATAGTGTGAATTTCAGTAAATTTGTTTTGAGATGCCTAAGAAACAAAGTTTTTCCGGAGCCCTTCGGGCTTCCAACGTAGCCCGAGTCATTTTTTCAAGAGCCCAGAATTAATTAAAAGTGAGGATGAATCACCTTATGATTAGTTAAGCGCCCATTCCGGCTACTCGTTCAGAAATTTTGTCGCCCGCGCTCGCAAGTAAGGTGCCCCAGGCGACCATTAGGCAGCAGCCTTGAGATGATTTAGATGATAATAAGAACTCCTAAATGGCAACAAGCTTGTTACCCCATTACACACAGCTATTTTGTTGCATTCCAATGAGTGCACATGACATCATTTAACGAAATTTTACTTCTGGGTCATGGACATCTAAAAGTGAGCTCATAAAAGTCGCAAATCCAAGCGAAGTCTCCCCCTCTTTCTTTACTTTCTCTTGCTTTGATGAATAAATGAGCTCAAGAAAGACTGACAATGGCAGCAACTAGAATATCAATAAGCAGTGACTCATTTGTTCTGCCATATTCCTGCATGTCCAGCAACTGAATTGCCCAAATCCTTGACAAAATCTCAGTGAGCTCTTTTCACATTGTTGTTTAATTGGAGAAGACCATATAAGTATTGTACCACATGTAGGGCAACGGTTTTTTTGTGAATTGTATTGTTTCGTGGCATTGTGTCATCGTCTCCACAGTTCTCTTCTTGTGTGCAGAAACAGGGATACCAGCTGAGGCGGTGATGACCAATGACCACTTTGCTGGGTGTCTTGAAAACAAAGACACCTAAGACCCCAAGACTCGAAAACAAAGAAAGTTACCCAAAACCCTAAAGCCTTAAGGTGGTTTTTAGGCCTAGGGTTAGCCAAATTGAGGGTTTGGGGCTACTTTCTTTGTTTTCGAGGCTTCAGTAGGGTCTTAGATGTCTTAGGGGTCTTTGGGTTTAGGGTTAGGGTTAGGGTTCGGGTTCGGGTTCGGGTTCTAAACACCCCACTTTGCTCTTTTGCAAATTGGTCTGCATTAAGTTCAGAGTTTGTATTTATTTGTGTGTGTTTGTGTTTTTTGATAGAATAGTACCATCACAATTTCGCAAATTGACTGGGTCCCAACGTTCTCTCTTCTTCTTGGTATTCCAATCCCTTTTGCCAACCTGGGTACAATCATACCCGACCTGTTCTGTCATCGTGCTGCCTCACAATCACAAGTGGTTACCACAAATAGCAAGAAACATGCCATTATTCGGCAAGTCTTGGATCAAATACAGAGAAGTGCAGCATTTGAATTAAACACCAAACAAGTGCACAAATACCTCACTCAGTACACTGCAGTCTCTGGAGAGATTCCAAGGGACACATTTCAAGAACTGGAGGCAACATTACAAAAAGCAAATGCATTTTTGTCAGAAACTAATCACCAGCTAGTTAAATTTGGAGGTCACAGCAAACTGATTGAGAAAGCTTCAATGGAAGATCTAGAGAATCTTAAAGAATCGTTCAGCAAAACTGAACGTTATTTTCTTGCTTATCTGTCAGAAGCAAAAACTCTTTGTCGGTCTTTGTGGGCAAAATTTGACTTCAACTTGATTTTTGTTGGCATCTTTGTACTGTTTATTGGTATTGCTGTGGGAGTTTCAGCACGATTGGAGATAGAAGTACATTTAGCCCACATGGCGTTAATTACTGTAGTTGGTCTTGGTGTCGCTTCCGTAGTAACCTCTTTCATGTCCAATTTTCTAGTTGTAGCTCTTTCATTTTTTATTGGTGTGCTTATTCTTGGCGTGTGTCAAAGTGGTTGGAGACGAACAATCAAAAGCACACATGCCACAGCTCGCAGCTTTCTTATTCAGCTTTCAGTGGACGGTATTTTAGCACTAGTTTTGTTTTTCTTTCAGTGTGCATCCATGTTTTCAAACAGTTTTGTAGTGCACGAAGACAAAATTCTCTGCTTTTTCATCCAAGCCTTAGTTACAATCAAATGTCTTCAAATACTTTGGAAGAGTGTAGTATGCGAAAACATTAAGCTAAAGACGAGACAGAATCTTAAGAAGTCGAGTAAAAAAGACAATAAGAAATCTAGTGTGAGAGGATTTCTTCTGAAATTATCATTTGCTTGGCTAACATTTGAATTTGCAAACAGAACTGCAGTGTTATTGAGAGCTTGTCGTGAAGAACATGCAGTGTACTGCACACCATCGGAATTTCTCAAGCCTTTGTCTGCTTTAACAGAAAATGCATCCTCCGCAAGTCATCGGTTTATTTTATCGCTGTTATTTACAGGAATGATTCCGTTCTCCATATGGCAATGGCTTCTTTACCAAGGAAATTTAAATGGACGATCGTTTCTAGTACTTAGTGTGAAATTCGCTCTTCCAGCATCGTTCGTCCTAATGTCTGTGCACTGGGCCTTGCAGACTTTGCCGCAGGAGATGAGCTCCCTTTTTCCGGAAGTTAATATGTGGCAACAGATCATCCTTCCTCAGATGGTGTACTGGCTTTGTATAGCGACAGTAGCGTGTTTTGTATATTCACCTCTCTGCATATACACGGTCATCCGAGGCAGAAGACACTCTATCGACGAAGCAGTGCAATCCCTTCAGGGCGCTAAGGACAGCTTTAAAATGATTCACTTACTAGTGAAAGAAGTAAAACAGAACTGGAATGATTTGAACGAAAATGGTGCAAAAGATGATCAAAATACCCCACTTGTTTATGGACTGGCAACGGTGTATTCGTCATCGTTACTGGTGTTCTTTCTCGCCGTTGCGATACCTCTTATGATGTTGCTTGGTAGTGGAATGTCCTTTTCTGTTGTTGTCATCTGCGTTCAGATGTTCCTGTTGCTCGAGATTCAAGGCATTTGTCACGATGTCCGGTCAGGGAGTGGTGACATCTTTGGCACAGGTTTGTACTCAAGGTTGAAGTAAGAGTAGTAATTTATGTAAATGCTTTGTTTTCATGGTGGAAATGCACACTTAGCTATCAAGCTAGTTCACAGGCACCCTCTTTTAATAATCTGAAAGAAACTACTCAAACTTAACAGAAACATGGTTAAGAACCAGGGACACCAAACGTCAATTTTCGGAAAATATCTGTTCGGAAGACGATTTGAGATCTAGACTTGTCGGAACATTTCTTGTAAAATTTGTTGCTTGCCTGCCTTTCCTAGGATTTCAGAACATCTGAAAATGGTATAATTGACCATTTTCAACGGATTTTTACCCTAAAAAGGTCACCTAGAATTTTCGGGAGCCCTTATTTTGGCAGAAATTTTCTAAAAGGTAAGGTTTGATCCCTATAATTTTCGGGTCACTAGACATTCAGTTGGGAAATCCGAACAGATGAAAATTGTTTTGGGGGATAAAAATATGCCGCCTATGTCTACCGTTTAAATACTAAAATACGTTTAACGATGCTATGTTAAAGTGGTTTTGAACTATATTCTCGTTGGGTGCCCCTGAAGAACCGCAGCTGGCAGGAGGCAACCAGTTGGCTATTTACAAAGCGTGGTAGAGTTGAATCCGGGACAACCGGAAACAAATTCAAACCAGAGGTTAGAACGGGATTTGAACCCGGGGCAGCGGCATGCAAACCCAACGCCATAACCACTGGACCACGCCCCCTCCCATAAAAGCTGTTTATTTAAACAAAGCCGACAACTTACTTCCTTTTTACCCCACACGCAGCTCTTAAACTAGACGTAACACACTTCTATATATTTTTAGAAAACAGTCCTAAGAAAATACGCGCGCTGATTGGTTAAAAATCGTGTTTCTATAACTCGATGGAGACACAGAACTAGCACGAGCTGTTGACGTAGTGATGGCGCGAGCAAAGAGAATTTACATTTTGATAATTAGAGTTAACAAGTTGTTTTCCTTTTTCTCGTCGCGTTGTTTTCTAAAAGAAATAAAAAACATGTAATCCGTGTTTCTATCGAGTTATAGAAACACTCGTGAAAGTTTGGGAGAACTCGAAAAAGCTGTGGAAACAATCGCCTGCGGCTCGTGTTCCCACATCATTTCTCGTTCTCCCAAACTTTCACTCGTGTTTGTATAACTCGATAGAAACACGGTACATGTTTTCATCATCAGGAGTGATCCAAAGTTATCACAAGAGTCCCTTTATATGTTTACCAATTGGCTAAAAAGGGAAAGGACGTGCGCCTAATATAGATAGCTTCCTTTTCTTTTAATAAGATGCAAATAGGTGTCAGATGAAAGGCCTCCAGCATCGCGGTTCAAAGGAGCTTAAGCGGCGTTGAGGCGCTCAGCTTCCAAAACGGCGTCGATGGCATCACTGGTCGGTGGTGATAATTCTAAATTATCCCTCGCATTTGTTCGGTTAGTTTGATTTGCATGCTCCCACAACGCAAGCAAGAAACTTCTTAATCCACTTTTAAAACTGCAAATCCACAACAAGGAAGGGCTGTTTAGAAAGAAAGAGCGCGATGCGTCAAGAGAAAAAATGATACGTCGGGAGACCAACCAACCTCTATGTTGGTCTCATTATTTGTTATAGACTTTGAGCCAAGTCGCTCTTACTTATTTTAGCAGAATATTGTGTAATAGTTATGCTCGATGCATGGCCTCGATCTGTCACGATCAGTTTTCTGCAGTTAAACATAGTAGTATGTCAAAACGTCGGGCTAAGATGGTTTCGATTTAACCTAGCTTGCCATATGCATAATAGGCCTTTTTGTTAAAATTGTTCACAATGCTGATTAAAACGTTGTTTGTAGTCTTTTATCGCTCTTTAAAGTTGTTTACTTCCTTAGCGTACTGAAAGTTAAAGGAAACCTCCACTAAAACAAGAATACAACTTCAAACTATTTAACATAATGTTTACAATCAAAATTGTTCAAACGTTTTCTAATGGGAGCGTTTGTATCCGAAATAAATGAATTTCAAAAACGCTTGTTTTGGTTTTCAAATTTCCTGGGCGCCGACATCTTGAATAATTGTGACGTGTTATGGTTGCTCTTTTGTATTTGCACAAAGAGCTTGTGTTTTAAAACAATAGGGCAACCATGACACGTCACAATTATTCAAGATGGCGGCGCCCGGGAAATTTGAAAACCAAAACAACCGTTTTTAAAATTTATTTATTTCGGATACAAACGCTCCCATTGGAAAACTTTCGAACAATTTTGATTGTGAGCATTATGTTAACTATTTTACAGAAATGTTTCTGTTTTAGTGGAGGTTCCCTTTAAGTAGGTGGCCATCGTGTGGTTCACATTTGACCGACGCTTTCTGATATTTGAACATTCAACAGAACCGTCTTGGAGCATGGTTACGCTGTGGTATCTCATGTCCTCCTATTACTTTTATTGCACGGGACACCAAGCCACTCTACCGGCCATTCGTTTCGAAGCGGCATTTGTTGGCTTCCCCGCTGGAGACGTGGAAAATGTTCTTTTCCCAGGTAATGTGGGATCTTATTTACCATCTGGTTTTTTTTTTTTGTGATCAGGACACACTTATTCTTCGAATCTCCATCTTTTTTTTCGTTAAGAGTAACTTCATTTTCTTGTCATTCACTCACTTGTGGGTAGGTCCCTCATACTCAAAACCAGTTGTAATAAGGATTATAAAGCTGTCAAACAAGCTTTCATTAGGTAATTACAGTGGCACTGTTCATTTTAGGAAGTTAGGAAGGCTACCCACTTGCTTAAGTTTGAGTGGAGTTAATCTTCGGTAGGTTAATTCGAATATCAATTTTAAAAACAGGGGAATCCTTTTTTCGTTAAAACAAATATTCCGTTGTATATTTTGTGCATACTATATAGCAGTATAATTGGAGCAGTTTTCGCTTCAAAGCTTCTTAAATCCAGAGAGGAAACTGTGGTACTGTGTACCGGTGTGGGGATCGATTTGGTGTCAGTTGGGTTCGTGTGGTGAAGTGATTGCCAAAAACAGATTCAAGTGCTGATAGCGATGATCTCTCTAAACGAAATTATGTCGCACGAAATTAGAAGCAAGCCGATTTTGATAGCGTCTCTCTCTTTAACTTCACATTATCCCGAGACACGGATAAATGTCACATAGTGTCCTCCAAACTCTGCTCCTTAGCCGGGGAAGCACGGACATTTGCGGAAACCCCGACCTAAAAATAGCCATAATGCTGGCGCTGAACTTGGTGTTGTAAATAGCACGTTTCATTGCAATCATGATTATTTTCTTTTTCTTTTCCATTGTATTTAATTTAGGTCTTCTTGTTGTTCTCAACACTTTTGCCGGCCCAGTCCTTTTTGCTATTAGTCTTCCACTCCTACTTTTTTGGACGCAAATACCAAACCGATTGCTGGGGACTGGTAATAAAACCTCCCGCCAATCAAGCAAAGGAGAGTTTGACTGGATTGAAGGCCCTGATCTGTTGAGGACCCGGCTGTTTCGCCTCATTCTCATGTACCATACACTTCATTCCATTAAGGTGGGTTATCACTTTTTTGCACATTCGAAAACCTTTCTTAGAAGTCAGTGTTGTTTGATGTATTCATGGCATTAATTTTTTGCGGTTTTTAGATTTGCTTGCACTTAAGGCAAAAGCCTTGGTTTCTTTTCCAAGGTTACGTGTCATTTCTTCCTTTTACCAAACTCTTTCCCAGGGATTTTCTCTGCCAAGAGATTGCAAACTCTTCCCAGGCATTTTTTTGCTGAGAGTTCAAGTCAACTTTATTCCAACTTTAAAATACAAGTTGGGTAGTTTGCCCCGCAAATAGCTGAGAAGCTAGTCGAGGCGGGGCAAAACAAATACACGAGCAACTCAAATATGTACCTTAAAGAAACAATTTAAACCTTAAATTAAAACAAATTAAAAACAAGCTTTGCATATTACAAAATTAAATAAATAACAAGTGTATCTATGTACCTACTTTTTGGATAATCATGGGGATTTGAATATAGTCATCCTCCTTTTCTAAAATATCAAATAGCAATTTGCGGAGAACTCGTTTGAAAGTTCTTTTAGGAAGATCCGTTAAATAGCGTGGTATATAAGAAATAAGCCAGAAAGCCGTGGGAAAGAATTTGACCTTTCTCTTGAATATAATGCAAGATTTCTTACAGTTTTTAGCGGTTTGCTGTTCTGCCACTCTACATCGGCGTCATCTGATGGTTTGGAAAATTTTCGCCCCGCGTTTTGTGTTCGAAGGAGTGTCCTTTATGGTGACTACCGTCGTGTTAGCTACCAGTTTTCTCGCGGTTCTAAGGGTGGATCAAGCCTTGCGCAACTGGTTCAAAACTCTGGAGACATCTTACGAGGGGAAATCAAAGAACAGATAACGAACTAGCAACTTGTATCATCAAATTCTGTAGTCAATTGGAGTCTAGCAGATTCCTTATGCTACGTTTCACACGGCACCGGACTTCATTTTATATCAGTTGAAAGATTTGACCTGGAATTTTGTTGACAGGAAACCGTGCAAAATTTTTCCTCCTTCTACGCGAAAGTGACCAACCGGGTTAAAGTTTAAACCGTGTCAGTGGTTCAAAATTCGCCCGGTTCCGTGTGAAAGTAGGCAAATATAAATTTTCTAGTCTTATGAATTATTGGGCCTATCTTCAATAGTCATTGAGTCAGTCAATAAACATTTTATTGCAGTTTCTCTACTGACAGGAAGAGGCTTTTAACTCTTTACTTTCACTGTAATTTCCAGGCAAGAAATTCGTCGCTTTTTCTCTCTGTCTTCCATGTCAGCTCTAATCTTGTATGTTCCCTGAAATATAAAAAAGGCACTTCAAAGCGAACCCGCTTCACGGTTTAAACTTAACAGCACTAAATTGTGAGTAATACTCTGTCTTTATTCTCCCAGATTGTCCGCACGCTACGCTAAATTTGAAGTTTCAAGTTATTTATATGAAACTGTTTGAATCTTGCAAGCAACTATTTCGAAAAGCCAATATAACATTTGTTTGTTTTCCGCCCCTTGGCTTCAACTACTTTCCTTTCCAGCGCGCCTTATTACCCCAAATATATAATAAATACCTTACTTACCTCGTTTTCTCGGTCCGTACTGAAAGTTACGAATCCTACTAACAGGACGCACCTCGAACTCTCTTAGTAAGAGGTATATATCTTTCCTTTGAGAATAGAGAAGAATATTTTTTTCCTTTGAAAACGCGTTATGGTTGTCTCTGCTGCTTCTTGTCACACAAGATTACGTATAGGAAAATTATCTGTTCACAAACCGTGATTAATTGTTTTTGCTATTCAAGTGTGCGAACCACAGGCACAAAAGGTCCTTTGTTTCGACCGGCAATGAGGCTCTGGTTGGCACATTAATGACAGTAGGTGAAGTTAACGATATCTTCACTAGCCCTCAACAAAAATATGAAATACTGTCGGCACGCAGAAAATTTAAACTTAAATCATGGCAACAATCAATTCTTTTTTTGTTTTAACAAGTCAGTCTTTTTCTTTAATAACAATGCGCTAATTTGTTTTAAGAGTTCTTTACATATTTATTGTCTTAGGTTTCTCTGACGCCGACAAATTTTAGTTGGCCGCTTCTTAAAAATGAAAATTAAAAAGAAAGGAACAGTCGATCGAGTAATTTGCGCACATTCAACCCAAACGGAGACATCAGACAGATTTAGCATCGCGTGAACGGCATGCGTCAGGCAAACATTTGCGTTTTGCCAAAGTTGTCCCATCTTAACTTGTTTGTTGGCTAGAAGCTACAGATATCAGGCAGTTTCTCAAAAGAGATAGACTAGGATTGAGATAAGGAAAGTTTCAATCTTTTATAAGAAAAAGCAGCCTGCCGTCTGCGTTTCGCGAAAACGATCTCTCTATTGTTGGTCGATTGGCTGAAGTGAGAATAATTGGGCGGCAAATCTGTCGTATTGAATATAGAGTGTTTTCACTCACGCGATCAGTAACCTTGTTTGTCCACCGAAACAAAATAAAACAATTGCATGATAAAAGAGCTCAATTCCCGGAGGATTTGTTGGGGGAGGGGCATCAGTCGTTTCCCCTCGGATCGAAAAACCTTAAATAACAATGACCACAACCAGGTTTTCTGAGCCCACGAGACTGAGCACCCCCAGCAAACCATTGTTTTAACGGAAACCGCTGGTCAGCAACCTGGTTCTGGTCATTGCTGTCTAAGGTCTTCCCCTCGGATCACGCGACGTAATGGCGCCTTGTCCATAAACAAATTGACGGCGGTACTGTAACTAAACTCAATTTTTGAATCATCATAATCGTTGATCCTGTGAGAAAAACACTCTAAAACGTGCCACGTTCAGATTGGACTGGCTATAGCAAGTATACTGATAAAGATATGAAGTGTTAAATAAAAATTCATTTCTTACTTCGGGGAGTGAAGGAAGCGGGTTGATATCTGGTAAAACTACAGTGCGCTCATTTACGACGTACGTACTACTTGGATGACAGAGGACATTTCTCGCCGTCTAGTGCGTTTATAAACTCGCTGCAGTCGACATCGTGGGTACTAAAACAAAGTCAAGTTAACGAGATTGTTAGTCATAACTTTGCTGAGGAGCATTTGATGTAAAGAGCCGGCCAGTCCAGAGAGACGGAATTTGAATATGGTAATAAAATCTGCAAGAAAACGAATGGCTATCATAGAAATAACATTTTTATAAATAAAAAGTATTCATAAAAGCCTGAGCTTCCAAAAGAATTAAGCGCTTTTCCATGTGCTCGAACTTAGCACGTTTTGCATGCTACATTTCTTTGAAATCATTTAATGGTCAACTTCATTAGCAACTGCAACTTATGTATATATACTTTAACAGGTTCGTATAATTTTTGTTTGAGGTGACGAGGGTCAATCCCATGTCCACAAAGTGAACACAACTGTCACCTGTCACTATTAAGAGTGGTTCGTGTTCGGGGCCACCATCAGGTTGACTTTGTTTGTTTCCTACTCTTTTCGAGGGCATTTAGTTCCCAAAACTATTTGTATTCATGATGATTGGCCACCACATATTAGTTGCGTTAGCGCAGACGTCATATCATTACGTTCGAGTTATTTGGTTAAATGGTGCAAAGAGGGCTAAAAATCAAAAGGTTTTACTACATTAATTATAGGGTCAAAATGCTGTCTATATGCTATTTAGCTAATCGCCCTATCTCGCAGTCGGAGATTGAATTGCTAAGGGCGTAGCTCAACGAGGAAAACACAAAGGAAAGGAAAGGAACTTTATTGAAGTGTCTAATCTTCTAGCGCTGAAGCACTAATCGGAGACACTGTAAATTGAAATTAACAAGTTAACGCAAATCATATCAAATTTTGGTTTTTGATTAGAGGGGAAAACCGGAATACCCGGTGAAAAACCTCTCGGTGCAGGGTAGAGAACCAAAGTATTTAATCACCAAGCTTCAACGCATTGTGCTCTCCACAGTTAAGTACTCCAACAAGAGCTTTTGTGCTCTCCACAGTTAAGTACTCCCTAACCTTAACAATGTTCCGTAGATGGAAAAGGCAGACTTACATATCAATTTACATGCTTATCTAACGCTTAAGTTTGATAAAAAAAACCACTCCAATGTTCCTGGCTGTATTAGACGGATGGACACGACAATCACCAACCAGGATGCTATCTAATGATGGACAAGGTCATAACAGTGGATTCACGAGGAGCCGAGTGGATCCGCAGACTACTTTGACAATGTTATGACGAAATTCATTGTCAATAACGGGACAGACTCATGAAAAACTGACATCAATTTGTTTTTTACAATACCAAAAGGCAGTGGGGTCAAAAATAAGTCAAAGCACGAGAAGAACGCGAGACAAAAATGCGAGAAACTTCAATGTTCTTCAAGCTGACGCGACCAATATCGCATAAATTATAAATTTATTTCTCTGTCCGCTTATTTCTCTGTCCGCTTATTGACCATCAAAATTTGCCACTGAGCGCTCGAGAATTTTGCAGTCATTGTAAACAGTGATTTTAATACACAGGAAGTACCTTTACATAGACCTTTAAGTGTAGCAGGGGTGAGGCAAACCCAGTGACCACCCTTTCATACAGTATCTCATATCTCTAACTGTTTTACATCTCAATGGTAGAGAATTTTCGAGGGAATTAATTTTTTGGATCATGTTTGTGTTTGTATAACAGTCCCTTTGGAACACATTAAAAGTGAAAAAGTCTCCATTTTAGCCTTGTGGTACGAAAAAAACTGACTGAGAGAAAAAGACAATAGCAAATTCCTTCTCTAATTTCCTTTGGATGCAATCATACAAATGCACTGACGGGGACGAGGTGAATTTGACCTGCCTAAGGGTTGCCCTCAATACCTCATGTTTTCGAGGCAAAGGGAGTTCTGTTTCTTCTTGGATATGTTAGAAAAAGTAATGTCATTCCTAATATATAGATTTAGCCAAGCTTAAAGGCTGGGCTCCCGTGTCATTTATTCTTACAATAAGTTAACCTGGCTTGAGCCTGCGATCCAATCGAAAACCAGAAGAAAGCTGCGCGCGCCGCCTCAATAAATCAAAGATTCGTACGAATTTTGGAAAGCAAACAATGGCTTATAATGAGACTAAGCATTCCTAATATGAAAGATCTCGATTTGTTCAATTTGTCAAAGACCTTATTTACTGCCCGAGCAGCGTTCTTTAAGCCTATCCTAGGCCAATGTTTGCAAAAACGTAACCCTTCCTTATACTCGTAGAAATTCATTGCCGTGACTTTAACATCTTCAGTTCCCACAGCCTGCTCCCATCTGACCTTGTAGCTCAGTCGGTAGAGTAGCGGTGATCTAACCCGAGGGTCGTGGGTTCAATTCCCACCCTGCTCAGAGTTTTTCTCTGTCCTTGGGTGGGCCCAATTCGACTAGTAGGGCTCAGGCTCACCTGGGGCGTTTTCCATTTACCAAGAAATTCCGGAAATTCCGGTTGGGATGTAAATGGAACACACGTTTTTGGTTCGTTCCACAGGAAATTTTCCGGAATAAACGGAACTTCTGAAAGGGTAGTCCTGTTTTCCCGTTGGAAACTTTCCGATGGAAATGTGTGTTCCATTTACAACTTTTGAAAGGTCTTACCACTTCCAGGCTATTCACGGCCACATTTTTAAATTTTGGCGCGTAAAATCGCAATCACTGGGCGGCGAACGGACCTGAGTTAAATGGAACACGTTTTTCACCCGATGGAAATTTCCACCGAAATTTCCGGAAATTTTTTGTAAATGGAAAACGCCCCTGGTCTCTATGGGTAGACAACTAGTTCTTTACAATACACTCTAATAGTTAACTCTTAAGGCCTCGGTAAAGGAAAATGTAGTATCCGCGCAAAAAAAATTTGTCGCGCCGCTAGTTTTTTCATAGGGTCAAACTGCATATCGTATTAAAGATAATAGATTGAATTATTTGAAGAAACTTTTAGTTTTTTGGTATTTAATATTGCCTTTTAGTTTGAGGCCTCAAAAGCAAATAAAGATGATTTGATTTGATTTTTCCAGCCCCGCAATGGGATACAAAATCGAAACCAAATTCGCTACATAGTTTGAAAGAAAAGAGAACCGACTGGCTGCAGTCCCAAAAGAAATTACAAAAGAAATATTATTACAAACTGCAGATTTTTACATGTTAATTCCGAAAAAGCGTCTAACAAAAAAAGCCAGAATTTCTATTGTTTTTTGCTGCTACTGATTGACTCGTAAGTATCTTCCAAGAACCCGGTCGGAAGGCGTTGTGATACTGTCAGTCACTCAAATATTGTTGTTTGATTTATATTCCTCTTCCCTGTGATATCACACCTTTTTTTATTTTTGATACGAAATTTCTTATCTTTGAAGATATCAAACTTTCTTTTTAAAGAAAATAAAATGCTTGCTTTAAGTTATGACTTTGATTGTTAATCAGTCTCTATGCTCCGCTGTGGTGCCAATTTGTTTCAAACTTGCATTGCTCAATCCTAAACTCAAGAAGCCCCTCTTCGATATGGAAGAGTTTGCAAATTTTCGGCCCATTTCTAACCTAATGTTTACGTCTAAGCTCACTGAAAAAGTGGTGGCATCACAGGTGATTGATCATGTCTCTAACAACGGTCTTGATGAAATTTTGCAATCTGCTTATAAACAATTTCGTAGTACCGAGAGGGCTTTCAAGTAGTGAAAGTGTTTAATGACATTGTTATTGATATTGATAGGAACAGGATTGTTATCTTATTGTTGCTAGACTTATCAGCCGCTTTCGATACGGTTGATCATTTAATACTTTTAAACAGACTAGGTAATCGTTTTGGTATATGCGGCTGGGCATTAGCCTGGTTTAAATCTTACTTGAGTGACAGATTTCATCTTGTCAGCATTGGGGGTGCGCGGTCTCCCACACGTCTGTTGTCATGCGCAGTGCCTCAGGAGTCGGTGCTGGGACCAATATTATATCTGCTTTACACCTCACCGCTTGGGGATATTATCAGGCGGTACAACATGGGTTTTCATTTTACGCCGATGACACCCAGTTGTACCTGTCTTTCAGTTCCCTAGATGGGGATGATCAGGTTAGCTCAATCTTGTGTTCGTGACATTGATCTTTGGATGGCTCGTAACAAACTCATGAACAAGAGATAAGACTGAGCTGCTTGTTATTGGTTCTAAGCATCGGCCTTGTCCATCATTAGATAGCATCCTGGTTGGTGATTGTCGTGTCCATCCGTCTAATACAGCCAGGAACATTGGAGTGGTTTTTTTTATCAAACTTAAGCGTTAGATAAGCATGTAAATTGATATGTAAGTCTGCCTTTTCCATCTACGGAACATTGTTAAGGTTAGGGAGTACTTAACTGTGGAGAGCACAAAAGCTCTTGTTGGAGTACTTAACTGTGGAGAGCACAAAAGCTCTTGTTCATGCCTTTGTCACTTGTCGATTAGACAATTGCAACCCACTGCTCACTGGTTCACCAAAGTATTTAATCACCAAGCTTCAACGCATTCAAAATTGCGCCGTACGCCTTACAGCTCAAAAGCCTAGGGCTGCACATGTAAGCCCTATTTTCAAGGCATTGCATTGGCTTCCGGTAGATCAGCGAATCGTTTTTAAAGTTTTGCTATTGACTTACGAGGCAATTAATAACCTGGCCCCTTCCTACATTACTCAACTCTTAGTCCGCTATAATCCACCAAGGAATTTACGATCTGCTGGAAAATATCTTCTGAAAGTCCCTAGAGTACGTCTATAAAATCTTACGGAGATAGAGCCTTCTCAGTCGCCGCCCCCAAGTTATGGAACGATTCACCCCTTGAAATTAAGTTAAGTCCTTCCGTTGCTGTGTACTCATCTTTTTAGAACTGCTTTTAGTTAATTATTTTTATTTTTTAAGTCTATGCCTAATATTAGTTTAAATTTGCCATTTAATTTTAATTCTATAACTGTAAAGCGGTATAGTACTTTGTATATATCCGCTATATAAATGAATAAATTATTTATTAATTATTATTATTACATATTATGTGTGGATATCATTGTGATAAAGCCGTGACTAAATATTTTTATTTATTTATTTATTTATTTATTTATTTATTTATTTATTTAATCACTTTCACCACAACAGAGAAACAGGCTGTGGTGGGTGTCGCACAAATTAAGTGCGCCCTTTTACCCTCCCAACCATGATATACCACAGAAGACAGACCACAACACCGCGAAATACATTCCCTACTCTTTGCGACAAGTGTGTGGGTTCTTTTACGTCCCACAGTATTATTAACATTCAAGGGTTGTGAGACGGGACCTACGGTTTATCCTCCTTATCCGAGAAGACTAGAGAGTCTAACCATTTGCAGATGTAATTACAAAGGCAGCACTTTCTCCTCAGTTATTTAAAGACCCTGAGTGCTGGTGCGGCCGGAGTTGAACTCACGACCTCCCGCGTGACATCCCGGTGCTCAACCAACTGAGCCACCGGTGCACGGTTATGATACCCGTGAAGTGATATGACATCATTTCACCGCAGTGACTCCAATCAAATAGACTGTAATAATTTGGTTGGACCAATCGGGTTGCACGTTATATTTTAGCTGACGCCTGG
>BLFO01002587.1:188277-193277 GCA_014634245.1 Montipora cactus
AGTGTTATCTGTTTTGCATCTCAATGGATAGGAATTTATCGAGGGAACTGATGAACTTTGTGGTCATGTTTCTGTTTGTACAACTCCCTTTGGAAGGCAAAGCAAATTTCTTACATAATGTCCCATGGATGACATCATATGCAAATTCCCTGCTGAAAACGAGGGAAAATCCCTGGCGGAGGGTCCCCCTTAATAACTGGGGCCAGGTATAAATCACTATCCAGTGGATTAAACAATAGCAAAACCGATTGAGTTATTCAGTGGATAGTGATTTTTCCGACGGATGGAGCTATGCATCGTTAGAACAAATGGAGCCTGACCTTTTCGAGGCAAGGGGAAGTCGGATTCCCTTTCTGACGGTGTTTATACCAGAGGGGTCTACTACAACCAGCAATAGATACCAAATCGAAACCAATCCGCTACATAGCATGTTTTCTTGAAAAAAAGGTAAAGCCGACTGGATGCTGACCGAAGGCTATAAAAATTAGCAAACTATGGATTTTTTTCGTGTTATTTTCGAAAAACCAACCGACAAAAAGGCCAGAATTATCTATGCTTTTTTCTGCTACTGATTGACTCGTAAGTGCATTCCAAAAACCCGGCCGGAAGGCCTTGTGATAATGCTTTTTTCCTTTTTTCCTTTTTTAACGGGAAATTTCTTATCTTCGTTGATATCAAATTAAAGAAAGTACTGGAGAAGGTCGGAGATGCTTGTTTTAAGTTCACTTTTTAGCCATGTTGTGAGGTTTCGGGTTTTTTTGTCCTATTTTTTCCTCGGTTTCCCTAAAAGTTTTTAACCCAGTTAAATACTCTTACCACAATTTTTCCATTCCAGAGCATCAACCGCGAAAGCCAAAATCAAGGCAACGAAGATCTGTGCAAAAGCCATTGCCAACGTCTTGTCTAAGAGCTCAAAGAAAGTAAAATGGGTATTGATACAAAAACAAGGAATAACATTCACCGAAAGTATCCAACCATCGAAACAATCGAAACATCGAACGAAACCACCGTAGAGCTCGAAACAGCTATTAAAACCATCGAAACAGATAGACTCCATGGGTGCTTACCATTTAGCCAAAAAATCCGGAAATTTCGGTTTGGAGTCAAATGGAAAGGCAATTTTCCGGAAAATCTTTTCGGAAATTGTGGACAACCTCCAGAGGTAGTCCTCTTTTTCCGTTCGGAACGAAATTCCCGAAATGCTCTTACCATTTACGAGAATCCTTCCGTTTCCAGGCCCTTTCTCACAAGATCGAGTAAAATATGCGGGATGGAATGCTGTGTAGTAAATGGTAAGCACCATTCTCATCCGGTTGGTCATTCAATTCGGAAAATCGCTTACCTTTATGCAACGATCATTCCATCCAGATTATTTGGCTAAATGGTAATAACACCACCGAGGCACGACGTTCCGGCGGATTGTCGCTTCGAGTTTCCTATTTCAGTTGTTCTTTATTCACAATCCTTGCAGATTCCCTAAGCACATACAAGGAATGAAACCAGAGGATTCTTTTTTTTTTTTTTTCATTATTTTTCGTTTTACTACCTCAAATTAACTATGTCACGCAACGTAAAGGGTCTGCCCATGTAACGAGAACACGAGACCAAACGCAACTGCACTTACGATCAGCGAATGCTTTGAAATTCCTGAAAATTTGAAGCGTTGAAACGACGTTGGAAACAGTACAAACACTAAAGCCTACTTTTCACTTTGACGCTAGAACAAGCACAAGCATTAGCAGCTTATGCGTCGACATAAGCTATTTTGTTCAAATGTTCAGCCGCAGGGAATCTAGAACAGTGCTTTAGGATCTTTAATTGGCCAGATGCAACGAATGTCCTTGTGCTTAAGCTGTGTTTTGTTTTCACACGACGCAATTGAACCCAAGCACAAGCGGAGGCACAAGGAAAAGGAAAAAAAAAGATCCTTATGATTATGCTTGCGTCAACACTGTTTTCACGGTGAAATGTGCTTCCGTCGATAGTGAAAACCAGGCTTAAGGCAACAAACAAAAATACGAGGCGACAAATTTATGACGAAAGCATGTTAACGCATTTTGAATTATTGTATTTTTGAAATGTATTTGCGGCTGTTTCGATTGTTTCGCTAGTTTTTCGTTTCGGTGGTTTCGTTTTGGTGTTTCCATGGTTCCGGTGGTTTCGTTCCGGTGTTTCGATGGCTTCGGCGGTTTCGTTTCGGTGTTTCGGGTTTTAATACATGCCTAAAAAGATATGTTTTAAGTCATCACACCTTTTAACCGTTTTGATATAGTTCAAATACAGGGGAGAAACTCTCTAAGTATTGTTATAAAGCAATGTCAACGCTGAAGCTAATATATTAAACACAGCTTGGTTCAAAACTTGAGTGTCCCGTACGGTTTTTCTAAAAAAGCATGCAGTTCGCCCAAAGCAGGATTTTTATATACATTTCACTGTTCATCTCTTCGTAAGATATCACTCTTGTTAACGACGTGCCCCAATCAGTTTAAAACGGACACTTCTGAAAGAACCAAATTTCAGCTTAAAAATTCTTTATTTTTTGCAAACAGCATGCAGTATTTAAAAAACACGTCGAACAAAAATCGACTAGGAGAATAATTTCTTTCAAGGTAAGATAATAAAGAAAGGCAAAAATGAAAATTTGGAGCATTTTGACCCAAAAATCAATTAATAAAATAAAAAGGTCATAGACGTACAATTACACTGTTTATGCACACAGCTCTTTAATATTTGTACACTGGATTAATTATTTTATGTATACAGATGAAAATTTGAAATATTTAGAACGTCACATTCAAAATTTTCATATGAATTGTTTTATTATTCAAGAACCGAAAAAGACAGAAAAAAGACAAATTCCACAACTAAAAGCATCTCATTTTGTTGTTGGCCACTCTACAAATTTTAAGAACAGAGGGCTTAAGGCCATCCCCTTTTTTTCTCCGTTTAGCGTCGTCCGACCGACCCAGATTTCCACGTTTTCAAAAAAAATAAATACATAAAGTTACGCAGAAGGCAATGAAGGCAATGAACGCACATTATTTCAAACAATTGTCACTTTCATCTGAAACAAGCAATTTTTTGTTTTACAGATTTGCATTTTTTACTTCATACTTCCGAGAACTTTCACTCTCTGACGAGAGAGACTTTCTGTCCGTGTGATGGGAAAACACTGCCATCCGGCTCTTCTTGCAGAATACCACTGGTTTCTTGCCGGCAGCGGCGCATTCCTGGCACACAGGGTTCACAACCTTGTAGATGGCTCTTGTCTCGTCGTTGATTCTTGCCTCTGGCTCCAAAGCGCCACACCAACAGCAAATTTCTTCAAATTTTCGGCATGAGTAGTAAAGTTTATCGACCGGGTCAGCGCATGAAACATCTTGCTTGACAACGAAGATGCCGCTTAACTCAAGATCTTCCGGAATTAATGGAGCCCCACAGCTGTATTGCAGCGCGTCGGTTAAATCACTGAGCTGCTCCATCTGTGCTGCTGTGGCAGCACCGACACCGAACGAGCCTGTTTTGACGGCCTGCATTAGCATGACAAGTCTCTCTATGCTTTTAACCTGCTGAATGGCTGAATTGACAAGCTGCTGAATGTAAGAAGAAAGGCATTCCACTTTTGGCTGAATTTCTTCCAAGGCCGGCTCTTTATGGACCTCAGATGGAGGAGCTTGATCCATGGCGCAGAATTGCCGGACGTCATTACTATTCTTATGACTAATCATCGCATTAGCGCTGAAGCGCGAAATTTGAAAGCGACAAACTACATTTTTAAAAGAAATGGCGCCAGAAATGGGCAAACGCGCAACTTTAATTTTTTATTTCATTCTAAAAGCATCTCGGTAGTAAAAGTCCTAACTTATAGGCTGCAAAATGAAGACCAGATTACACTTATATTATCGAGGCGCTCGGGAGATGGACACGACTTGTAAAAACTATTGGAAATTTGAGTTAAAATGCGAGTGATTTTTCAGCCATTTGATATGAGAATTCAAAAATGCTTACTGTCTATTAAACATTTCTTGTTTGTGGTCCAACTTTTTTATGAATTTGTAGCATGCAAAAGTTCCTTTAAAGAGTAAATTCAGACATTACGTTAATATGTCAAATATAGCGGCAAAGGATTTACTTGGAAATTTGCGCTCTTCTATTTCGTATCACATAATGAGCAGATAATGAGCCATTTTGCTCATGAATATGTATAAATGCAGGCACTCTGGGTTCATGAATCTTGCTTTAGCTCCACCTCCTCTGTTCCCTTGGGTGTTCCATAAAGGTTGACAATGTACTTTTCAGTCTACCGGATTATGTTATGATCTTTGGCGAACATTTACGATTGAAGCCGACATCCAAAGTCGTAAGTTATCACCAGTGAGGATTTGGCACCAGACCAGTGGTGTTCTCACAGAGGAGATAGTGTTTGCAGTAATCTTTCAAATTCTGCTCAGCAGAAATAGCAAAATGCTGACCTACTCGCTGTTTTCCTAGAAAATGAAGTCTAGGACGCCAACTATCAAAATTCCTGATTTACAGACCATTTCAAGGTTACTGAAACTTTTCAATATACGACCTTCCTTCTCGTCTCGCCGCAGTTTAGAAGAGGAGAAGGGGCAAAGGCGAGGCCAATGGCGCCTTAAAACCAGTTGCCCAGGGTAGATGGGGCTCTTAGCCTGTGAAGGCAGCCCATCTAGGGGAAGGTAAACCCTGATTTCAATCCTCCCCTGCCTTGCGGCTATACCTGATCTCAGGAAGGCTTCAGGAGTAAACCTCGAGGATAAATCCGGAGTGGAGCCCCTAAGGCGGATGGCTGGTGCTCAGCACTGCCTTCCTGCAGCTTCTGCAGTGGAACTAGCCCCAAGTTGTATTGGTTCTTCCTTTTCCTTGGACCCAGCCAGTTACACCGAGAGGGGGACACTGTCGTATGGGCAGCCCAGCTTCTCCTTATCTTCCCGCCCAGGCCTTAGCGCAAACTGGAGAGGGCACCCAGCGGTATCGCA
>BLFO01002587.1:224126-230574 GCA_014634245.1 Montipora cactus
ACAATCATGTTGTCAAAGAGGTTTTTGGCTGCCAATTTTTGTGGTTTACAAACCACAGCTCGCAGGTCGTTGTTTTGCCAGTATTTACAATGTAAAAACAACCTTTAATGGGGACATAGTTTTTCAGTGAGTGCTTAACCCATTGACTCCCAGGGGTTCCCCATGGACAAGTAAAATCGTCTGGCATTAGACAGAGTAAAATACTAAGTCTGGCCAGTGTTGGCCGGTTTGGATGTCAATGGGTCAAACTTTCACTAATTTCAAGCTCACACCGTTTAACACCATCCTGCCAGAGGTCATGGAAAGGGAGGGGCTGTCCCCCCCCCCCTCCACTTTTGGCCAACCGTGTTGTTTTCTCCTAACCCCCCTCCCCCACGTTTCCGTAATCAGTACCAAAACCTACTTTGCGGCCCTTGCCTGCTCCTGAAGAGTTGTTTATAAGACCCACATGAGTGTATAAATATCATTGTTATTTTGGGGCTATTGTTTGAGGTTTGTAAAATTACTCTAACTTGAGTAATTTGAAAGAATTTAAGCAAATGACCTCAGACTGTACTCTGTTAAGTTGCTCACAAATAATAATTATTGTATATTATTATATAGATATTGATGAAATACCAGGATTTCTCCTATTAATAAAAAATCATATCTTCACTGCGCGCAGTGAACGTATCATTTTTATCTTTCACATGTGAGGATATAGCTGTCGTCATGGTAACGAACACGATTAGCTAATAAAACGCGAGCTTCCTCTTCATTGTACGATACTTTTGTGCTTTAATATAATTCTTCTATACTACATTAACATTTTTATTGCAAATTTTCATTATCATGATTTGTTTTTCATAACTTTCATATCTTGTTTCATGTTACACAACATGCGTGTTTTAGTGGTTGGTGAACAATTTTTCATCATTTCGAAAATGAATAAAACAAGTTGTTTTAAATCTAGACATTTCATCAATATCTATATAATAAACAGAACATTACATGGCCGCTTGGGGATACGAATTTTATCTTCTCGTGCTGAAAGTATCTCTCACTCGTTCGCTTCGCTCAGTCGTGAGAGATACTTTCAGCACTCGAAGATAAAATTCGTATCCCCGCGCGGCCATGTAATATCCTCTATATACGATTGTAAAAAATTCATATAAAAACAATTATAAGTGTGCAATTCAATGTTTTTTGTTATTCAGTCTGTAGTAAAATTTATTGCTATAATTGCCAGGAGGGAGTACATGACAATTGTATATACTATGCAATGTACTGAAATCAAAATCAAATTCAAACATAAAAGCTGTATTCAGGGGTATATATACTCACGGTCCAGGTCTCTGCATAAATTGTTTTTTAGTATTATAAAAAAGGAGAGCCCATTTAGACCTTTAAAGTTTAATATGACAAAATTAAGCTAAATGCAATTACATTGTAATTTCAACTTCATCGCTGAGTGAAAGGAAAATGCAATTAAGTCATTTTGACTTCCATGCAGACACTTCATTAATCAAGCTTCATGCAATTACCAAAATTTTGAAAATTTTATGTAAAGTCAGTACGGTCCATTATTAAACTAGTAATTATTATTTAATAGTATAAAAGAAATTTAGAATGAAGTGTTCAAGGTTCCACATGTCTTATGAATTAACGAAAGTGAGAGAATTAAGTGATCCTCGCAGTTAGTTGTCCAGATGCATGCGATTTTAAGAGACAGCAAGATTGTTATTGTCTCTTTATAAATATTATAGTGAATTTTTCAGGTGTCTACAAATTGAGGCAATTTTCTTAAAGGCCGGGCACTGTCATGGTAAATTCCCTGTTTTTTGGTCAAAATCTAAATTAGTACATTAGCTCACACGTACATGTACATCACTCCTGACAAATTATCCACTGACAAGATTATAAAATATATCTATGGCACAAAGAGCTATTCATATTAATTTTTGGCAACTTTCTCAAGACACCGTCTCCAAACTTGAAAAAATTAATTAGCCATGCAGTCATTTCAAGTTTTAATCCATTTCTCTCCATCTTTGGCTGCAAACAAGAAAGGCTAAGCTTCAGAGCAATTTAATGGATATCGGCAACAAAACTATATAGAGCATTATTTTTTGGTCTTCATGGATGCAAAGACTTCTTTTACTGTTTTGAAGTTTGACTATTAAAAATAGCGTGACACTGCCCCTTTAAATTGTCCAGCTATATATTAAGAATAATTGTTGTGAGGACCATCACTTCACTCAGTTCTGTCTATAACCTGCACTTCAAGTATATACATTAATTTTATTTCAGTATGAATTAACTTAAGATACCTTTTTTTTTTTTCAGGTCTGTCTTTCTTTATGTTTGTGTTTTATGCTTTAGCGCTGACTGGGTTTATCTTGTCCTATGTCTTTTTCACTGAGGTCAGTAAAAATAAACAATTAACTTTTACAAATTTTTGACAACATTGTTAGGATGAAAGATTTAATGGTTAAAAAATTCTTGCATACTGTCTAGATAGTGAAAAAAATATACCGGTAGCTTGTTTCTGTTTTGTCTTAATTAAGGACGAAACATGTTTTGATTATTATAATTTTTCTGTTTCTGTTTTTCAGTCAAGTGGTTGCCGTGTGAACAAGTTCTTCATCAGCTTCAATTTTATCATGTGTTTCATCATTTCAATCATTTCAATTCTTCCGAGAATTCAAGAAGGTGATCCTTTTTTTTTATTTTTGGGCAATTGAAAAAAATATATATATATAAATATAATGATAATAATAATAATAATAATAATAATAATAATAATAATAATCTGATCACAAGCACGGCAACAACACAGCTCAACAAGGTCAAACTGAAAGCATAATAAATGCGCCTCTGCCTGCTACTCTACTGTCCATGTATGACCTTGGAGCACAGCTTAAGCCAGCTGGAATCAGCTGTATGCTGGTTTTTGCCAAGGGAGGAAACCTGGAGAACCCAGTGAAAAACCCTCAGAGCACAGTAATATTATTATAGAGAACCAACACAAACTCAACTTGGCATCAGGTCCGAGAATCGAACCTGGGCCACATCGGTGGGAGGTGAGTGCTCCACTGCGCCAGTCAAACTGTCTCAGATCTACAGTACCTTGGTCATTCCCACATTTCAATGCAGCTGTATGGTTTTTTCTCATAATTGTATATTGAACATGAAATTGTGTTATTAACTGAAGCCAGAACTTTCCAGACAAAAAGGACCAAATTAAAAGGGGGTGTGTCATGGCATTTTGTGTTGTTTTACCATTTACTCACCCCTTCTCGCTATACAACTTAACGTTAACTCAGACATTACTTTTAAACAACACAATTAAACCAAAGCTTCGTGGTGAAAAAAATGTCTGTAGCATACGTAATTTAAAAAGTTACCTAAAAAAAAGAGATCAACTTTGAAAAATTGTTAGGCTGAAACCCATGTAATGATCACAATCCATTATTTTTAATGTTTGATTTTGCCCATCCCTGCCTCCTTTTGTATTTGCTAGTTTTTTTTTAAAGTAGTACTGTTACTTTAAATTTATGTTTCACTTGATTTTGGTGCCAGTTTTGGCTAAATCTCGTGACACAGCCTATCATATGCTTTGTATAATATTTTCTTAAAAAATGCAAACATTTCTTCCATTTATTAAACCCATTCACCCCCAAAGGGGACCCCATTGACAAGGACATTTAAAATTGTCTGGCATTACACACAGTAAAATCTATAAGTGTCACTATTGGGAGTGAAAGGCCGACTGGGTTTATTGTGTTAATTAAAAGTTATGGAACTCCTTATTCCATGCTGTGGAAAAGAAAACTGGGTTACGTGGAAGTAATGTAATGACATACAAGGAAATATTTTGCACCTGTATATGGTACAGCCTCTGATATTTCACCCCATACTCTTAGCACATTAATGGGGACATAGTTTTTCAGTGAGTGATTAAACTTGCAAGATTTTGCAAAGTGAGTGTACAATGTACGAACGCCAACTGAAATTTCATTGTTAGATTAGCGAATTTTCGTCAGGACAGTGTTCGAACTTTCATGCGGCTCAGCGAAGTTTCAAAGAAATTTCGGCTGAGAAATCACACTTCTTACCCTGATGAAATTTCAGCGAAATTTCAGCAAAATTTCAAGAGAACATTATAACCGAATTTCATCGAAATTCGTTTGCATTCTTTTTGCACAGAACTGTACATGTACATGCAGTGTCTGTGTGTCACTTGATATGCTTAATTTATTTGTTTCTCCTTAAATAGTGCAACCCAGGTCAGGTCTTCTGCAGTCATCTATCATCTCCCTGTATGCAAGCTACCTCACCTTGTCAGCATTGGCAAATAAACCACAGAATGAAGGTGAAAAACAGCACCAAAGAGAGTTATTGTAATTGCATGCAGTCAACCAAATTATTAGAGTCTAAAAACCTTCCACAAAAACCAGCGTGAAATCTGCACACTTATCTTAGAAACTGTCTCTTTAATACAGACACCTGAAAATTCAGGTGGCTCCAATGGGATACATACATTTATTCAAATACTGTACACTTCAGTAAGTATTTCGAAAGTCAGTATACACACACAATCCTGGAAATCACTTTCAAGGCTGTTTATTTAATAGAGTCAGCAATGAAAAAAACATTAGTATAAAAATAACAATGTCCCTTAGTCATCTAGTGGCTTCTTTGATAACATAGAATTAGTTACAAACAAATAATAAATAAGACTTATTGTTGTGAGGCAGGGCCTATGGCTTATGGTTCTTATCCTGGAAGACTTGAAAGGAAGCACTTTCTCCTCAGATGTTTAAAGATTGATCATAAGTGCTGGACTGGCTGAGGTTTGAACCCACAACCTCCCATACCAAAGTTCAGTGCACTCTCTACTAAGCCATCTGGTCAGCATGAAAAATTGGCATCATGTACATTAATCTTCTTTTTTTTTTTTTTTCAGCTTGTGGTTCATCTTTAGGGACAATTGAAAATTCAGAGACCCTTGCTTTGGTTGTTGGACTTGCAATAATGTTTATTCTTGTTATTTATTCAAGGTTGGTTGTAATAATTTTATTTTTTTTTCTTTCTAAGGAGCATGACATGACATTTGTGAACCAAAAACAGAAACAGTAATTATAATTCTATGTTTTCAAGCGAAACATCCTTGATGTTTTGGTAGGTACAAAACACAGGTCTCAGGCCACAGGTCTTTGTTTTACCAAATTGGATACAGAACCAAACCTACAACATGTAAGCATTCATTAAAGCTAACCTTAGGCCTAAAAACTCTCGTTTAGGTCAAATTAGGCCTATAGGTAATAATAATAATAATGATACCGGGTGATAATAATAATAATAATAATAATAATCATAATAATAATAATAAAAGACAGGCAAAATTTAACGATAAAAACTGACATTTCTGTGTCTTCATGATGCCATTGTCAAGGAGAAATAAAATACAATCGCTTTGCAATTCGCACGAAAGTATTAATTTATATAATTATCTTCAAACACTGTATGCTAATTTCTTGTTACACCTTCCTGCAAACTTTGTAATTTTTATTTCTCCTTGACAATGAAGACGAAGACACCGAAACATTGGTTTTTATCGTTAATTTTTGCCTGTCTTTGCATTACCAAATCTTTATTGATGATAATAATAATAATAATAATAATATTTATTGGGTAAAAATAATAATAATGATGATGATGATGATGTAAGAGTAGGGGAAAAAGAAAGGGAAAAAGTGGAAAAAAACCAGGACTTGAACAGAGAGATCGGAAGATTGTGGAAACTCAAAATGGTAGAAGGCGATCGTACCTGTAGTGATAGGAGCCCTTGGAAGTGTCACCAAAGGATTTGATAGGTGGATTGAAAAGCTAGGGATACCATTCAATGTTGGAGTAATGCAAAAAACTGCCTGTTGGGAACTGCAAGGATATTGAGGAAAGTGTTGGAATGTAAAGAAGAGATAATTCTGTTAGCCTTTGGTCATTTGTTATGACTCGCCTAACAGAAGAAAATTAAAACGGCAATGACAACAGCCAGAACATGGTGTTAAAACTTTATAATAAGTATAATTATTATTATACAGGATAAGCACTGGTATCAAAGGGGGTTCTGTTATTAAAATACTTTAAATTATAAGTAAAAATTTTTCTAAAAAAAACCGATACCTGTGACCTGAGACCTGTGTTTTGTACCTCCTGCTGATTTTCCAAGAAAAAAGAAGCTGTATCTGTGTGGGTGGCCCGAACTATACCTGCTCTAATTTTATGCAAAGTTTTTTGTGTTGCTTCTGTTGAAAAACATGGTCGCTGAGAATTTTGAGCATCACGACCAAACTATACAGCACTCAGAAAACTTGGCTTGCACTTTGTATACACGGTCACCATATCTCTTTTACAGTACGACGCACCTTACCGACTGGCCACCTAACAAAGTTTTTTACAAATT
>BLFO01002587.1:238512-243512 GCA_014634245.1 Montipora cactus
TACTTACATGATGTAACTGAAACGTCTTTGTTTGCATCCAAGAATCAATTAGTTACTTTAACCCTTTGACGTCCAAACCGGCCGAAACCGGCCAGACTTTTCTTAACTTTACGATCTTACTCGTCAATGGGGAACCCCTGGGAGCCAATGGGTTAATCACTCACTCACTCACTCACTGTCCCCATTTTTAAAAGTCTACGTTTGTGGTTTAAATCCATATCTATCAGTCATGTGTGTGATCCTGGTAATTCTACATTAGAGCTCTTGATTTTCCTGTCTGACAAATGTTGTATAACATGGGATGTTAACCCATTGACTCCCGGGGTTCCCTATTGACGAGTAAAATCGTCTGGCATTAGACAGAGTAAATTACTAAGTCTGGCCAGTTTGGATGTCAAAGGGTTAACTAAATTAATGGAGACATAGTTTTTCAGTTAGTGAGTGATTAAATTAATGGGGACATACCGGTAGTTTTTCAGTGAGTGAGTGATTAACCCATTGACTCCCAGGGGTTCCCCATTGACGAGTAAAATCGTCTGGTGTTAGACAGAGTAAAATATTAAGTCTGTCTGGTTTAGACGTCAAATGGTTAACAGAGACAGTGAGTGATTAAACACAAGCTGACCTCCCTTTTACAACTGTTACATCATGTATAAAAACCAGACGCACATGACCTTGAAGCGTGTTACTTGCAACTCTTTTCCTTGCAACACAGCTGGGGATTTTAGGATACCAATTTTATGCCCAAATATGGACAAAAAAAGGATTGAAGCTGAAATTAATTTTTTTAAAACGCAAAAAATGGCTTCAAGGCCATGCATGAGCTTCTGGTAAAACTAAATAAAACATCCTGCAAAGCTTTCTGGAAAACTATCAAACTAAATAATTATAATTTTGACCAAAAAGCCTTGCTGTCATTCCCAGGAATACTTTTAAGTACATGTATGATGCTAACAACTTTAACACAAATCATATGTTTTGCATATAAATTTATGTAGTACTACGTTATTCCAACGTAACTTGCTATTTTGATAGTCATTTAATACAGTTCAAAATGAAATCCAAGTTCAATCAACAATGGAATGGACGTTGTCTGCTCATGAGGCAGTGGTCCTTTCACCTGTAGCCAAGTTGAACTAGCTAATGAAAGTATGCGACAGCATCTCTGCCTATCCACTTAAAATACATAAATGTTGAAATGAGAGATCAGTAATTCCAATTTTATTAAAGTTTTTTTCAAAAGGTCATGCCATTGATACTTTGTACATGTCTCATATTATAATCATTATGGCATTCAGGAGTTTATAGTTAATTTTTTCCAGATCAAAAATGCATTGCAATGGCCCGATTTGGGTTGCTTATGGCTGCTGTAATAAAAAAGAAGACTTGAGCCAACAACCAAAAAGCTAATTCTTTTAAAATAATTACAGAAACTTTTAAACCCCTCCCCCAGTTTTCCTTTAGTAATCACTGAGAAATTCTTTCTATTAGTGAATATATTATTTTGTTGAATTCTTTCCTTTTTATAGTCCTCAAGGTTCCAAGCTTGAAAATTTTCAGCGGACTGGGGGTTCTGTCTGGGTAAAAATGGTGTCATGTTGGCTGGGATTTGTACTTTACCTATGGACTCTGTTGGTTCCCTTATGTTGTCCAAACAGAGACTTTAGTGCCTCACTTGCTGGCCGATAAGAAACACTCACTTCATTATGCACTTGCTAAATAAAGCAATGTTATTTGTAATTAAGTAGATAGGGAGAAATTTCTGTAATTGTACTAGGGATTTGGGATGGCCATTTACACATCAACTAGATGCATTATAAAGCCTACGGAGCAGTACTTAAATTAGCCAGGCCATGTCCAGTTACCTGTACTTAATTTTAGTGGAGCTCTGTGGAGTACCATTGGTAAAGAAATATGGTAACCCATCTGCACGAGAAAATTGGTTTTGGTCATGGTACAGTCCCCTCCATGTATGCCGATGTGACCAGTATCACGCAAGCATATCATGGCCTCAAGTTTAGAGCTCATTGAGGTCAGCTGTGGGTTTTTTTGTTTTGTTTTGTTTTTTTGAAGTTGACTGCTGACCACGTACTGGGTTTCGATTAACTTATAAAAATAAATATTAAACCCAGGAGCTCCACTAGTAGGCTAGGCTAAATCTATAATATTTCACAAACAGCTTCAATTTATTTGGACCCATTCAGAAATTAATTTGTGCTATTAGAACCACTTGTTTACATGTATATCTGTCTGTAGAAGTAGTAGAAGATCTCCTATGCCTTTTGGAAGAATGTCTGTTGTTAGCAGGACTATAATCACGTGTGGAATTGTACCATTGGTTCTCACTTTAGTGTGCTTGACTATTAATTATAGGTCAAGTTATGGTGCATATGGTTAACTAGGATTTGTTTCCGGTTATCCCGGATTCAACTCTACCACGCTTTGTAAATAGCCAACTGGTTGCCTCCTGCCAGTTGGGTTCTTAATAATGTTTCTGTTAACTTTGAATTGTTTCTTTTACATTGTTAAAAGTGGGGTGCCTGTAAACTAGCTTGATAGCTAAGTGCACTTCCACTATAAACAAAGCATTTACATTATTTACATTTACATATTGGAAGTTTGGAGAAGATACACAAACTCTCTAGAGCATTAAACCCAACCTCAAAATTGACCTAAATGCCCAAATCCAAAATTCTCGGCACCTGTTTCATCTTAATCAGACTTGTGAGGGCCTCCTTGTTTGGTGTAAGAATTTGCTTCTGTTCCCTTGTTCCCAAAATTATTACTTCCAAACTTTTTCTAAGCTTTTTGATCCCAAAGCGGTTTGAGTTCCTTTGTTCCCTAAGATATTTTGTCTTTGTTCTTTGTTAAATTATCCAATATTGTTCCCTTGTTCCCGGCCCAAACCCCTTGGAGGTCCTCACTTGTTAATTTTTATTTACATGTATTAGCAGTGCTCGAAATTAAAAAGAATTCCAGGTTGTCCCTGTTTCAAAAGCCAGCAACCAAACCTTTAATTTGGTTGCCCTGATAAATGCGTTGGGAAACCCCCTATGTTTAATGCAGGCCGTGTTGAGATAAAATCGCATGGCATTGGAGCTTGAGTATCCTATACCGTAATTCTAAATATGCGCCTGTGGTTTTTTTCTTTTTTTGTGTGGAAGTCTGGGTTTAAGTTTTAGCATTTTCAAATGGAGTTTTTGATCTCCATCACCAGCTGCATGTGGATTTTCCTATCTAATATTTTTTCTAATACCACAGAAATTCAAAACATGGGGAATTCCTCAACAGAGGCAATTAATTATTGTTAACTTCACACTTAACTGTCAGACATTGACAACAGAAAACTGTCGAGTGAGTCCGATGCTGCATTTGTAATACATTTCTGTTTTTGGCGGGGTTGTCCATTGTTTTTTCTTCGGGCAAGCAACCTTTTCATTTTACCAAAAACTAGTTGTCCGGTAAACTTTCTGGTCATCTGGGGTGGCCAGACGACGGCTAATTTTGAGCACTGTATTAATTAGCATAACACTGAGACCTTTCACTCAATTATTTAAGTGCCCTGTAATAGAAACCAATCAAGGTTTTGAATGCAGTTTTATTGCCATAAGGTGTTACACTGCAAATAGGGCGCACCTATTGATAATTATTCATACCACACTGTAGTTTAGTGTTTTTGGAGTGAAAAACAATACTATTTAAAACAGTACATAATTAAAAATATCACTTGCTGTAAGTTAATACCTGTATAGTTTGGACTCTCATATTTATTGTAGTGTGCAGGGTAAGTAGGTTGCTTTCCCAATTTAACTATTATGCATAACTTTGTTTTCATAACTCTAAAGGGATTTAAACATGTGGCAAATGTTCAGTCTCTGAACTACTATGTGACACTATGTAGACTATTTTATGAAAGTAAATAGAGCTGCACTTTGGTGCTAACATATAAAGTGCCATTAAACATATTCTGCATTGTCCACAACTGTGATTTTCGTTTTTGTGTGAGACAAACTAACATGATCACACCACAGGGCTCAAAACCAGGAAGCCTACAGGTGGCTACCCCGGGAATTGATTTTAGGCCTGATTGTGTGGGCTCTTCAAAGACCGGCTTCAAAATTAATTGGACAACAGTTGTACAATCTATCCCAAAGCCCCTGGACTTTAATTTAAACACTGGCAGTCTTGTTTTCCCCCAGCTTTTGTAACTATACACTTGACAGGTATGAAGGCACATTACAGAAGTATCATTATTAACAGATAAGTAAGAAAAGGAAGGTGTCATGACCCAAAGGATAGGAAGGGCCCCTCTGCTCTGCAGGTGGTCACACTAACTTGACCCATTCAAGGGTGCATCTGGGAAATACATGTCAATATACAGTACAGCCGACAATGCCAATTAAGAATGAGGGTCGTCTATACCTGGCATGGGTTTGAACTTTCAATAAAGTTTGAAGTTGGTTGCTGGTTCGAGTAGAGTAACCCACTGTTGTCGTTGACAAAGTGAATTTCAATCTTAGGCTTTAAAAAAATCTGCCCTTAAGTTACATATTGCAACCACAGAAATAGGTGGAGAGAGCAAGGGGAGACTTGCAGGTACACCTTATTCCAAAATGGCCGAATTTTTAGTATTCTTTTGTTTGCTTGAAAACTTAGGTACCCTAATTGTTGCTTCATTCAAGGTTAAAAATAATTAATATTCTTTTGAATTTTACATTAATTTTGATAACAAGGCAACAATGTCTAATTTGCAAGCAAGCAGACAAAATTAATACTAAAATGCAGGCCAATTTGGAATAAGTTGATGGGACTTACCAAAAAAATAATGTCTTGACAACTATAATAATTATTGTATTGGTTGCTACATGTATATACATGTAGGAACAACAATATCTAGTTGCGAAGCCAACAATAAAAGTAATTCAAAAAGTCAATATAATAGTATTGTGATTTAAAGAGATTTGTGTCTTGAGCAGCACTTGAACATTATAGTAAAAAGA
>BLFO01002587.1:248512-254263 GCA_014634245.1 Montipora cactus
CAGAAACTCTTTCTAAACAGTTCCAAGACCATGAAGGACCTCAGAGATCACATCATCGGAATTGCAATTGATGAGTCTCATTGGGTATAAAGGGTGAGTGTTTTTTGGTAAATACCTTGTCAATTGATTGCAAATCAATTTGCCTGAATTTTTAATTTAGTCGCCAGTAATACAGTTAATTTAATTAATCTGGCCGGAAACAAGAGGGTTTTTTGCAACCGCCACGCATGCCTCGTACTGTCGTTCGTTCGCTGGAGACTCTGCTCACAGGGTGCAATAAGAGTTGACTACTTTAAAAACCTTATTCGTGTGATTATTTGACGGCAGACAACTTTTAAATTAATGCCCCCAAGACAATAAAAACTACACAAAGAGTTGACACAGAAAAATTAGGCAGTCATCACGATATCGACTTTACGCCGTCATTAGCACACTTTAAATTTATGTTTACTTCCCCACTGGAAAAAAATGGTCGAACATATAAGCTCGTTTTATAGCTAAAAATGCAAATTAACGACGTAATTTGAACATTCCATCCTGACAGTGTACAACCTCAATGTGTGCAAACGCAAGTTAATTTGTTTTTTTAACACCTGCTCTAAGATGATGTTAAATAATTCAAACTTGGAACACCCCAAAATACGCTACTAACATCTCTACTGGAAAACATATTTCAGATATTTCTGTTGCAACCCCACGGCTTTTGTTCAGCAGAAATGTATATACTTAACATCGATGAAATAAAAATACGAAAACAGGGAGAACCTTTGAGTGAAGTTTTTCGACATCGTGGAAAAGCCGAATTTAAACATACTTATGGTGTTTTTTTTTTGCCAATGACTGTTAGACCTACCTTCTTTGGCTACTTGATCCATTTTTTCGCCAACTTTATCCAATGCTTCGTCAATATTTTTCCGGTGCTTCAACACGAATGGCTTGATAACTTTGTGATAAAGAGTATTCGCTCCGTTCCAAGACACAGGGGCCATACACCAAGCGAGGAATATCAACTGCAAAGAACATGGTTAATTGGTTCTGCAATTAACTACGAGAATGTGCGTTTCTCACAAAAACGTAAATTTTGCAAAGAGCAAGCTGCAAATATTTTTGCTCCTCTGGCCTGGCGTATAATTTTGTTCATCCAGAAGTTTCGTTCGGTTCCGAAGTCCATTTCTATTCGAAATTTACCGGAAAGAACAAGTTCGAAAAATGCGCCAAAGTTCGGTAAACGAGTGCATGCTGATAAGCTATCTAACCTACTAACACGTACATTGCTCCTTAAATGCAGATTTGGAGCGATTGCAGAATAGTACCTTCACAAGGAAATACAGGGGAAACCAAGAAAGCAGAATATCGGAGAAAAACTCTACAATGTTGAAGACTCCAAACACCACCCAATAAATTAGCCATTGTGTATCGTCTTCTTTGGACTCGCTTTCCACGGCTTTCACACTGAAAAAATAATCACAGCATGAAAAACATGTTTTAGTGTTAGAATAATTCGTTATTTAAACAATGAAGAAAACTAGAGAGGAATTAAACAGGGACGAAGTTTTTGGAAGCTTGCAGCAGCGAGGCAGATGGTGTTAACAAATTCAATACACGACTGAAATGTGAAGCCAAACAAAATTATACAGTGAACTACGCGGTTTAATTAAAAAGCTACTTACGATTGGTAAGCAGGATAGGCAAAACCAAGCGCTGTAACTATAAGATCAGCTCCATAGCCAAAAATAAGATAGAGAGCGAAAATCCCTAACAAACCTAACGAGGCAAAAAAAAGGCTTTAACCCAGTGAAAAAAACGCCGATAATAGACCACATAACCTACGTCATTACCGAGGAAAATATAGATTCTCTTTACTCCAGTTTTCTTCTCCACTTTCTCTAAGACATCAGTGAAAAAGTTCTTTTCCTGCAACCAGTTATCGAGCTTTTCTCTTCCCGTATTTAACGTGTCCGAAGTAGCCATTTTTCAAAGTTCACTGCTACAAATTCCAAGGTGGGCTTGGGAGCCAGCTTGTTGTCCCTGGGGTATTTGTCACATGACCACCTATTTATTAAGCCAATCAGCATCGCATTAAAAGTATAAATATACATTTTGTCACACTATTTTTTGGACACTTGTTTAATGCAACTTTCATTTTCCTGGCAAGCGTGTTCTTGGAATAAATGCAACATTCGCATTCGTTCCAATAAGCTTCAAAATCTGTTGAAAGAAAATTGGATCGTACAATTTACTATCGCAAAAACAACTTGCAGAAATATTGACATTTCTTCTTGGACTTTCTCCTTCCTAGCAACTGGTCATGCAAATTATCAATTACAATATTTATCCGCATAATTTACAGACTCTTATCAACAATATAACCAAACTGAATCAGCGTTTTTATTTCAAATTTTCAAAGCAGTATCGATGCGAGTAAAAATGTTAAAGCGTAAAAACTCTCTCATAAAACCATGCATGTTGCATACATTAGGGCGCGTGGATTAGAAAATGAAGTGAAAGAGGCCGAAGAAAGATCAGTCATCATGGCCAGAAATCATGTGCGAGCCAGCTAAATTAATTTTTAAGGAGACTGCTGGACAAGAACTGCATTACATTGGAAAGCGAATTTTCCTTTGGCAGTCCAAACGCGCACATGTTGACATTATAGTAATTGAAATTCTAATGTTAACGTTAGATTGAACAATCAAACTCAAGGGTGATTTACCAGCCGGAATGGGATTATTCACTGACCATTCCTTCGCTTTATCCAATGCGCCTTTCAGGTCTCCATTCACCAAACATTCCAAAGTATTCGATGTATCTTTATTCTTAGACTTCGTTGCACTGTCCATGGTGCTCTCCATTTCCTTTTCTTCCGCAATAGGAAAACCGCGGGCTCTAGATGAGAACCTTAAACTTTATTGAACAGCTTCCTATCACATGACTAGCATGACTGTTCACATCATTTTTTTTAACGAACCTCTCAAGCCCGTCCCAGGCGTCTTTCGCTTCCTCGTCCTAAAGACGTGGGGGTGAACCCCCGGGGAGTTTGAGCTGTTGGGGTGATGGACGGACAGTTGCAACATGTTCTCGAAAGTGGAATTAGGATAATCATAAAGAACTACCCAGCGTTGAATATATGCTAATCATAATTACCTGACATATACAATAGTCTAAGTCCAAGAAACTAAATATTTTGAGCAAGAGCCGATTCAACGTAGATTTGATTTCCAAGGACCTCTCAGAACAGAGTGAAAAAAAAGGAAAAGATCTCACATGTTCCAGACAAGATTTGAACTCGGAGCTTTAGCTTATAGGAAACTCTTCTATTCACTAGACCGCAACGAACAAGTCGCAATATATTTTTTTGAATACTAGGAATTTGTAGCCGGGCATCTAGCAACCTCGTCCTGAGGGCGCTTTTCCCTGGCTTTGGGTGGGGCGCAAAGCCAGGGAAAAGCTAAATATTTTAAGCAAGGGCCGATACAACGTAGATTTAATTTTAGTGGTGTACTATATTTGCTAACAGAGTCTCGATCCGTAAGGCCAGGGAAGCTTTTTTAATTTCAAAAGGCAGGACAATTGATCCCAAAGGTCTTAATATCCGCGAAGAAACGTATTAGATTTCAGTTTATTATTTAGAGTGATTTCCGTTATTTTTCCGTTACTCTTAGTATTTGAATTCAAAATCGTTGTAACTGCTATGTTTTATCACATTTTTTCCACTATTACGTCAACATCCATTTACTATATATATATATGTACATAAAAGCAATTCAATGTAGACTCTCATTGTACCTGAAGAAGGCTGGTTTGGCCAGCCGAAATGTAGTACACCACTAAAATCAAATCTACGTTGTATCGCCTCTTGCTTAAAATATTTAGTTTCCCAACTTGTAACTACGCCGATCAGATCAAGCCACTGATCCAACGTAGACCGACAGGAAGATTGTCCACGGTTGCTTGCTTCAAAACCCAGGGAAAAGCGCCTGGGGACGAGGCTCGGGCAAAACGCATTGAACAGAAGCGAACAAACGAGGCAGCTCTCTAATCGGGAGAAGAACACATTTTTCTTCGAAACGCAAGGGATTCTCATCAAAGGCGCAAGGAATTGTGGTTATGCACAAATGGAGGAATTAAAATGCGCGGTATGATCTTGTCTCGTATCTCAAACTATAGACACACCTACCACGGAAATTTACAGGGTAAATCACGCGTCACGCGTTTGTCCAAATAATAGGTCACGCATCACGCTGCTATGTCCAATCACGCATCCCGCGCCTAATTTGGGTCCGATCACGCATCACGCTAATAATTTTGGGGCTATCACGAGTCACGGAAATCCGGCGGGTCTAATCTGCAGGTCGCAGGTCGCAGGTCGTGGGTTGCAGGTCATTGTTTCACCAATACAGAAAGTATCCTAAACATTCATAAAAGTTAACCTTAGGCCTAATTAGGCCTAAACAAACGTTTTTAGGCCTAAGGTTAGTTTTTATGAATGTTTAGGATACTTTCTGTATTGGTGAAACAATGACCTGCAACCCGCGACCTGCGATCTGCGACCTGCAAATTAGACCCGCCGACGGAAATCCACTTTGCCACTCCTTTTAAGTGTGGCCGGTCGACCTTTCGCGTTAGCTGTCTAAAATTCTTTGTTAGCGAGTGTTAAGACACGCTTATAGCCCGGTCTTATAACAAATAATTAGATTTTGTGTTTAAAAATTTTGTCTAAACAAACGGCGATTGGGTGGTCTAGTGGTTAGAAGCACTATGGACACTATGTCCTAGGAAAATAAGAAAACCAAGAATCACAATCGCAGATTAGATTTGAACCCGGAGTTTCTACTCTATACGAACCGCTTCTTACCGATTCACCACTGAACGTAACATCCAGATACCGCACCCTCAAAAAAAGGAGATTTATTTAAGTCTCCCATAGAATATCGCTACTGAAAAGCAGTTAGGCCTAAACTAGATTAATAGTTTGATTTTAAAATGTTTAGCTTTGACGTGAAGTTTGGTAACCGACCCTTTGCAGTGTTAAATATAAATTATCGATAATAGTAAATCCAGAGCAAATAACGAATTAACGATAATTAGCAACTATTCACCGAAGTGGAAGTGGCTAGTGGTGGATATTTACCCAGTCGCGAAGTGGTAGCGGTAGTATATACTAAAACAGTGAGATAATATGGCACAAAAAGATGATTTAAATTCATTTATTTCTGCAAAGATTACAGCTTTTCGGGCGCCAATTCCGTGCGAATTGCTCGGAGGTGAACAACAATGGCTATCCGGAATTTGAGAAGCCAATCAGCACTCGCCTTCAAAGCTGAACAATTATCCTGCGAAATCACGCGGAATATCGCCTGATACTTAGCCGACGAGGACGTATAGGCCGTGTTGGCTAAAATCAGGCGATATTCCGCAAGATTGATCAGGATAATTGTTTTCTTATTCAACACATTTATGACAAAACACAATTTTCTACGTTTATTGGAAAAACTACCATTTTTCTCCGCGACACACAAAATTACGTATATCGCAGGATAGACGTTGAGTACGCAAGACTAATATCCAGGTTGCGCGGGCTATGACCATATTTGGACATTGTCACAATGTGTTGAATAATAATTTGGTATGTACTTAACAATTATTGGATGAGGTTGAGCATGATAGCGATAATTATCAAGGCGAAAGTTTGTGTTATCTGACGAAGCAGAAGGCTGAGCCGGATAACACAAACTGAGGCCTTGATAATTA
>BLFO01002587.1:254919-271930 GCA_014634245.1 Montipora cactus
ATTGCTTTATTGTGTTGTGTTGAAATAACATGCCAGAGCAGAAAGATAGAAAAGGAAAGGAACTTATCTAAGCGTCTTGTCATTTTAGCACTCGGTTGGAGCACTAATTTGGGACACTGTAAACTGAAATTAACACCCTAGTCAGAAATTTTCTCTGTCCTTGTGTGGGCCCATTTCCATTAGTAGGGCAAACGCTCACATGGTTCATATGGGGTTGAAAACTAGCACTTCACATTACACTCTAATCAGTTAAGTCAAGGCAAATTAAGTCAAACTTGTGTGACATTAAAGTGATGCGTGGTTGGTCCAGTGATGCAGCACTCGTGTTCTGCCAATGCGTCCAATGTTCGATATCCAGACTTAATGTTGTGCAAGTTGAATTCTCAATTCCTCTGCTGTACATCGAGAAGTTTTGCTGGGCACTCCAGGTTCCTTCTGTCATCAAGAAGCGTCATTTGATTTGACTTCAATTTTACTTTATCTTCAGTGTCGCCAACTCATCGACCTCTTGAGACTTAGTAGTGATTATGATACCTAACTTAACTACAGGAGTTTTGGTTCTGAACTCCACTCATCTAGGTTGCTTTCCAGGTACTAGAATTTACNNNCCCCCCCCCCCCCCCCCCCCAAAAAAAAAAATATACGTATATGTATTTGATTAATGATTTTTAGTCGTCCCAATTATTGTTAAGACGCATGGGTCAGCTGTACTTGAAGTTGCAGTTTTTCAACAGCGCCTGACGCAAATTGACTTACACATTACAACATTCATTTTTGCGAATTTATGTATAAGGAAGTCAAAGCTTGTGCTACTTCAATTTTTTCCATGGTTATTCAGAATTTTGATGTACTTTATGTCAGGAAAAGGTCCCACATGTGTTGTGTTATTCAGTGTTAAAATAGTTTGATTTTTCCCTCAGAGATGCCCCCAACAGGAAGAGTTCATGTAAGGATTTAGGAGGCCATCTTCTGCTAAAAGGGTAAAGAATAACTTTTTGTATTGAAACTGAAACGGGGCTGTTCGTGACCTGAATCTTTTTTTCTGTGATTTTACTGTGATGCTATACTTAGCAGTTGATGATTGATGCAGCTATCCTTCTGTGATGCATACATTTAATGAAGTACAAAGTTACAAAATAATTTATCATGCGAATTGCCTGGCACAAATACCTTCTTTCTTCACGTTTACTGCAAAAATAGGCAGTATAATAAGAGCACCTTATAACTTTCAGGTTAAGCTTGGCGATCAGTATGCCAGTGGCTGCCGCAAGTTTAACAGAGACCGTCAAGGTTAGTTACATGATAGATATACACAAGTAGGATACGGGACTATATTTAGTTTAGTTATTCATGGCTTTCACGCCGAAGCGATCATCAGACTAAAAGCTAAATACCAATGTTCTACTCTACTTAATGGTACTACCGCGGAGGCTCTTGTTCTGGTTGGCTGCGTAGAATTTGTTTTCATGCCTGCATTTGGTTACTAATTCAGAACGTTTATTCAACAATCCCGGGTCTTTTGAAGTAAGAATGCAGAGCTTTTCAGCCAAATAAAGGTTGCATTTAGAAGGGTGGCCATTATATGAGCGAGCGTGTTTCACAATGCCCCATTTGATTTGGAAATCAGATCCCAAATGTGTTTGGAAAGCGCGGTGCTATTTGCTTGTTTGGCATTGTTAAAGGACGAATTATGGTTGTTATAGCGCGCCTTAAATTCCTGCTCAGTCATTCCGATGTATGTTTTTACATCACCGGATGATTGTTGATTGAGCGTAGCGCGATAAACAATGCTGCGCGTAAGGCATGCGCCTTCTAGAGGACAATGCTCTTTCTTTTTGCAGTTACAAGATTTAGCAGAGGTGTTACTGGTTTCTTTGCCTTCGCTGGCTGGCTTATTGGGTGTCTTCGGTGTACTGGATGTTCTCGTTGTATCCGCTTGTGTAGTACTCTCCCGTTTGTGCTCGTGAAGACAGGCCGGCCACAAACGGGAGAGTACTAGATAAGATCAGAAAAGAGTTCACCAAAGTATTCGATTAACTCGGGCTCAAGATCAGCCAAGCCAGCCAGCTAAGGCAAAGCAACCTAAAGGTGGTGGACTACTTGGATATTACGCTCAACCTGGAATCCGGAAAGTATCACCCCTACAGAAAGCCAGGCAATGATCCTCCTCTCTACATCAATGCCAAGTCCAACCACCCATCCTCCATCATAATAGAGATCCCGCGCTCCATTGTCAGGAGGATATCGGCTTTGTCTTCTGACCGGGACCAGTTTAACAACGCAGCAAAAATTTACAACCAAGCCCTCAGGACAAGCGGATACAACGAAAACATCCAATACACCGAAGACACCCAAGCCAGCCAGCGAAGGAAAAGAAACAGATCTAGAAAGATAATATGGTTCAACCCGCCATTCAGCAAGAATGTGCAAACTAATGTAGCACAATCGTTCCTTCGCCTTGTCGATAAACACTTTGGATACACAGAGCTTAGTAGTTTATTTAACAGAAATAACACCCAAGTCAGCTATAGCTGCATGCCCAACATGTCTAGCGTGATAAGCGAAGTTAAAAGTTAGGCTATAAGTCTCTCCCACGGGGCTTTTCAGGACTAATTTACAATACTTTGTGGGGGACTTAAGCCAGACTGCTTGTTACGCAGTTTACAATTAATTTTATGGAAGTGAAAGATGCCCCCGTCCAGATAAGGTTAGACCACAACACCGGGGACTACGTCCCCTACTCTTATCGAACAGTGAGTGGGTTCTTTAACGTCCCATACTATTTAATTTCAAACAAGGGTTAGGAGACGGGACCTCCGGTTTACAGTCCTTATCCGAGAAGACTTGAAAGTCTAACCATTTGCAGATGCAATTACAAAGGCAGCACATTTTTCTCAGTTATTTTAAGACCCTGAGTGTTGGTCCGGCCGGAGTCGAACTCACGACCTCCCGCATGACAGCCCGATGCTCAACCAACTGAGCCACCGGTGCGCGGTAAAAAACCACAACCGCAAAATCCTGAATAGCGCCAGTAACACCTTTGCTAAATGTTGTAAGTGCAAAAAGAAAGAGCATTGTCCTCTAGAAGGCGCATGCCTTACGCGCAGCATTGTCTATCGCGCTACACTGAATCAACCATCATCCGGTGAAAAACATACATCGGAATGACTGAGCAGGAATGTAAGGCGCGCTATAACAACCATAATTCGTCCTCTAACAATGCCAAACAAGCAAATAACACCGCGCTTTCCAAACACATTCGGGATCTTAAAAACAACAGCACTGATTTCCAAATCAAATGGGGCATTGTGAAACACGCTTGCTCATATAATGGCCACCCTTCTAAATGCAACCTTTGTTTGGCTGAAAAGCTCTGCCTTCTTACTTCAAAAGGGATTGTTAAATAAACGTTCTCAATTAGTAACCAAATGCAGGCACGAAAACAAATTCTACGCAGCCAACCAGAACAAGAGCCTCCGCGGTAGTACCATTAAGTAGAGTAGAACATTGGTATTTAGCTTTTAGTCTGATGATCGCTTCGGCGTGAAACTCATGAATAACTAAACTAACTATAGTCCCGTATCATGCTTGTGTATTTTGCTCTACCTTACGGCATTGAGCACTCTCGGCAAACGGAACGCATGATTTTGTTTTGTACATGATATATTTATTTTTATTTGTTTGGCCCTTGTAGCTATGTACCGCAACTTCGGCCGCAACATGCGCGCAAAGTAAGAGTTCCTACCAGTCACTGTGTTGCCCGGACAGACAGGCTGATAAACTGAGAAAGCTCTCAGTGGTCACGTGCTCAAAACTGAATGGTGTGTCGCGAAACGTTGCAGCGACACTAATTTCCGGAAACGTGTTACACTGTGAAACGATCGAAAGCACTGAAAAGAGTGTCTCGCAACGACAATGTCGCAATAACTAATTTCAAGGCTTGCGACAAAATCTGCTCCAAAGCGAACTGAGGCACACATCTGCAGAACGTCGACTTTGCTGCTTAAATTAACAAAACCTCATAAAGCTAAAAAACAAGAAATAATCATACAATTGTATAATAAATGGGAAAGCTCAGTCAAGCTCAGTTTATCTTTCGCTATCATTATTTTATTTTGATGAAAATTGCCGGGTGTCATACAAAAATAACATTCGCTATGGACGCGTTGTTGGCAAATCGAAATTTCGGTGATGTCAAAGAACTTTGAATTGAAAACATATGTCATGAAGGAAAAGTACGGAAGTCCTACAATAGTTCAAGTTACAGTAATGTATGTTCAGGTTTCTTTCAGTAATGTGTAGGTATCACTTGTGCACAGTATTGTGTCTCAAGTTGAATGAGTTGCAAATAGACATATCATTTTTTGTGTGACAAATTTACTCAACGTGCTTAACATTAGGTGTACAGCAGTTCTTGTGGGAATTTTTGTCGTATACTTCATATGGGTTTTAAGGGACCGTGCTCTTTTTGGCTAACGGCATTCAACTCGCGTGGTCGCAGGTGACTCACATGGTGTGGCCAGTTGTAGGTGATACTGAGATGTTTGATTCGAAAATTGTAGCAATGAAAGTAGCATGAGCATTGCGGCGTGCGTTTAAAACAGGTCTATCAAATAGCTCACCAACGCCTCACTCTTGACCCCAGAGCTTTTCTCTATTGAGAGTTCTGGGGAACCTTGATACAAAGTGTTTTCTCGTTGGTTTTCGTAAAGAACAATCAAAAGCGTCTCTAATTGGTGCATTCATGTTAGCACGAGGAGTGAGCAGGCGCCGTAAGGTTCAAATAGCCAATTTTTGGCTATAAGAACCCTACGGCGCATGTGTTCCAGCATAGAGTTACCCAGAGCCTAGGGTCATGCGCAGACATAAGATCCGAGGCTCTGGTGACGAGAACGACCAACGACTCCGCCAATAGCTTCGGTCACGCGCATGTTCATCATGCACTTACGATCGAGTGGTTTCAATTTTGCCAGAATCCACTGCACTGTAAGTTTTTGGAGGTAATCTTAAACATTTGGACGTTTAACGGGTATTTATCTCTTCTCTTATCATCAGAGTGATCTCACCCGCGACCAAGACAATATGATAGAAAGTCTTAAGGACTGGATGTACCGCGTCGTTGGATGGGATAGGTCATCGGGTCGACATGGCCGTCTTCTGCCTATGTGGACTCTGGTACTACCCACAGTGCTCCACGGCCTGCTCAGCTACGTTTTGGGCACCTTAATTCAACATTTGGTGTTAATGAAACTGAAGGGTAGGGGCCTTCATTCGTCACATGACCAAAGTAATACGTCATCCGATGAGGAACCACCCGATCCCACCGACATGACTCAAACGTACTACCCTGAGCTTGTAGCCAATTTTTTAGCGTTGTTTGTGCCGGAGATTCTGTTATATCCACTGCAGACAGTTCTTAATCAGTTGTATGTTCAAGGTACGCGGACGATCGTTGATGATTTGGACTCTGGGAGCGGAGTTGTACCGCTTTGTACCAATTACGATGGTGTAATGGACTGTTTCCATTCTATCTGGAGAGACGAGGGTCTTGGAGGCTTTTACAAAGGATTTGGTGCATTACTGATTCAGTTATTTATTCACTGGGTCATACTAAAACTGACCCAGTTTGTGTATAGAGAAATGTCCCAGGATTTCAAAGGCAAATAACGCACGACGCGCTTTGAAAAGGAGACTAATTAATTGAAAACCACGTTGCACTTGCAAACTCGGTAGGTCTTTTCATCGGGCAGTAGCTGGTCGTGGTCAGGTTTTCTATTTTCGTTGGTGTATAGTGTCTTCGAACTGGTTGAACGACGGCGTCCTATGGAAATTGTCAGTGAAAGAAGTGCATTTTGGATTCTGTTTTTAAACTGATTCATACCTATCCAGGGATAGACTGTGTTACAGTTTTGTAACCTTGGCAAAAATAAATGAGGTATTAGTTTTAACTACCTTACTGTTTTATGATTGATGACTGAATTGTAATAGTTCTTTGAGTGGAAAGAGTGCCATGTGATCCGATATTTTTAAGGGAGTGAGGGACCGAGATATCCTGCAGAGTACCTTCCTTTCAAGGGATATTTACTTCCACTTCAAGAAACCTGAAGATTTGCCATATCGCGCGTTTTTGTGCATAAACGCAAATGGACAGCTTCGATCATCGGTTGTCTTAAACGTGCAGTAATTCTCATTAACTCGATTTGATCAAAAAAGTGACAAATAAACGCATGACGTTGTTGGAGTTCTTTACCGTTGGATTCGCTGAATTACCAGTAGATTTCCACAGCCAAGCTTGGAAGCCCTTCCCCAGGTCGTCATCGACTAGTATCTAGGCCCCAGATGTTCAAACCATAGACCTTTTTGCAGATACGGCGGTGATTTTGATTTCTATTGTTTCGAAAGAGATTATGGGATGCTGAGGGGACAAATTAATATGTATTTGCCCCTGGCATCCCATAATAGCTATTTGAAACAATAGAAATCAAAATGGCCGCCGAATCTGCAAAAAGGTCATGGATAGCACTATGCTATCCTCCGGATAAATCAATATCCAGTGGATAAGTATAGCGAAACCATGCGCGCTATTCCTATAGGCCTGCGGCCAGGCCTACAGGACTATCTAGTCTACCTGTAACCTAAGATATAATCAGTCATAAGTCTGCCCGTAGATATTTAACACTGAACTGTTCCCCCAAATGGAGGTGAATAGTTTACTGTTAGCTAATTATCCACAACTTTCGCACTGATAAGTAACTGCTTTAGTTTTTACCTCTGAACCTGAAAAACCAAGGGACCAATAACACACCGAAGATCACCGTGAGCCATTTTGTTCCTTTTCGACTGCTCGTGGGTGATTCCCTCTGATCTAATCAATCAGAACGCCGCGCGAAAAGCACTGTTCATTCGTGTTATCACGTTGATTGTTCTAAAAGGACACAAGCCGTCTTTCCGGTTCCTTTATTTTTGACATCAAAAACGTTACAGAACGCTGTTGTACTTGTTAGAGATCTCGTCTCGAGACTTGTTTCTGTGCGTCTATAAAAATTACCTTACAGCGACTGAAGTATCCATGCGCGAATCTGGCATCCAAAATTACGACAAGATTTCTTTATCTTCTTTGTCCTTTTCAATAAATATATTATTCAACTGCCAAGCGCAACGTGGAAGATCTTACCCAAGGCAGTATGGTGCTGCAAGAATCGACTTTTAGCAGCCCCGAGAATGACGAATTCCTCGTTGTTGGTACTCGTCAGTTTTTTTCTAAAGGTCCCTGGGGTAATCCGTCTGTTTGTTTTGTTGTTGTTTTCTTTAGGAAAAGGAATAACACCTGTTCTAGCGCAAGGAATCTCTTGGTAATTTTTTTCAACGTCCAACGTGGCATTTGCTTTCATCAACCTCGTTCCCAGGGCTTTTTTCCGCCCTTCTCTCGGCGCAGAAAAGCATTTCTTGTTGCCAAACAAGAAGCAAGGCCGCTGATCAAGTGAGAGAATGAGCTTTCTTGAGCTCCTTGTGGGCTTTCTTGAGCTCTTGGTGGAACAGGCCCGAAGGTGAAGGGACATACCTCTCTCTCGTTTGCCCCGCAAAGAGCCTGCAAGCGGACTAAATTCTTACACAAAGTTGGCCAAAAAAATACAACTACAGTCGCGGAAGGTCTAGCCTGCAAACGCAGACGAATTTCCGGCCGTCCTTTTTCTGTTTTCCGGAAGAGAAAGGACGGCCGAAAACACGTCTGCGTGCGCAGGCTATCAAACGTCCCACAAGCGACGAGACCCAAAATGTCGAGCCTAAAGGCGCTGTTACACTGTGCAACTTGTCTCGCAACGCCATTGCGAGACAAGTTGCCCTGTGTAACATACCTTGCAACAGCCAAAAACGTTGCGAGACCACGTGCAGAAAACGTTGCGGAAAGTAGAATTGAGTTCGACTGTATTTTATTGCAAATGAAACACTTTAACGTCTCACTGCTGTTTTAAATAATTAAATACATTTTATGTATTTCAAAAGGCACAATACAGACAGGTAAAAGAGACATGTTTCCTAGATACAGTTTGTAACTAAAAATTGTTAATTATGACATTTTGTTTCTAGCGAATTATAAAAAAAAAATGATGCTAAATGACTTGTCGAGTCAAAACTGCGCTGCAGTTATTCTGAAGACGGCGTTTCCCTGAACATCACCGGAGAGTATTCTCGGTTTTCACATGACGTCACGGCCGCCATGTTGGTGCCCCTAAACAAAGAAACGGCGGCCATGTTGGAGCCCCGACCAAATCATCCGGGAATTCAATTCTATTATTATGCAAACGTTTTCTTTTGTTTTCGTTGAAAAACATTCTGGATCGTTCTACGTGTAAAATGGTAAAATGTACACCAACTATAGCTCTCTAGGAAACAACGTTGCCGTTGCCTTGCCCTTGTTTCTGGTCTTTAAATAGGAAAAACTTACGTCAAAATTCTATCCAAAAAAAGGACGCATCTAAATTTATTTTACAAGACTCTCAATGAGATGACAGAGGAAAAGGCTCTAAATTATGGCTAAATTCATTTGCGCAATTGTAAATTATTGCCTCCCGTAATCGAATGGATGAGAAGGTGACTACACTCGGAATGATCTGGATACGATTGTCCAGTGGCACAGCTTTTGTGCCAAAATCGCTAATTCTATGGAGCCCGACTTTAATATATTCTGCTTATTAAGTTCCTTAAGACCCTACGAAAGCACACCAAAAGAACCATATCGTACTTTTAAACCCTTTCCCCACCTTTGTTTTACTCCAAATAGGCCTTTTTCGATATATTAAAATTCAGCTTGAAAGAGAGGTTCTGATCGAGAACAAAGACAATGGAAAGTGGATGATATGCAAATATTTTCACATTCATTCCAAAGTGTTTCCATTGTTTTTGTCTTCACTGCCTCACTATCAAGCTGAATATTTGATATTTCGAAAATGGCCTATTGAAGGAGAAGACCTACAAGAAGAGATAAAATCCAATGTTGTTATTTCTGTTCCCGCGAGAATAGTCTAAAACAATGCACTCTAAAAAGATTTGAGAAAAAAGAGAATTACAAAAAGAGAATTTTTTTCAAAGTTTCACTCCGAACTGATACTTAAAATTCCAGGAAATAAAGAACAGCATTTTAACGAAGTTTGGTTCCCTAAAACAGTAAAGAAAAAATGAAAATAAATAACAGTGATGATGTTCATTATTTAAATGTTCTCTTCATCAACTCTAATGACATCAAAAGAAACTGCACAGTTAGCAGCGTTTACAGAGTGTTTTACGGCATAGAAACAGTTACCCTTTTTTCCTTTTACTACTAGTCAGATTTCTTTTGGATTCTCTCTCCAATTAAATCGAGGGAGATCAACCCATAACTATTTGTATTGATTTTTGATTTTCATAGTTCTTTTAGTTCAAATATGAGTCTTATTTATGGGCACTTCAAATCTACATTCTCTATGGGTCAATTCTCAGACTTTCCTTTCGATTCGTTACAGTAAAAGTAACTGTCATAACTTGGTTCATAAACAATCTTATACAATCAACATGCTATTTTCCGCAGTTCAAAATCTGTTTGTCAGTGGCTTTAAATGTACATACGCATCAAGCATAGTTATGCAAAACAGTGACATTCATGCAGGAGTTACGTTTCTTGCGGGTTTTGTCAAAGGATCAAAATTCAATCTTGCTTTCTCGGTAACGTATATTTGGTTACACACTGCAGAGGCAACATTTTTCTTGCACATGTAACTCTATGTCATTAGAAACCTAACCTTGTAAGGGTAGTGTTCTTCACGCTGAACCCCATAGTAACCCAGAAACCCCTCCACCCAAACGGATGCTTTCTTACCTGATAGTTTCGTGCCGGAATTGGTGGTGGCAGGGAACCATCCTTTCTCTTGGGAGACTTAATGGGGAGAGCTGGAGCATTTCCGTTGCCATTTTTCTTGTTTTTGACCTGATGGAAAAGAAAAAGCAAAAAAGCAAAAACGCATTAAAAACACTATAGCTAATGGAACATGGTCGTTAAAAGAAATTCCCTAGATTTCATTGCTTTGCCTTCTGGTCTGTTTTTTGATGACTAATACACCTTATTCCAAAATGGTCGCTATTTAGATATTCTTTTGTTTTTATTCAAATTAGACCTTGATGAATTTTCAGCTCAAGAACGAGGCATCAAGGGCTAATTTGAATAAAAAAAGAATATTTAAACGACGGCCATTTTGGAATAAGGTCTATGGTTTATACGTACAAGAGGGAACGGCTAGTTACTACAGGACAGCGAACACGACTATTAATAAGTTGAAGAGTTCGATCGGAACACTGACAAAAGTTGTTTCAGTAACAGTTATTGATTGAATCCCTTTTTTCCCACCTTTTCTTCTAACACAGCAATCAACTCCACGTAATCTGCTTCTTCTTCACATTCCTATGGACAAATGACAAAGGGTTAAATTTTAAACCAAGTTGATAACTAATAGTTTCTTCTAAATAGGACACTGAAGTAGCTCAGTCTCCGTTAAGACGTCTAATTCGACTAAGCACTAGGTATCAATGCTTAATCGACTCTTTCATAATTTTGTCATCTTGAACGTCCATGCTCTAGCTATGCAGTAGCCAGCCAGTGCACGGAAACTGCGTACCTAAATCTTCCAAGCTACTTACCTGTCCACACGGTTCAACCAAGAGATCTCCATCCGTAGTAACTGGAATCTGTTTAAGTTGAAAAAGATACAGGGGTTTCATTGGGGATCGCAATTTGTACACGAGTCTGATGTATTCCACGCCAGATGATTAAAATGAAAAAGAATAACACAAAGACAAGAAAATGATGACGATGATGACGATTTTGTATTGCTTGACTCACCGACTGCGTGCACTAAGAGGAAAAAAAAACCCACACCATTTAACTTAGAACAGTCTTTTGGGAAGAGGAAAACCAGAGCACCCCCATGCAAGAAAACCTTATGAAACTCTGATGGGAATTAACAGACGTAAACCTTGTTCGCGCATTCACAACGCTGACTTGAGCTTGGAATTCAATGGTGGAAAACAGGACGAAATATTACGTGTCGTGACCCGCTCTCCGATGATGCACATAGAGTTGTTAAAAAAAAGCTCATTGTCTAACCGAACGAAAGCTCTTGAACAAATCTTTACACTGAGCTCCCTTTACGCTTTTTCATGTTTTAGAATTAAAGAAAAACTGAGACCTAACTGATTTTAGTACCTTTCTATGCACATCTACCATGTCCTTGAGGGATTTATAAACTCTTGGCAATCCAACGATGACAAATTTCCCGGAACGTGTCTGGTCGATCATGAAATGTTTACACCGACTCTGGACCCTAAAAGCAACACAAATTTGACAACGAAATCAAGTGAATTCAAGAAACAGCAACAAAGAGACCGAACCCCTAAAAGGATATTTGCAGCGCGAGAGAAAGGGACGGCAGATTAAAAAACAACGACAGATAACATTTCACAACATGTTAAGGACACACTCACTGCCATTATTGCGGGGTTTTTTTTATTGCAGAAATTATCACAGAGCTCTGTATGTGCAGCCGGGCTGCCTGACAGATCATCCGCAATGAGCCTAAGGCACCCACGCCTTTCAAATATTAAGATAAAATGGAAATCGAGGCGTGTTTCCGACCACTTCCACGTAGGTAGTATGCACGCTTGATCACAAAAAAATTCAGGTGGCGTTCCGTGAAATGCAATGTTGTCTCCAATGGGTTCAAATAGGGGGTTTAAGGACGGTGCCTACTAAATCAAAGGTATTTTTGTGCGGTTTACTGAATATGCGGGAAAAGCAGATCTTAATAAGCGTTATTGAAATCCAAAAAGAAATTGGGGGTAACGAAGCATTTTACGAAGATAATTAATCAACAATATTTGTAAAAAGCTTTGCTAAAATACAAAGCAATGTTTGGCGTTCTTTTCCAAATTGAAGCTTAATTGTCTCTGACAAATGCAGGGTTACCCAAAATTTTCTCTTTGAATACCAAGAGCACTTGTTAAGTTCTGCTTTCTATATTAAGAGGAAATCCGAATATCTTGAGATGCTCAGAACGTATGCGCAATAACAATAAACCGTTCGTATCAATCCAGTTATAGGATATTTTGCAAATATTGTACAACGCGAACAAGAATAATTGCGAAATTCTTAAGACAACAGGAAAATTTGGTTTTATCAAACGTGTTGATAAAGGTCGAATTACCACCGTGAACTATTTGGAAAGCTGACGTTTCGAGCGTTAGCCCTTCGTCGGAGCGAATAGAGGAATTGTGGGTGTTGTTGGTTTTTACGCGGGTCTGGAGGAGCTTTGCCATTGGTGGAAATATGGTAACATGAATTCGTGAACAAATTAATGGAATGAGAGGGGTTCATTGATTCCGTGAGGATAGAGTGTACCTAATTGAAAGATGAATTTTTGTCCAGATTCTGTGTTCCCGTGGTGTAAGGATAGGCCGCAAATTGTCATGTTGTGGTGAGAGTGATTAGTCAATTTTTTGTAATTTGTTTACTTGTAACTGTGAATGACAAACGTTACAACATGATCGGTCTATCGATGGGAATATGAATATATAGTGCATAAAGTGCATAGCTGAATATGATTGATATTTCGTGTACAATTGTGAAGGTTAGGTGTACTTGAGTTAAGAAACGAAGATAGAGTGCAGTTTATTAAGAGTGACAAGCTTGCTCTATATGTGGGCTAGCGTGAAGCTCATACCGAGTTGCCCAATTCAATTTTTGAATTTGAATGTTTCCAGTCCTTTTTAAGACACACTGATAAGAGAGAAATACGCTTAAGTACGCTTTATACAACTCCTTGTCAGAATTTCAATAACGGTGGCGCAAACTCCAAACTTAGTCTTGCTCTTTGGGGAAACTCACCTGTACGACAGAGTGTAACCAAACCGGCTTTCACTTACACGGATCAAGAAACAACCAACTGGCTTGTCGGATAGCAGACGCTCAGATTCTCTTCAAATAAATAAATAAATAAGTAAATAAATAAATAGAATAAAATAAAGAATATAATGCGCCTTTGTCATCCAAAGCGCCTGTAAAAGAGTATTACAACGCCGCAAAGAATCCCGAAACAGGCCGTTTATCTATAAGTAATTTTGCTACTCCTTCACTTACTCATGGCTTTCATTGGCATAAGTGATCATTGTTTTTTTTTTCACTATCACAAAAGAAAACGTTTGCAAAAGAACACAGTTCAAGATGTAGTGTTCTTAGAGCAACAGCACAACTTCCGATTTTTGCCCAGGGATACCAACATCGCATCTGTGACGTCAAGTGAGAAAAGAAGAAACCAGAAAGAGCGTATGAAACTTACTCGGGTAAGTTTCATCATTATAGTTTTCATTATCATCAGGGATGATGATACCGAACAGTGTTCTCATCATCATCCTACCTTATACAGAAGTAACACTGTTTTCCACAATGCAATTTACAAGGCATACTTCATTATACAAAACTAACATCATTCACCGCTACATGCTTCTTCTCCGATTTTTTTGAAGTAAAGCAAATGAACGTGAAAACTGTGATAACACCAAGGAATCAACTTTTAATTGGTGCCACATCTCGAAAAAGAATAATATTAGCAGAGTATAACAGGGCCAGAGATTAGAAATTTAGCATCACGTGACCACGCGACCATGATTTTCCCGCCATTTTCTACGTTTACCGGCTGCCGCTTGCCGTATCTAAGTGAAAGTAGGCATTTTTCACGTTTACTGTATACTTGAAAATTTCTTCTTGTTTTTCTTCTACATAAGAAGGTGTTTGCGGAAAAAAAGTACCCAAAACCATTTTCCGGTATGTCATAGGAAGAAAAATTAGGCATCATGGTTATAGAGTTCAAAACTGACTCCTTGCTGCAATTTTCGCCATGAACTCTCGTTGACTCTCTGTTGACCGACAAGACAGCTTCATCGAAACCCTCAAAATTTCACGGGTAAGGGTTTTCATTTTATCTAGCGTCTTTTTCTACAAACAATGTTTAAAAGACTCTGAGGATTTGTTTTTGCTGTTTAGTAACTAAATACTCGAGTTCTCGTGGATCACGCGAAGCCTAAGTCATAACCTATTCTACGTGAAACGTTATTGACGTTATTGTTAAAAGTAACATGGAGAGGTCGACATGTTCAGCACTGAGTAGGGTAGTTTTTTTTGTCATCCAGGAACTAACCTTCTGGAAATGATCCCATGAAACCATTCACTGAACACTCCACTCGCCTCCTGAACTACTCCTTTGGGAGCCTGAGTCTCCTGAAACCACTGAACGGCCCTGAAAAACCAGAAATGTTACAGACTTCTGACGAACTAGACTAAGTGCCGTGCAGGTTCTAGATATAATCTCTGGCTTCGGTCTCTTTGAGATTCTGTTATAGGAAATCGCAAACTTTAATTCCTCGCTTTTTACAATTAGGTACTCTAACAGTTTTTATTGAAGTCGATGGCGGATCTTGCGTCGCAAAATGGTGAGAATAAAGAAATATTTAGCCACAAAACGATTTTATTGGTAGAATGAGGAACATAATCATGCCACACGCACATATTGTACATTTCTATTGCCATAGTCTGCAAAAATCAACATGAAATAACCAAATTTTAGGTTTTAACGACAAGATGAGCAAACCGTGAATCGTTCATCGTTCTCCATCTTTGCCACAACACGCGCCGTCGTTCCAAACTATTAATAGGATACTTCCCTAATACTGTGCTACGTGAACGAGAGGAAAGACTCGCGAAACACTTTCAATAAGTAACATTTTGAGGCGAACCTTAAGATAATGGAATCTAAACCTACGCTGCTTTGTTTGGAAAGTCTCCAAATCCCTTCTTGATCGGATCAGGCGAAGCGATAAACACATCCTCTTCATCTTCCAGGTCACCAGTAAGCTCATCTGTGAACTAGAGTGACATTAAGAAAATTATCCGTGAACCAGACGGTATAGGGGCACATGTGACTTGACAAGTGCAAAAGGAAGACACAGCAATGTTGGAGGTTCATTGGAGATTTGAGTTTTCTATTCATGCAAATTCTACTAATCACGTGAGCGAAAATTCTCCGCACAATTATTGGGGAGGGTGGCGCCAGTTACGCCGTGAGTAACGAGAAATGAGGTAGGGGGAAATTCTGTTGCATGCGGCAGCAAGTGGCAAATTTTAATATGAGCATGCAAAGTGCGACCCAAGCCGGCCACACCCCAAGAGTAACGGTTGGTTTCGGGTTGGTTTCGCCCCCAACATGTCAACTGCATTGCAAATTAAGTGGCACGTGTTCCATGGTCCCTGTCATGCAGTGTTCCATTTGAAAATCATATGACACATATCTGTTGGTGGGTTGTCAAGCAGAAATATGTAAAATACACAGACGTTTGCTCAAAACTCAAAATTCTGCTCAAAAAGTCCTTTTCATGAGTAAAATGACCAGAAATGAAGAAAGTAAGAGTGTATCTTCACTTACGTGATTAGCAGTAAAAACAGCTTTGAAAAAACCTCGCTGAAAAGAGGCAAACTATTTTGGCTATTATTTACAAAGCGAGGTGGAAAGCGGGAAAGGAAACAAAGTTATGACGAAAATATATACATATCTACCTCAATTTCTTCGAGAGATGTTTGACTTTTCATCTTTGGGGGGAGTCCAAGGGCTTCCGGTGGGGGAGGAGGAAAGTCTTCTTCATCATTGACAACCGGCTTTGAGAAATCCAGCGCAGCGTAGTTTAGAGTTCTGTTTTTTAAGATTTCTATATCAAAACGGAACGGTAATAAAGCAAGAAATGACGTATGACTTCTCATAACATAATTCAAAATGCTTAAATGAATGTCCGCGAGCAAATGGCAACTAAACCGACAGGAAGACAGACAAAAGAGGCTAGAACGGCTACTGTACGATACACGTAAAAAAATGTGCCAAGCTATATTTTGTCCAAAAAGTACTTTGGGCAGTTGTTACCGAAAGAATTGAAGTCTAAGAGACCCCATCCCCGCAAAAATTTCCAAAAACTGACTTTCAAAGACAACCCTGCTGCCTTTCTTATCCCACTACACACCCCTCCGGTTATTTGTAATGGTACGACCTTTACCATCTTTTCTCTTTAAGTCGTACTGTCGCAGCTCATCTTGTTTCATAAACAAGTTGCTTCCACACGTGCAAGAATGCCTCAGAAAAACCGACGTCCTCTTGACATTGATCATAGCTTCTTCACGTAACCGTTTGTATTTTCTTCTCGCCAGAAATCCGCGCGCACCTGAAAAGAGAGGAAAGCGTCAAATCGTGTTCTTGATGTGTTTCGTAAATCACTGAATATTTGATTCCTACCAAGAGAGGATGAGGTAAGAGAACGGATCCCCAGTACATGGGCCTCTTCTAATTTTAGCTACAAAGCTATTTTTAGAGAAGCACCTGATTGGCCAGTTGTAATGACGTAATGAAATTTTAAATATGCGCGGGCATTGGGAACGAGAACTTAAAATAGCTTTGCGAAATTTAAAAAACTGTGACGGGGATGTCTTCTGCTACCTCATCCTCTCTTGTTCCTACAAAAAACGTGCGCGTATCTAACGATGTTTCGCCAGTAGAGGATAGTAAGCGCTATGCATGAAGATCCAACTGTGCAAATACTGTGCCATTTGTTAACAATATGGAGACGAAAGCCATCGAACGGTAAAAAATTTGGCCAAATTAGAACAGGAGAGTTTACTTTGAAAAAAAAAAAAATCTCGATGTTTAGTCCAAAGTTGTACGGTACCTCAGGGAAGTAGTCAGTCGTGATTGAGGCTAAAGAAGATGGTAATTTGAAATTTCTTGGACGGCAAAAACAGTATTTTTTTGCCGTCTTTTTGAAGAAATGACTTTAATTTTCAAATGGTGACCAGGGGACATACACTCGGGTGCTCCTTTTTAGGACTCGAACCTATGACTTCCAATGCTCTCAAGGATCATAACCGAGGATCTTTCGTGTAACAGAGGATCTT
>BLFO01002587.1:284744-304744 GCA_014634245.1 Montipora cactus
ATTGGAAATTTTTCATTGCCTTGCTTTTTCCGAATATTCAAATTTCCCGCTAGTTCAACAATCGGAAATTTTGAATGTCCTTCGGCGTTTAGCATGCTATTGTTTTCACAACAAAGGCTGTTGTTTAAAAAATGCCTTTTAAGGCCATGTCCACACTTGGGAAACATAATCAGGACTCTCGGGAAGACAAAACAACTGTTTCCCTTGGAACCATACAGTAAGTGCTTTGTTATATATTTAGACTTTTCCTTCAAAAATCGCAGCAAAACATCCGGAGCGGGCAACAACTTCGGAATTGTATTCCGATCGGGATACGTTTGAATTAGATCAGTGACCGAGAATCAAACAATCACAGTGCTCGTTTTGTTGAGTGAAAGTCTAAGTATATAACAATAGCTTTTGTTCATGAATTTAAGACGCATTTGTTGATAAGATAACATATCTGGGATCTGCGACAGTCACCATGAAGTGTGCTAAATTTGACAAACGGGAAACCATAATATCATATATGCTAAGATTGACTACTTTTCATTTACAGGAGAAAAGCAAAGACACGCAGACATTCAAACCTGATTCTTGCGGGGTAAACGCTCCCTGCTACATGGTATTGACTTATCGGGTGCAAAGACACAAACAATGAGGTTCTACAGTTACCTTAAATTGTGCACCAACCGTTAGCTTCTTGGTTTTTGGCATCACCGGGCGTCCTTTACTAAGTTTCTGTAAGAAAGAATGGAATTTTACGAAGTACACAACATTCGAGTCGAAGAAGGCATCAAGTATTACGGTACTGTCTGACACAGTGGTACTAAACGTAGAGAAGATCCTCACACTTTAGTAACTGCATAGAGGTCACTCCAAGTTCGAGTGAGGCCTAACACTACTGTGAAGTTTTTATACCCAATTATTCCATCAGAGATCAACCCTAGTATTTGAATTGGGCCCACACAAGGACAGAGAAAAACTCTGACCAGGGTGAGATTTGAACCCACGACTTTCGGATTTCGATCACCGTTGCAACAGTGTGGGCCCAATTCCAAGACTAGGGTTGATCTCTGATGGAATAATTGGGTATAAAAACTTCACAGTAGTGTTAGGGCTCAATCGAACCTGGAATCATTACTATCAATATGCTACTGAAGGACAACAATTAGAGAGGCTTTCAAGTGAGTGTCGTAAAACCAAAATCAAAGTAATTACTTTGGCCAATCAAAAAGGACGGGGACAATCCAGTAAACCAATCAAAACTCGAAGTAATTACACGTAGCCGACACAAAGCGCGGGAAAATGTTCACGCGCGAGCCGCGATTGGTTTTGGTTTCACTTCTGATTGGTTAAAAAAGTGGCGCGAGAACTTTAAACCAATCACTGAGTGAAGTAATGCAAAACCAAAGTAATTCGCTAATTACTTTCGACACTCAATTGAAAATCGCTCTAACGATTAACCGCATAGAATTTAGACAATTGTTTTTTTATAGACACCTAACAAATTAAGGCAGTTTCAACGGGATTCGAACCCATGACCTCTGCGACGCCAGTGCGACGTCCACCAACTGAGCCATGAAGCCACACAGTTGGGAGCAGGTCAGTTTGTTGGGCTCATGTGTTTCCGTGAAAAGGACTGATGAATGAAAGAAAAGACATTGGGATGAAATTGGTTGCAGTTTTCCAAAATCAACAAAACCTGTTTGATTTTTCTCCCATTAGTTTCTCGTTAGCCAAGGTCATAATGTTACAGAGCGAGCACTAAAAGAATAAGCTGAATGAATAAGGGATGATTTTTTTAAAGAGCATCAGCCTGCTGTTTGCCGTTGCCGTGAAACACGAAGATTAAGCCCTAACTAAAGAAGTCCACCCCTCCCCCCCCATTCCAAGAAAAATTACATGTTTGCGGAGCCGGGTCAGGGAAAAAAATTATGAGCAGTGATTCACACTTAATCCATTACCTGCTGATAGTTTTAATAGGTATTGAATAAAGGTGCTATAACCGATTAATTGCATCGTGTCTATAAGACAGGCCTGTCTCATAGACACGATGCAATTACTCGGTATCACCTTTATGCTATTCACACTTAGCTCTGCCTTCTTTTTCTTCTTTGCCAAGCCATCAAGCATAGTGTGCTAAGCAAGAGCTTTACAAATTAGTTTAGACACTGAAATCTGATAAAAACCGCGGTAGCTTACGAAACTGCGACTCCAAGGCGCACCTATTTCTGTCGCTACAGCTTCTGTCCTCACTGTAACCAACAATAAAGTTTGCACTCTTTCATTAACTGCTCTAAACCTATAAAGACGTCCTCATTTTATTTCAGTGCTTTAGGTCCCCAGAAGCATGGCTCACCCTTGTCCTTCCAACAACGTTTCCCTTGCTGACTCGTCCTTGTAGCGCAAGTGTGCCTGTTCGAGTGATGGTTCCTGTTAAGAACGATCAATGTAAAAACACAAGTTCAATAAAAGCCAACAAGATGTGGAAGCAAGGAAGCAGGGCTGGCGACGTGCTGAGAGCATTCGACTCGCACCAATGTGGCCCATATGTTTGATTCAAGGACTCTGTCACAGATAGGTCGAGTTTACGTCGATTCTCTACTATGATTCGAGAATTGATTCGAGAAGTTTTTCTCCTGGTACTCAGGTCTTCCCCTCTCCTCAAAAACCAACCTACAATTTGATAGAGCGGTTTTCAATTGAGTGTCGTAAGGGTTGTCGTAAGGTAATTAGCGAATTGCTTTGGTTTTGCGTTACTTCACTCAGTGATTGGTTCAAAGTTCTCGCGCTACCTTTTCAACCAATCAGAAGTGAAACCAAAACCAATCGTGGCTCGCGCGTGCACATTTTCCCGCACTTTGTGTCGGCTGCGTGTGATTACTTCGAGTTTTAATTGGTTTACTGGATCGCCTCCGTCCTTTTTGATCGGCCAAAGTAATTACTTGGTTTTGGTTTTACGACACTCGATTGAAACTCGCTCTATTAGTTGTTCGATTTGATTACTGTAAAGTGTCCCCAATTTGTGCCTCAGCGCTACATACAGTTTACACTGGAATAGTTACTTCCTCTATCGGCCAATCAGAAGGAGGTCCCTCTTTTCTCCCCTCCCCTCCCCCTTTACTCCAGTTGCCCGAACAGTTCTCGTCCCTTTGGCAAAGGTTCTAGCCTTCCCGTTCCCCAAACCTACCCTCCCTCCCTCCCTACGTTATTACTCGAATTAGAAGCATGCCTGTACCTACCACTAAAGATTGTAGAAATCAAACTATTGTCGCTTTGCTTAAGTATGTCCATAGCACCAGGTGGAAGTGTATCACGATTCTTTTCAAGAAATCCTGTGACGTCATAGTCAACCTGCGAAATGTGGCACAGAATCCACAAGGAGGATGAGTTGAAGTCTATGCAACTACGAAGAAGGTATTGGGCTAAAATGATGACGACACAAAGGTAGGTTGTCATCTTTATCCTAGCTGAACGGCCTAGCTCCCACGAGCCACCTATAGCTCAGTGCAAGGTTGTGGGTTCGTTCGACTCCTGAAACGGAGCTCTCGGATTTTCTCCGAGTATCCCCGAGTCAAGATGGAAAAAATACTTACATTCACTCACTTACATTCACTCAACGGAGTTATCACTCATCACCTCATTTACAGCAACAACGCAAAGACTCCATTTCGACAACTGATTTCAGTCCTAGCAGAACAGCTGTGACTGCAGGACAGCTGACACCCGAGCCTATTCTAGTGACCTAAATTCCTAGAAGGTAGCTAAGTGGTAAAGCATCCAAGCTGGTAAGTGGAAGATCATTAGCTGGACTCCGTAAATGTGACGACTGCTTTAGGTCTTGTTTTACCGCGCGTCCAATTCTCAGCCAATCAGAGGAAAAGCAAAACCTGTGCGTTTTCGCGCGCTTTGCGACGGCCGCACGTATTTTCTCTGTGTTATGGTTACTTAACTTGGTTCTCAGCGTCGTTCGACATCATTACTTTGATTTAGTTGTACGGAACTCAATTTCAAACTTCTCAATAAACAATCTTTTTTATCTTGTTTACCTTGCCGGCATAGTGACAAATCCCAAACATGCTGCTGTAAGATTGTTTAGACTGAATGAAGATGTCGCTCTGTCCAAAGTTCTGAACTAATTTCTGGACAAAAGAATGATCGGTGCTCTAAACAGAATAAAATGAATTAGATCGTTTGTGACAACGTGATGATCGACTATTAAATAAGAACATTACTTTCCTCGTTTGATTCATAATGGGTTGAACTTACGACCTGAAGGAATCCCGTTTCAAGACTTGGATTTATTCAAGATTGGTAAAACGCTTTGTGTTTAATACAGAGATCGTAAAACGGTATACATTTTGGCCTTGTTAAGAAGGGTGGGAGCGCGTGATCGCGGGAGAACCTGTACTTTGACAAAGAGTATTGACCATTTTTTGAGGATACAAATGCATTTCACTCTTAAAGGAAAAAACAATTTAATTTACCCTACTTTCGTTAAAGATTTCTTGGCCGCCGCGCTTTTGAATTTGATGACACCATACAGTCGCTTCACTTTTTCTATCCAAAAGAAAACTTATTTGGCAAAACAGTGATATGGAAGAGCGGGAGGCATCAAAATCCTTCAGGACATGCGACCTGAATACTGCGTTTCGTTTGGCTCGTAAATTCTACAATTATAATTATGACCTAGGGGAGGGAGGGTAGCATGTATAGAAGAACTCAGAGACTTTTGGATCAGGTAAATAAGAAACTGTATGAAGAGATGGAGAAGATCACTGTGATTTTTGTGGCAGTATACGGAAGAACAATTTATCGACGGTTTGGCTATAATTTTTCTACAGTCCACACTTAACCTGACTAGTTTTAGCTCGATTGGCTTCAGTTGAAAATTAACGTAGGGCTGACATATTTTCACGAAGTGCCAGCAAGAACCCACCTGCGGGAAATGACTCTCCTCATCCAGCAATGCAAGCAAACCGATTGGTTTATTTAAGAACAAATCCTGCAAAAAGACGACAACAGCTTGTTCAGCAAAAACTGATATAAATTTGCAATTTGGCCTTGTAGTTTCTTCTGTGATGCAACAGACTGTGGGAAGTATCAAATCCATTTTTTCCAAAGACTTATTGTGCAAAAAAAGACGGAATGGAAAAGCACCCTTAAAGATAGTCTGCGTGTCAACCATTTTTCAAAGAACGAACAACTCCGGAAAATCGCATTTTTCCTCACAGCTGTCCACCAAAATTCAGTCTTGCGGGCTCTTCGTTAAATAGGAACACTTTGTGCCTATTAGGCTATCTTTTAAAAGCCTGGTTTTCATTGGCGATCCTAGCATAGCAACATCCACAGACGCATTGACTAGCAACTAATGATCGTATACAGTGTTATGCGCCCGAGAGAAGGGTGGTAAGCTAGTTGCTAGGCAACGGGCAAAAGGACAAAAAGGGAGGAGGTCGTAGGTTTGAATCCGGCCTTGGACTCTGATTTGCCAGTCGTCCTTTTGCTCGTTGCCTAGCAACTAGCTTATAACGCACTCACTTGTCGTTTAAAGACTTACTGAGTTTGCGCAGCAGCCACCCAATGCCTTACTAGAAATTAGTTATGGTTGAATTCAATTTGGGGAAACGTATGGTAAGCTGAGGGATGTAAATTTGGTTGCGTTGCTGAAGTGGAGATGTGAGGGGAAAAGCTTGACAGACTTACTGAGCAACGTGGACTTGGGAAAAATATAGATCGAGTTAAGCCACAATGGGTGCATGAAGATCTCAGCATTTACCAACAATGGCCGTTACTTACCTGAATAGGGTATAGGGAACACGCGACGGCTTTTACGTTAATGAAAACAGCCACTAAAACGTATAGTCACTCTATGGTAGGTCTCCTGTGATTATGGTCCTTACCAATACTGGCTTATTATCTGCGAACTTAATTCCAGTCCAGTCAATTCCTTCTTTGGTGTACTCTTCCTGCTCCCACATGAAGATATGCTTGTTAGAAAAGAAAAACCGTTTTAATGAAGTTACATGCGAAGGCATAATTTACTTGCTTCTCTTGCGGGGGAATGGACCTGGCCTCGGTTGCTCCGAAGGTTGGTGGTATGATTTCCAGTGCATAACTCAATCGGGTTTTAGAGCACTGATCCACTGGATCGTGATTTATCCAAAGGATAGCCTTAACCACATTTTGATTAACTCGGAAGATGTGGTCTGGTCATTCTTGTGATATTTGCGCACCAAGGTTTTGCAAGCCAGTGAAACCTTCATTTTACCCTTCCGGATTTCCTCTTTTTCCCGCCACTGTGTCTCCGAGGGTGTGCCACGTGTTGCATTTGACTACTCTCTATTTCAAGTAACATTTCCGTCAAATTGAAAGTGACTAAGACTTGAAAAACTTAGTTCTAGTCTTTGCCGCGGCACTGAACAGGAGCAGATGACTCTGAGCGAACAATCAGATCCCACTGTGGTCAGAGTTTCCGGCCACGGTCCATGCGTGGACCCTTTTTCAAATTACTAGGGTTAACAATTTGGGCCGAGTTGTTCAAAAGCCGATTAACACTAATCCCTGATTAAATACCGACTAAGGTTTGAATTTTGCCCTTCAAAAAAGCGTTAACAGTGTAATTTTATGCTTAAAGGAATGCAGAAGTCCAAGTCAAAGTTGTGGAAACTTGGTGTAATCAATAAATAAACTGAAATTTATGTTTCCAGTACTTTGAAAAACTGGGCCCTGATGGATTACATTGGAATGGAAAATAACACTTGAAAATTACACCCTGATAGAAATGCACGCCAATTACTAAAAACACATGTACCGAGCTTATTTTTGCAATGCTGACGTAATGCTTTAAAACGTAACATTTTCAAGTACGTTTCATTTACTCCACTTTGTTCGCGTTGCGCGCGGTTGGCGAAGCAGCCTCAGCATAGGTGTAGTAAGATCACGTTGTTGTTTTGCAGAGCAGGGGGGCTGAGGAAATGAGACAAAATGCATGACGCGCGTACAGCACGGTTTTTTACTAACTAAGCTTAGTTGGTGGCGTCGCCATTGACATAGATTTCCGGCGTTGTTTCTTAACCTCTTTAAGATGTTGAGGTCACTGAGACATGCATAGCAACCTCGTTCCCTTCCACTTTGGCGTGGGGCGGCAGGGCGTTTTCCCGAGGTTGAGCGACATTAATTTCCCGCTGATTTATTTCCAAACCTTATTCCAAAATGGCTACTATCTTAATATTCTTTCGTTGGTATTCAAATTACCCCGTCTTGCCTCGTTTTTAAGCTGAAAAATCAAAAGAATATTTTATCTTGAACGAGGCAATTTGTATGCACATAAATCAGCGGCCATTTTGGAATAAGGTGTATAGGCCGCGCAACTCTCCATGAAACACTGAAAACATTTTCTTGACCAAAAATAAACTCACTTGATTAAAGAAAAATTGTAGTTGTTCGTTGGCAAGGTTGATGCAGGCTTGTTCAAAGCTGTTCTTCTCAAAATGTTCAAAACCAAATATATCCAGAATACCTGCGGAATTTAAAGAAAAAAAAGGATAACAATTAAAATAAGCGCCTAGTATTGCATTGGCTGGGAAATTTTCATCATTGCCAACATTTGTCTTAGCAGCGCTTGGAAAAAAACGCGAAGAAAGAACCTCAAACCTGAAGATACAAGATAAGGTGTTCCTACGCTGGCAGTATTGTTACAATCTTACGCAAAAAAAAAGCAACACGTTAACCCTCCCTCTCGAAAAAAAATCAATTCTGAATTCGCACGCAAAGCATTCCAATTTTCGCTGGATTTTCTGTCACAGAATGAAGGGGTCAGGATTGTCTTTTTTTTTTATTACACTCGAAATGACCCATGATTATAACTACTGTAAAGAAAGACAACGAGAAGAAAAAATCTTGCCTACGAAGAAACCACAGAAGGACTATGAAAATCACGGGTCCTCGAACTTCCCACCGCTCCCTTGATGAATAAAGAAACTCCTCTCTCCTACGGCACTGACGCCATGACCTACCTATTTCGGTGACCAGCTCGCTTCTTGAAGCCATAGGAGGAGCCATTAGGTGATTCACTTTATTAACAATCCAGCCAAACAGCCGACCGTACAAAGCTTTGGCTGTGGCATCTCGCACATCTGTAAATTAAGTTCATTTCTATTGTCAATACAGGTACCATGCAGCTCTCTCTAGAATATGTTGACAATTATTAAGACTTAGTAAACGAACACTACTGACTTGTGCAAAATGGTGCAATGTCCCAACATAGCGTACCTGAATTGCAATTATGAATAATCAAGAGAATGGGAGGTAAAAGAACAAATCTATGTGCCCCATGATAAATAGCACGTGCACCAATGCTGCGAAAGTAATTTTTATCTGTTGTTCCCAGTATTGTTCCCATGATCGCTTGGTCCACCTTCAAACCAACTGACCAATGACCTTTCGTCCTTTAAATAGCCACGCAGCATGGCACAGACGTAATGGAGATTTCCGGGTCAATTTTCGACGGAATAAGGTCTTTGATTCCTCATATTCTCTCGGTACCGCCGGTGCCTGAATTCTGGCATGGCTTAGGTCCGTAAGAAAGCAAAGTGATAAGTTCAGTGCCCCACCAGTACCTATATTCAATAATTATAAAATACGTTGAAAGAGAGATGACGGAAAACGTAAGACATCCCTAAGGATGTCTTTGTTCCTGGCGTTGTTTCTAGAGCGTACACGTCCTATAAATTAAGGGTGTGTGTTTCAAGAACAAAAAAGATGACTGTATAGAGTGGTTTTCAATTGAGTGTCGAAAGTAATTAGCGAATTGCTTTGGTTTATAATTACTTCACCCAGTGATTGGTTCAAAGTTCTCGTGCCACTTTTCCAACCAATCAGAAGTGAAACCAAAACCAATCGTCGCTCGCGCGGGCACATTTTCCCGCGCTTTGTGTCGGCTACATGTAATTACTTCGAGTCTTGATTGGTTTACTGGATTGTCTCCGTCCTTTTTGATTGGCCAAAGTAATTACTTTGGTTTTGGTTTTACGACACTCAATTGAAACTCGCTCTAAGCCAGAGGAAAGTAATAACATTTTCATTGATAATGAATCTCACCCACTGCTTGGTGATGTTTTAACTTTCTCCTGATCACACTTCCTCTCGTAACTGTTGAGGTAGAGGTCAGTACCTCGGCTAATTTCTCTGCGTCTATGCCCAGTAGTTTCTTTAAAAATATATATATTATAAAGTTTACTGAAGGATTAAACCAAAAGAAAAGTGGACAAAATGGGTAACTGCTATGGAAATACATTTGTTGTCGAGTTACGAAATTGATTGGCTGGGTTTGGACATTTCGTTTACGTAACGGATTTCTTCAAGGGCAGCCAGGCAGAAAAAAAACACAAAGTATTTTAGTTGCGCTATATCTCAGTGTTTCATACTTCTCTTTCTATATTTGTGGATTGCGTTTGGGAAATATCGATTAAAACGCGAGAAACTTGCGAGCTTACTAGGGCACATTTCCAACTTGCGTCGTGGCTAAAATCCACAAATACTTGGCTGGAGGATTTTTGATTTTGCATGTTTGTCACAGTCATATGACCGCAAATAAAGACTTCACTCACTCACCGTGCAAACTACTGGCCTTCGTAAGATCGGTTTGTTTCTCGTGATCGTTTCATCGAATTACGCAATGGCTCAATTTAGCATTACAACTCAGGACATTGTAAGGGTCGTTTAAAATACAAAACAAAAAGAGATACCGATGATTTTTTTAACAGAGGGTGACAAATTATCATTCAAGTAGTTAAAAACATCCTATTTAAGATCCTAATCTATCGCTTTTGTGTTCGTCATGTTTATCTCTTGCGATACTTTGGGTTCAAGTTTTCATATCTCGAAAATGTCCAGATTTGCAATCACCATTTGATTTTCCACTATGCCTTAACACGTAAATAGGTCACTCTTTAAAGTCAAAATAGATCGTTTCGTTTCTGAGGAAGCGAAACAGTAGACGGACCTTTTTATAAGCTTTGGTAATTTGACTATATGCGAGCCATAATGGATTTTTTCGGTGCCGCGGGGAACCCCTTGGTTTGTTTCATTTTAATCATTCTGATCGTCATTGGATAGTGGCCAAAGTGAGTGGATACCAACTCACCGATGCTGTCGTGAGAGGTCCCTGTGTGTCTTTGACAAATGCTCCTTCATTTTCGTCCATCTCAAACACAACGTTACCCAAGTTCAGAAGGCCACTGAGAACTACGAACATATCTTGCTGTTCCTAAATAACAAAACTGAAACTCTCAATTGATGTATATTTCATACTAACCAACACCGAGAGTGAATTAGATAAGAGTGTTGTTATGGCATGGATGGGCTCCCTAGCACAGTTACAAATGAGTCTATTTTTAGAATACCCGTTCCCGCGAAAATCAGTTGTCATGTCCTTGAAAAAACATGACAGAAGCAGTCACGCGTGATATGGCTTCCTTTGATTGGTTTAAATTGGTGGCCCTTTGTTTGTCTCGCGCGCAAATTTGTGTATCAAAAAATAAATCCACTTGTGACTGTGCTGGAGCAAGGACGCAAAGTGAAAAATATCTAATTCACCCTTGCAAACACTGAAATAGAATGGAAAGAAACAGGAAGCCGGTAAAATTATTTTAAAATTTGCTCGTTGTAGCGAGGCTAGAAAGGCTTATTACCAATGAAACAGAAAACCGCCATTATGAAAGAGGTCTATGTTTTTAATCTACTGGGCCCGGTTGTTCGAAAGCCGATTAACTTAATCCAGGATTAGCATAAACTTTGGTTTAATTTTTTCAACTTTCAAAGTGCAAGTTTCTTTTGCTTATTTTTGGTTTTCAAGATTGACTTCCTCTAATGTAAAATTTTGCCAAATATCAGCGTTGTACAACATTTGGGAGTAGAGAAATAAACTCCTTGGTAATCTTTTAATCTGGGATTAGCGTTAATAGGCTCTGGGGCCCGTTTCTCGAAAGTCCCGAAAACTTTTCGGGCCCGAAAAGCCATTTTTGAAAGTGCCAGCCGCTTGATTTGGAAAGCCGATCTTTTAACATGTTTTCAAGGTAACAAAAAGAAAAGTGACTGTGAAGTTTGACGACTTAAATCATCTCCGTTCTTGAGATACAAAGGGAATTGTGACACCCGAAAATGGCCCGTAAAGTTTCGGGACTTTCGAGAAACAGGCCCCTGGGCCATATTTTAACCGGATTAAGGATCGCTAAAATTTAAGCACCAGGACGGGAGACACGTGGACGAACCAGTTGTTTATTCAAAGTTTTCCGTTTGTCTTCCATCTAGGAGTTCTTCATTAAAGAAACAAATAATTATTTTTCGGGTGTTTATTGTTAGTTTTTAGAAACACAATACCCGCGGCTAAATGCAAAAATTAAATTGGAATACTCCATTTCACAGTAACCTGCGATCAGACACAGTTTTAGCTTCGCTCATACGTTCTCTTAACTCCGCAATATGTACCGCGCGAAACTAAAAAAGAGACTGGTCGCAGGTAAATTTCACAGTTGGAGCTGAGTTCTGTGACCAAGGTATGGGAGCGAGGTTACCAGTGCCTTAATACAAGATGCTTTGATTTTCTTATAAAATGCTCAATGGATAACCAACAGCTTGATTTACAGGATATTGCAGTGAGATTTAGTGTATCTTACCAAGTTTATCACATATTGAACAAAATTACTGAATGCTGATTGACTGAGGCGGGGGCGTTTTTTTCTTAATCACAACGTCCCTTTTCACGGTACTCAAAAGCACATGATTACTTGATGCTGATTAGCTAACAGTTGCTTAGCCAGAGCAAGCAAAGTTCCGTAAAGAGAATCATTCTTCCAGATTCTGATTAAACTGCTTTTTTTTCACATATAAAATACATCTTAAACGCTATTTCAGCTGTCGACAGCAACGATTTATCGAATTGAACTTAAACCTAACGAAAGCGTGTTAGCGGAAATTCCAATAATAAAGTGTGTTCATTGAACCGATTGGTCACTTCGATTAATCGTCATTTGTCGCAGCATTGAACGAGATTCCCTATATAATTTTGCCTTCGCTTTATGGAATAAACATGTTATCGCATGAGCCCGAGCTGAAGAGATTCTCTTGCATTTTCAAAGTTTTTCAATTTCGTGAAAACTTGGAAAATACGTAACGGTTCGGAAACGTTGCACAATAACCAGTTATTATAGAGCGACGTGAGACGCTTTTTAGACTTTTTATGTAACTGAGCTTCAGAAAGCAGAGCATGCGCAGTTAACTGAAGTACCTCATCAAGGAAGCCCACAGTATCCATGGCATTAAGGAGCTCATCAAAGTGTGCCTTGTTTTTCTTTATTTTCCTCTTAAAAGACGTGGCTCCGTTGGACAGATAACTGCGTGTATTAAATGACAGAAACATTAATTTAAGGTTTTGAGCATTTGGGGAGGGTATCAATTACTGCGTCTACTGCCGACGGAAACAGATTTTTGCGCGAGTTCTTGTCATGCGACTAACAATCACCGGACCTCTCTTTTCGAGCGTACTGTGTTCCGGCCGTTTTTAAATTCCAAGCGGATGTACTTGGTAAGTATTCGTCCCGTGATCATGAATGGTTCACATTTTCCACCCCAACCTAGTTTCTGGCCTGTACCTGGATATCACAGCGTGTCTGACAAGTAACCAAGTCGGAACATGATTAAATGAAACTATATACTACGGTACCATGTCCGTGATTCTTTGACGACAAGTGTTCCCTAGTAACAAAGGCCTTTTAGGAGTTTTGAGGAACCAAACTGATTTAGCTTTCTGTAATCCTTGGGTCCAACAATTTGGCAATCACGATCTTGTGTCCGTCCCCTATCTTTGAAGGTCTCTTCCAAGAACATGGGGAAAAAAGAGAGCCCCTTAAATTTTTTCTTTTTCTCCAACGTACATTATTATCATAAGAAGGAAGTCGGCTTTCTTAGGCTTACCAATAATGTTCCGGTCTGGTTAATCCCAACTTGTTTTGTTCCTCCGGAGACAACCCAGCAAATAAGTAGTAGAAGATGTGGAAGTTTTCCTCCCCTTTGCTCTGTCTTACAACACGTGACTTTTCCAGAAGGTATTCAGAAATCTTGGCACCGATTACTGTGAGAGCGATAAAATGAACAAATTAAATCGATGCACAATTAAGTGCAACAGGGTCAAAAAGGGTCAGGACGCAGGTATCGAACAAACCAATCACAACCCAGATGGAACGGGTGTAACATGGGCTGAGCGCGAGAAATCGCGTGACTTTGTCCTCTCGTTAAATGAAAAATTGGCGCGATATTCTTAAAGATCATCAACAAATGAAGAAATGCTAAACCAAGGAAAGACCTTGCTTAGTTCTTACTGTTCGGTGAAGTTATCCTTCACGAATCCTAATGGACCAATTTCGATATATTAAAATTCAGTCCAAAACAAAAGGCATCACCTCGAAGCTCTGGGGAATAAACTCATACAATTCCTTACATTTATTCCTCAGAGCCTCGAGATGATGTCTTTTGTTCAGGAATGAATTTTAATATATCGAAACTGGTCTATTGTATATCGGCAAAATAGGAAGAATTAGGCGGTTGGTAAAACACGATAAGGGATCGGTAGCCAGGCGTTTTTAGTCATTGCCAGAATACTCCAGATGATGGACAGACATTTTACTTTGTTTCAACAACAACAGCCACAGTAAAGCACCTCATGTCTTACCAACTCCATCGCGGAATTTCATTTGGATGAACTTTCCAAAGCGGCTTGAATTGTCGTTCATTACAGTTTGTGCATTGCCAAACGCCTCAAGGAGAGGGTTTACCTTGAAGAGAAAAACGTTGTGTCAACACGAATTCGTTATTTTTAAAAGTGATGTTTCATTAATCAACCATGTTCAAACGGATACAATCGCCAAGCAATTTTAGAGTCTTTCAATATATTTAACAATTATTCCATGAAGGCGCGTTGGATACGAGATGGCAAGTGAGAATGAAATAATTGTTTCACAAACTTTCATTAATTCTGAACCTTTTCAATTTTATAAAACGACCGGAAGTTGTTCCCATTTTACAAAACCAGCGTCGCAATCATTTTCCATATTAGATAATACGGTATATGAGAAGATAACCGACTTACAGTTAGATAATAAGAAGGCCAGAAACGCTAACTGAGATCGAAAATTAGTATATATCATAAGACTACATATACATCTTACTAACCGAGTTCGAGGTTCGTACTGTAAGTTGCAAACCGGGTATACAAGGGTACTTGGGTCACTTAATTAAACATCCTTTCGGATTTAAACCACATGAGTTGTCCTATTTCTTCAAAGGGTGGATAATAAAAGGCTATAATTCACTGGATAAGTCACTATTCAATGGATAAGCACTACGATAACCAGTAATTGTATTTTGAGTTCCAGAGATAAGACCGTTGAAATAAGAAATCACTCTCTTAAAATAAGGGCGATAGACCTTCTAACTGGACCGATATATTGGAGAACGTGGAATATAAGCACAAACTTATCTCGCATTATGTGACCAAAGTTTCATGGTTCGTTTTTTTGGTCTAGAAGAAAATATGAATTGTACATAAGGGGGTAGGGGTCGGAGGGGGGCAGGTACTCTCCTTTCAGTAACAGGTACTTAATTGTTTAGCAGTAAAGTATTGCCGTTTTTTGTTGATGCTGGTGTCAGTTGGTTTATCAAAAAGTACACAAGACAAGGATCATTGGAGGGATCATAGTAAAGGCCTCGTGGGCCGCAAATGGTGAAAAGAGGCCAGTTGATAAAAATAAAATTTCCCTTTATTTCAAGGACATGGCCTTTAAGAGTACCAGGAGCAAAGATTTTGTGACAACCCCAAAAAGCATCTGTGTAGAGCCTACTTGTATATCAGAAGCTGGTAAACCTTTTCATAACCAAAATTTGTAGGTTCTGTACCTGAGTCAAACATGTTTTGTTGTCCAGTAATATCCCATACGTGGAACTTTTTGAAGTCCAGTAATTAGTTGCAAGCACCATTGCCATTGATTGAACCTAGAAAAAGCTTGTTGCACCTGATTTTAGCCTGTTCGGAGAGTTTGTAACATCCAAGACGGACACCCCAAAATATTTAAAAAAAAACGTAATATGTAAATATTCTCAAGGAATCTTCATTTGGCCGAGTGGCAAATGACAATATACGTGGCACACAACAGCTGACAAGAAAGATCGTCGTTGATGACAACATCATTCTCAATCTAGGGCCGAAGAATCTCACCCCGAGTTGAGACTCGAAATCTGCGCACAAAGAATTACATTCAGTCAAACTTGGGTTTCTGCAATAATTTTTGTTTTTGTTTGTTTCAATCTTTTTTTTTGTCCTAGGTTTTATTTCTTTTTCTTTTCTTTTCGTATACTGTCCTCATTCACTTAGGATAATGAGCTAGTGCTTCTGGTATAATTTTTTTCTTGTGGGCTTATAATGATAGTAAGTGAAATGTAACGCTCTGTAAATGATTTAATTTTATTGTTAAATCACATGCTCTGCACCAATGTATTTTCTGATTGAAATCCGTCTGTTTTAGCACTGAGGCTAAACAAATTCTAGTTTCTGTGAGGCCATTCCAGAGATTTTCATATTGTTTGACTTTAACTATTCCAGTGTAGCAGAAATGTAGCTAAGAAAACAGTAAGCTGGCTCATTAACAAGCCCAGAGGGCTTTTCTGGTCTTTGCACCTCCAAAGTTACCCCCAATCCTTGTTTACATATGAAATTTCAGTTCTCTTTAAGCCAGTGAAATATGCCAACTGCCGGCCCTTAGCTACATCCCTGGTGTACTCAAAACAGAGCCTTGAATTCTCAATGGAGGAAGCACTCGCTGAGGTGCAATTACCTCTCACAAGAAATCCACATAATGCACAGAAAGACAATCCCTGATATGCTTTAACAAGCATTTATAGGCACATATAGTGCGTATACATGGAGATCCCAAGGATGCCTTGAAAGAGTTTTGGGCCTCTTGGTCACCTATATGTATACATTTCAGTCTGTCAATGAATGAAACATTTCTCTACCAGCTCAAGCTCTTCACAGTGTTCAATTTGCCACTTTTTTGAAATTTCTTGAATCGGTTGGCAGCAAACTTGAAGCATTCCTTTTGGGCCATCTCAGTGTTTTTATAGAAAATAAAGTCAATGCCATAGAGTGTGCTTAATTCTTCACGACATGAAAGATCAAAATCTTGACCTACTCCAAGCTGTTCACATACAGACTGATAAAGGTGAAGGCTTGCTTCGCAACACTCTGTAAACACTTGTTCTTTTACAGACAATGAAACAATATTTTGTGTAAAAGTTCTTGTCATAAAGGCAAACACATCAGTTTGTAAAACAGAAAGGATGTGTGCATCTTGTAACAAACTCCCCAAGTACTTAAACAGAAGAATCACAGTTGTGTGTTCCTCTGCTGCACCCAAAACTGGTTGCAATGGCAGTGTCAAAACACTTCCTGCTTTACTTTGACACAAATGATAAATATTCAAGATGTATTTGTGGTCTTCTAAAGGCTGCAATTCATCAGCAGTTCCAACAGTTGCAGCAGACAAAGAATCAATAAGAGAGTTTAAGATGAAGTATAGATATAACTTATCTCCAGCCATACCAATCTCAGAAAAGATCTTCAACTGGCAATCCAGGAGTCTTAACACTGGACTAACACCCACATCATAGTCTACCTGAGTATTATAGGCTGCAAAGAAAACATGATGCAATATTGTAGGAAGGTCAGCTAAGGCTGCAGTGATTCCATCTGCTACAGAACCAAGAACTTTTTGCTTAATGTTGTCAATCAAGTTGTTTTCTGGGATGAAGTACTGTGGAATGTTTCTCTTCTGCAAATGATCAACCAGGGCATTCAACAAATCTACCACTGATTCAAGGAGGTTGTTCCATTCTTCTGCAGGCTTTTCTTCACACTTCCACAAGAAGATTGTCTTCAAGTGATAGGAAGATAGAGCTTTCTCCACAGATAGCTCTTGGTAATTGTCCTTCATCTCTTGAATAACTTGTTTCATGACAAACTTTGCCACAATGTAGCTTTGGCGTTGCTCAATTGTCAGCGAATCTACAAGCTTCTTCTCTGCACTAGAGAAGGAGAGCCGCCACTCAGTTTGACACAAACTGTCACCACTTTGGTAATGAGAAATAGGAACAACATGGCACCCCTCATTCACTATCTCCAAAATCAGCTCTTGTTTCGGCCAATCAACAGGACGTTTTCTGCCAGCCCATCCTTCTGCTAAAGTTGTCCATTTAACACAATGTAAGCATGGAACATAATCATGGCTATAGTTATTCCTCCTTCCAGGTCGATCACGTCTACTCAGTGCAGGTCCACTTACAGCAACACCACCAGGAGGAAGCTGAGGACCACTCACCAGGGAGTAAAGAGCAGTCTTGTTAACAACCTCAGACCAAAACTCTTTGAAGCTCACTGTTGACATGAATGTTGTGTTTACTTCCTCATCAAGCTCACTCACGATTAGCTGGACATACCCAGGATGGTTCGTTGGCACCAAAAATACCTCTTTCTGTGCATGCTTGGATTTATCCTCAAGGGACATTACTGCTTCTTCTTCTCCCTTATTGTCAGCTGAAGGTAAAACACCACTGAAAGTTTGTGATTGAATGGATTGACCACTTGGATGTACACTGCAATCTGCTTTGACTTTGGAAGGTTGTGACTTCATTGCAGTACGTTCTCTTGCGTCAAGTTCTCTTTCCAGCTCCTTGTCGGCTGAAATGTCTAACTTTTCCAACTGACTCCTTTCTAGAACTGCTATTGAGCAGTCAACAAGCATAACATCTATATCATTGTTTGCCTCCCTTCTGCCATCCTTGTAGACCCAGTGGATGGCAAATAAATTTTCTGCGACGCTACCAGACATCAAAAGTTGAACGCCTCTACCGCTTTTGCTTTCCAACTCTTCCTGAAAAGTCTTGTAACGTTTCAAAGAATTAAGGTACAACCTGTGGTTATGCTGTGTCTCTCTCGAATTCAGTATAAATTTCATCACAGCCTCCAAAGCTCCATTTATCCAAAGGTCGCTTTGTACTACTCTTGACTTTGTTAGTTCCATAGCTTCTCGGGACTTTAATAGGTACTCAACTTCCGACAACAGATCTACAGGACAAGCTGTGACTGACATGCAAACAACTGTTCACTGTCGATCTTGGGTCCCGCGTGTCATTTTTACAAATCGCTCGCTTTCGCTTCTTCTACTTCCTTGTCTTCGACTATTCAGTCAGCGGTTACCGGTTAGTCGCTGTTCCTTTAATGCGTAATGTATGAATCATAGAGTGGCTTCTCTACCCAAACCCAACAAAATACAGTTGTGAGCGTGTCAGTACAGCATGTTGCCGACCGGTACATCCGACCAAGGGAGATATATATCTCTTTACAAACATTTCTTTTGTTATTCAACAAAAACACCCTTTGTTTCGACAACCAATGAGGCTCTGGTTGGCACATTAATGACAATAGGTGACGTGAATGATATCTTCCCTTGCTACTCCCTTATCAGTTTCCGGAAAACGAACTGTACCGAAAGGAAACCAAACTTTAAAGCTTTGAGATGCAAGTTTGGCGGGCTTTAAGCTCAGTGATCGTTTGCAGAGGGCGCCGTTCTGTTCAGGTGAGTGAAATTTTCATGGCCAATATTTATGCTTTTCACGGCGCAGTGAATATAGGATCGCTGTTGAAGGAAGGGTCTGTAAAACGTGATACTTTCGAAGGAACCTTTTTATACTTGCAGTGAACCTCTCAAGGAATTCAAGTAGTTAGAACATCCTTCAATTCTTCCTGAAATGTAATGTTTCTAGAATAACGGAGGCCAGAATCATCAACAAAATGTTTCACTTTGCATAGCTCCGGTTCGATCCCGGAAGCGGAAGCTAGAACGGTTCACGTTGCTTGCTTCCTAAGTCGACTTAAATTTTCCGAATTGTGAATGCAAAAGTACTTTGCAAGAAACATCTCTTCCCCTCCGAAAGTTACGTTTAGCGACTTTATTATTGGTGTTGTCGGATACTGGGCTCGCTACTCCGATATTGGGCAGTAATTCTGCCCCCACAAATTTTGCATAAACCATTCTTTTCAACTTATGCTTTTGGGACACTGCATATTTCCAAGAGCATTTGAATGACAACTTTTCGTAGAAAACTCTACATCGACCTTTACCCTTCACCCCCGGCTGGCGAAAATCGCCACATTTTGTATCAAAATTTCAAAATTAGCCAATCATAGTAGTAGCTATCGATATCGCTACATTAAGTGGCAACGAGACTGAATATTGTATCAGAGAGTTTTAGCCATAGCGCAAAAAAGGATAACGCAATGAGGCATAACGCAGAGGCATAACTTAAACAGGAAGAAAAAGTTCGATAGCGATAATGTTCTTTCCCTTGAACAATCAATTGACGTTTTTTTAGAGCTGAAATTATTTATGGAGTACACAGCTAGTCTCCATTCTTCAAAGGGCCTTTGCCTAATGGCTATTTTATGTTATGCCTTTTGCGTTACGCCTTTCTGCATTATGCCTTTTTGCGTTAATGCCTTTCTGCGTTATGCCTTTTTGCGTTATTCCTCTTTATGTTATTCCTCTTCACGTTATGGCTGTTTGCGTTATGGCTTTTTGCGTTATGCCTCTTTGCGTTATGACTGTTTGCTTTATGGCTTTTTGCGTTATGCCTCTCTGCGTTATGCCTCTTTCCGTGATCGCCATTTGCAGAATCTGCTTGTTGTCATTCAGCTTTGAATTGATGCATTCATGATTTGGACGATTTTATTTCAAATACTGATCATTGAATTTTGTCATAGATATACCTCCATAACTCAGTATTCATCTTCAGTTGAAGGATGTTTACAAGTGAGTGACTTTATATAAAGTAGGTAGCAAGTAGGTGTACATTACAAATTGTAGAATAATAGTACTGTTACAAATCAGTGAAAAAAGATACATAATACT
>BLFO01002587.1:307244-320863 GCA_014634245.1 Montipora cactus
TTGCCTGATATGCCATGTCAGCAACAGCAAAGATGTGTGGAGGATGCAAGGACTTCTGAGTCATCTTGTATTGACATGCAGTCTAAGGAATTGAAAGGTAGAAAATGCATAGTTGTTAAGGCAAGATTGGTAATGACATTTCAATGCTTAGGGGAGTGTAGTCTTTAGCTTACACTTTAATTGAGAGAAAGATATTAAGATGTTCTGACCTGGGAAGAGAACAATAATTAAATTTTTATTAAATTGCATATACCCACAAGGAAGAGAAAGGACAACATAACAAAATTCTATGAAAGTATTGGTTTAATTCTGTAACAGCCTTTGGAATTTACTATAATAATAGTAATAATATTATCATTATCATTATCATTATTATTATTATTATTATTATTATTATTATTATTATTATTATTATTATTATTATTATTATTATTATTATTATTATTATTATTATTATCATTATGAGGTAGACATCTAGTAGACAACTTAAGATCTTTTTTCCTGCAAGAAAGGTATGTTGTTAAAAGCTTAGCTCTAGCTCAAACAAATTCACAGGGATGTTAAGGGGAAGGAAATGGAATTCAAAATATTCAATGAAACATTCCAATTAATGAATAATAATTATAATATTAAGTGCCATTAGATTTAAGTGAGAAAATTCCATTAGGGTGCCTTTTCCTGAAATCCATTTCTCAAACATAATGGAAAAATGTGTCACATTTAATAATAAAGCTTTCTAGCAAAGGTACCACAATACAGAGACGCAAGAAACCATGCGTATCAGTGAGTCTCGCTTGAAGGTTGATGCTGATTCATTTTTTTCGGAAAAGTGTTTGGAACTTGCAGCCTACAAATGCTTAATAATTTATGAAGTCTTCAAGTGCTAGGTAAAGAAGTGCAGGTGCAAAGTTAAGTAAAAAAGTATGAGGTAATTAGGAGACACTGTTCGTCTCATCTGCGCATTCTGATGAAAATGCACAATACGGTATCCTTTTTCGAATTGCGGTCGTTTCGCCAACGAGTCGTTTCGCCAACGACTCGTTCGCACGCGTTCGCACGCGCAGGGAAAATAATTCCAGGCGAAGGAATGAAATAAATGACAACACAGGAAAAGAGTGGTTAACATTGCACACACTTTTTTTTATTCGTAGAGAACTGCCGTCGCACGCGCAGGAAAATAATTCCAAGCGAGGGAATGAAATAAATGACAACACACACACTTACGTGCTCGTTGTAGATATCCAAAGGCTTAAATGGGTTAAGCGCGATGAGAATATCGCCGACGTATGTCTGCAAAGGTTCAAAAATGCAAAAGTTAACAGTAAGAAAGTATCAGTTACCAATGTCAAAATAAACTCATCGAAAGTTACAAAGTGCGAAAGTGGTGAACCACGCACATAGATGACATCTTTGTTGTATCTAGCCTGGACTTCGTCTAGAATTATCCCTGGTTTTAACTCCAAAAGAGTTGCTAAATCATCGACACATCCTTTCTTCATTCTTGCTACATTCCCTGTTCAGCTGAAATCTTCCGCAAATTACTCAAACTTTCATGACTCGGGGAGAAACTGGGACCTTGGCGTTACAAATAAAGTCACGCAACGTTTCACATTCGCGAGTATCGTTGTGACTACGAGATGGTTTGAATTCTCTTTCTGGCTTGGCTGGCTAGCGGTACGATTTATTTCGTAGTTCTTACGAGCGACGAGCTTCCATGATTACGAGTGGCTTACAGAATCCAAAGTTTGGGGTAGACTTTTAGTTTCTACTTTTATTTTCCGGTCTAACATGGCCAGAGGACAAAAGTAAGCCTCCCTAATTAGGGAGACGAATCATGCGTCTCTTACGTTATCCGTCTGGTGTAAAGATGGGACGAACTATATGAGACGCATAATTCGTCTTGGACGAACTTGGGCAAACATTTTTTCTGCATGTGTTAAATTCGTCTAGTATAAAGACGGGCACTAGACGCATAATGCGTCCGGACGAGCTTTCCAGTTTAGTGCGTCTTCGAAGACCCACCCAAAATAGATTCTTCGTCCAGACGCATAATGCGTCTTGTGGCCGTCTTTATACTAGACAAATTTAACGAATTTAACAGACGCAGAACAAATGTTTGCCCTAGTTCGTCCAAGACGAATTATGCGATTGTTATGTTCGCTTTGTTCTTCTGTTTTATGTAAAGTTTAAAAAACGAGCAGGAGTGTTTTATCGGGTTTGAAACCACGAGGCGCAGCCGAGTGGTTTGTTTAAGACCCGATAAAACACGTGCTGCGAGTTTTTTGAACGGCTTCAAAAATATTTCTGAAAAAGCGTGTGTCAATAGATTTCATAACACTTATGCTTTCGTAAATGTTGGAAATTTGCATACGAGAAAAACATTTTGGGTATAAATTAGTATGCAAGAAAATCAAATCTCACACGTGTTTTGAACTTTTCTTCTACTAACCGAAGAGGACATGGCGTCCTGTTCCAGAGCTTTTCGGAAGCCTAAAAATGCCGAGGAAGAGAGGAAATTAGGTATTGTCTAATATGCCTTTACCAGACTACTGTACTAATGGCATAGATAATTTTTCCAGATCTGTATTTAACAATTGTACTTTTAATTTTGTGCAAAAGTAAATTTACTGTGTGAAATTAGTTGAAACAACACTAAATATGCACCCACCATTTGTAGTGTCAGTTGCGTGTTGATAATTAATTATTATTCATAACTCACGTGCAGTGTCTTTATATCTGATAAAGGATGAGAATCACTACAAGTGATGTATTATCAACAATTTGATAGGTCAATGGGCTTATGAATTATTAATGAGTTTTTAAAGGACATTTATTATTTTGGATCTGGTATATGAAAGACCAGCCAAATTTGGCACCATGAAGTGGAAAATCTTTGTTATCTCAAAGAAGAGAAAGCTTTGCTGATGTGAGCAAGACTCAGATTTTGTCTATTGAAGAGTGTTTTAATTGCAATTAGAGGTGTTCGGCTAGGCAAAAAGAGTGAAAGAAAATACAACACCTCTCATTCAATTTGATTGATTTTGATAATGGAGAGTAAGTAGGTAGAACTTACTAATAGGAAGCAATAGGACATTTGCATGATGATGCCATTTGACTAGAAGTACCAGAATCCTTCAAGTTTCCCTTGTCTCGTGTTAATTAGAGCTATTGTTATTTTTACCCCACTGGGAATACAAAATTTAAATATGAAAAGAAAAACAAACGGAATTGTGGTAGTTGTAGTCAAATGACGTCATCATGAAAATTGCCTATTTGGCAATATTTATATTATTATTCAGCTATTTATTTACTTTAATTATTTTAATTGTACACGTATTCTGAATTCAATTCATTCTACAAGAAGAATCAATCAATCAATCAAATTAAGTACTTATATAGCGCATGATCCATAGGTAAATGATCTCAGGCACTTAAGAATATATATTTCTTTCAAGCTATTTCTAGTATTTTTCTAAATTAAATGAGCACTATAAATGAATTCAGTCAACTGCTGTAAACAGTAATAGTGATTGCTTTCTTTTTTTTCTTATCTCAACATAATCATTATGGTTTTTTTTCCTCGCATATTTTGGAAAAGTCACAATAGAAATAAATCATACTGAAACATTCAAGAATCATGGTTTTCAAGTTACAAATAGCATGTCGACAAAAATAGCCACTCAATCTCATGGGATCCCTGAGGCAGTGGTGATGAGATTCCAAACCCTAAAAGTATTAATCATTTCAAATCTGGATACAAAACGTCCTGGCAAATTATCTGCAGCCAAAACGTGTAAAAGCTATAAAAACCACGTTGAGGACACTCGTGACCCATTCAAATACCATTTTCCCTGAGTGACGAGGTCCTGTTTTGTTTTGAGGGGAATCTGGATACCGGTATGTGGCAATTTGTCCATTGTGTATCTCGTACATGAAAGGCTGCATTCAGAAATGGGTGCTCTGATCTTGATATCAATTTAACTGCCAAGAAAGCTGTCCTGAGATGACCAATCACAGTAATACTTTTCAATAAAGAATTAGTTTTATTTGTCACTTCCATGGTGTGTACAATGATGAATAACCCATATAAGGGCAGGAAAAACAGCAGTCAAACAAAATAATAGAATGATGCATTTGTCATTGGTAACATACAGAGGCACCCTCAGAAAACTCCAAGGCTGTTTTTGCTACCACTAATAAATTCATTTTAAGGTGAAAACTGCTACGAGCCTAGAAGACCCATCAGGCCGGCGCTTATCTCCGGTTTCTGTAGCATGAAGCGACTAGGAGTATTTCTACTCCCCCCTGGATGGGATGCCTGTCCATCGCAGTGCTACCCCCAGCATTAGATTCGCCAGTACCCATTTATACACCTGGGTGGAGAGAGGCACCGTCAGAGTAGTGTCTTTCCCAAGAACACAACACAATGTCCCTGACCAGGACCCGAACCCGGACCACTCGATCCGGAGTAGAGCACACTGACCTTGAGGCCACTGTGCCTCCCAATTCTCAGGCCAGGCTAGAGTTTATTTTACTGAATTAGTCTTCACATTTTATGACAGGTGTCCAAGTTTAAAATGGTTGCAAATTATTTTACTTGGACCATCAAATCTATGAAATGCAGCCAATCATCTGTTTAAAAAATGAATATGTTGTGGTTGCCAAGTTGGATTTCATTAAGGTTTACAGTTGTAATGTTTATTTAATGGTGTGCCAGTGATGTGGTTGAAAAAATGTTTTTCAGAATGGGTTAAATTTAATGATAATTCAATAGAAGTAAACCCTTCGCCTGTTTTTCGGCTTATTCCATTTGTACTACCAGAACGTTTTTTCAGTTTTGCTGCAAATTGAAGAAGCTAAGAGTCTAACATCATAAGAGCTGCGTGGTCCCTGAACTGTGCTGTACATGTCCCCTACGGGTGTAAATTTCGGATTTTGGTCTCATTTACGGTGTTCTGGGCGAAATATTTAGCCTGAAGGTCTCCTTTAGGGTTATGCGTGAAGAAATGTAAAGGTGTATATTTACTTTAGGGGTCAAAAAAGGCCTGGGCCACGCCAACATTGGTCTCCTTTAGGGGGTTAATTTAAAATTTTGAACAAGCATCATCCCCTTTATCCAGGTGTACATGTTATTGCACCAAAAGGACTTCAGCTTATTTAGCTTACTTACAAGACAATGTTCCATCAAGCATTGCTGTTGAGACCCTTTTATGGACTCTTTGCCAAAGATAAACATCTTGACAAAAGTTTTCCTTAATTCAAACATACTAAGCCTGAATTTTAGCCACTTCCTCTTCTCGCTAAGTCACCTCAGGGTGTGTATATATTAGGGTGACTTAGCAAGGGGTGGAGATGACTGAAATTCAGGCTACCTATCAAACACTTTGCTGAAATACTGTGGATGATTTTGTTCCAGAGAGAAAATATATAGAGATGGTAAGCATTTACGTGATAAATAGCAATATCACTGTGATAAGGGTTTAACTTTGGGAATGAGGTTGATTTCTAAATGAGCAGGATAGTGATACACCATATTGCATGATTTCCACACAAATGTCACAGCATCACAAGGTCTTGTCTCCCTCATATTCTTGATTATTTTCAGTGATAGTCCTAATGTAGGGTTGAAGAAACATTGATTTTTTTGGGTAATTTTGTGAAAGTAATCTATGATATTAAAAAAGTTGGTAGTAATATTCCAATAGCCACATACATGTATTAAAAACAAGGTGGATTACGAATCAGGCTATCCCTTTTTTTCTCTCAAATAGTAAACCATTTCCTTAACTTTGTACAGTTTTGCCAATACAGATTTTCAGGTTCAACTTCAACCTCAGAAAAACTCCTCCACAGGAGAAGCTTTCTGTCCATGTGGAAGGAAAATATGTTTACACCAACTCCGTACTGTTTCAGCCCCCTGCCACTGACTCCACACTTTCTGCAGATTGAATTTTTTTAAAATAATTGCTTCTGATTTCCTTTGCTTGTTTTTTTTCCTACCGACTAACCTACATGTAAAACTATGAAACACATTTGATGGAAAAAAGGCAGACAGTCTTACAGAAAAACTATTGGTGCATGAAACAAAACCTGTCTTTCAAAGTAAGCACTGAAAATTTTATTTAAGTACTAAACATCTGCCACTTCAACTCAAGACACTCATCCTCAACTGTGCTACACATTAAAAAAACACTACTCTACAATAATATTTACATATAGCCAGACCAAATGGCTTGTGCCCTGTGATATCCTGCATCACAATTTATTCATCTTTGAATTCACACTAACATTCATAGTCTAGGCCCCCTTCACACCAAAGAGCTTAAGCATCTTTAAAAACTACTACTTAAGTTAAAGATGCCCTAGCAACAAGAAAACCAAAAGTGAGACCACACTTACAAAACCATCATCGTATAATTATTTTATAGATAACTTAAAGATGGCTTTTCTCTGAGTCCAATTCAATAGTGTGCACAAATGAAAGTTTTATCACTATTAAAAGTGGTCACCCTCTTGGGATCCTTGCCGTAAATAATTATTGTTTTCATCTTTTTGAATGTTGCCTTAGCTCAACAAAAGAAAACTACCATAACAATAATCAAAATACTAATAATCATTAAAACTTACTTTATAGTTAATCTTAAATTCAGCTCTGCATTTTCTATGCCTGATTTCTTTCTTGTTACACTACTATAATTAATCAACTTATCATGCCCTGTTAGTGTGAATAGGGAATTTGATTTTACCACGATCTGATTACTCATCTTTGCACTTTAGTGAAGAGATCATGGACAGCCAATTTTGTGCTTACTTGTAATGATTGGTGGATTTCTATTGGCAGTCTGTGACAACAATTTTCCATACCAATTTCCAAACGAACAGTTCAATTCCCTTTCATGTGAATGAATATAACTATAATTCACTAAAAAAGTAAGGTAGCAAATTAACAAATTTGAGGCATGTTTTAGCTCTAGCAACAACCCAGAGCAAAAGAAATTAAGAAACATAATTACATGATAATAATATTAATAGTAATTATTATTATTACTATTAGGGTATCAGCATACAGAAATAAATTTTATGCAGTACTAAAGCTCAGAACAGGTTTTCATCAAATTGAAACAACTTGGTGAACATTAACTTTCAACTACAACTGTACCTTATAATATGACAATAATACTTCATTAAAAATTATCATGATATTCCATGAATATTGAATGAGTCTCATCAATCAGTTTGTCACCAATTCATGTTGTGTAAATTGCTTTAGCCTTTCAAGATATTGACCATAAAGTTCGACATCATTATGGCCAGCTCCCTCCACCCACAGAGGTTCGACAGTACGAGGGCATCGCTCATAGATGGCTAACCCATGAGAGAAGTCTACCACTTCATCCTCTGTCCCATGAATGACAAGTACTGGCGAGACAATTTTTGACACCTTCTCGATGCTGCAAGGGAAAAAGAAAATGACAATAAATGTTGTCCAAGATAAACTGTAGGCCAGCATGTCTAGCGAATAGTAATATTACTTTAATAACATAAACTGGCATTCATTGATTCAGATTTGAATTTTGAGGATTTGAGACACTTTACATATAATTTGAGCGACGTATAACTTTCAAGACACCATTCTGTGACATCAAAACTTTTACTTCAAGAGAGGATTGAATCATAACATTTGGTCATAAGAGAGGGTTGCCATGTAAAAACTATGTGCCTCATTTAAAACAGTATTAATATTTTGTACAAAATTTTAATTTCAAAGGTGGTTAGTGATCACTACTATACCACAAACAGAATTATTGATAAGTATTCAACAATCCATGTAAAAATCATTCTCTGGGGTCTTTTTGTGGTTCTTAGAATGATAAATAAAGTAAAGTGACATCAGAACACCCACAAGCCTCTTCAAATTGGTATCAGAGATTCATTCCACTTTTAATTTCGCAATAGTTGTTGTACTTGGTCCAAATGACTTGCATAAAGAACCAATATTGTTTCTAATCAGCTTCTGTATTGAGCAATTCACAACAGCATTCCACAGGTTGGAAATTTGGGCTTAACAATATTAAGCTCAAGTTGATATACGTCTATAACATCAGGTATCATGCATGAGAGGAGGAAAACAGTAGCGGAAAACATGAGTGTATATCGGGCCTAATCTCTCTGAGAAAATTTATGGCAAATGAAAATTCGATTCAGCAGCTAAGCGACAGTAAACCTACTGAACTTCCCAGATTAAATTCAAGCCTGTTTCCTTTTTAAAAAAACAAAAGAAGAGAGACCTAGCCCTAAAAATTTTTAAGAAACGTTTTCCTAAGTTCTGAAAAGGTACAATGATTGTTATTTTAAGATACAGCCATTCACACATGCAAATTCAGTGTGTATAATTTGCAAGCTGTCAAACTACTTGGGGGAGGTAAACTTGAAAAACGTGAGAAAATATATTTAAAATTACACAATAGTTGACCTTCAAAACACCGACATTTCACAGCTTACAATTAAAAATACTGGAAATTACTGCCTGCATTCGAATATTTTTCGTACCAGCAGAGTATAGTAGCCTACCGGTTTATGTCAAAATGTATAAGCTTGTGTGCAAACATACCTCACCCTTTTTGGTTTAAGGACAAATCGATTTGGGCTACAATATGAAACGAGGCAATTTCACTTTTAATTTTGTTTCATTCTAGAAGGGGTGATCGCAGCACAGTATTCGTGATAATGTACACTTAAGAAAACTCACCTTGGAAAAGCGTCAAAGCACCACGTTCTTTTAGTGTCGGGAAAAGCAACCCTCATCCCAGACGTAAGCGGCGAGTGAAGAATGACGCCCGCACACTCAAATCGCGATGCCAAATCAACTGTAGGGACAGTGCCAATACTTTGTCCATACACAATAATATTCTCAGGACTGATTCCATAGCGTGTACGTAATGCTTGCCAGCCAGCGTCGATATCCGCGTAAAGATTCGTTTCTGATGGCCTTCCTTGACTAACACCGTACCCAGAATAATCGTAAGAAAATATATTACAGTTAATTCTTGTACCCAAGCCGACATAAAAGCTAGACATTTGGCCTAAATCGACGGCGTTTCCGTGGCTGAAGAGAATTGTGAATCGAGCGTTCGGAGCGCATCGCACGAACATGCATCCGATTTGATTCCCTCTACTTGTTTTTGTCGTAAAAACTTCAACGCAATCTAACTCCTTCTGACCATATTGCCACTCAGCTTTCTCCGTGAGATGAAGACCAAAACTCCCATCGCCCAAATCTTGAAAGGAGTATGTCGGTTCTGGGGGCAGGAACGCCAACTTTGCCGCTATCCTACCAGGACAAGGAGGACAGCAAAATAGACAGCAGATCTCGGAAAACGAAAGGCCATTCATTTGGTAACCTTCTGCGACAAATGCTACACTTTTGGAAAGAATAAAATCAACCAAAATTTGCGTATCGACGATTCGAATCACTAAACTCCTTCCATAATCGCGGTAATCAACGACTTCAGCAAATTAAATTAGAATCCAGTTCCTTCTCTTCGGTTGGGTTTGCTTACATCATAAAAGACACCTGTCCCTAGAGACAATGACGTCATCCTAACTTGGGTGCATTCCCTTAAAGATTAAAATCTCAAATCCAACAAAAAATCAGAAAGCAGATTTTGTCTCAGATTTCACTAATTGGAAATCCATGTCAGGAAGGATTTGAATTACTGTAGTGAGATCCGCGACACAATCCGTTTTCAGATTTTGTGTTCGATCCAACTTTTAAGGTCTAAATATAATTGAACGCAACCTCAATATAGGATCAGAGGAATTAAGGACGTAGGAAGTTTAGGATCTTAATTAAACCTCCCATAAAAAACAAAAGTTTAAAAAATCATTTTTACATCCTTCTCTAAAACAATTCTATTTTTGTCTGCAGTAAGAGGCAAAAGCAGAACATCATCATGAGCTCCTGACGTAATACGATGGAAATGCCGTCGGAAGTGGGCATGAATTCGCCACATAACTCTCGATTAACCGTTTTTACGTCACCATAGCTGTGTGGCATATCATAACATTCTTCACTGGAGTTCTCGATGGCAAAAAGTTATATCACTTGCTTGGCAGGGTAGTACAAAAATACCTGTGACAATCGACTTTGTACTTTGTGTATTTCCATTTCTTGACGTGATTAAGTGTTCATGTTCATGTCTGAGTTCAGTTGACGTCACGTACGTGCACGATATGGAAATCCTTTCTTAAAAACTCCTTATCAATATTAAACTATTTTCTGCCATCAAAAAAAGGTGTGTGAAGGTCAAGTCAAGGAAAGTCAAGTCACAAGACAAACGGCGATCTGCGATCAGCTATACAAACTGAAGATAAAAAAATATAAATACATAGACAAAGAAGACTTCCTAGGATATACAAATATTGTTGACGTGCGCAAAGTGACCAAAGTAGCCGAGATTCGTGTTGGTCACAGTCCTATTTGAATCAATAGAGAAGTCCGTGATGATGTAAATGTGCGCGATAGAGTAACTGCGGCGCCCGTTAGAGTTGCACACTCGTTTCCACATCTATTTTTCGCAATTTTGTAAATAAAGACAAGTGAGCAGCACGCAGCAAGAGATTTTGTCAACTTGCTTTATTTACTCCGACCGGTTTCGTCTGATCAGACTTCATCAAGGAGATTGGACAAGATGGCAAAAGAAACTTATTTTATATCAGGAGATTATCAAGGGGTTCCCCCATGTTCACTTGGGGAGTCAACCTTTTCCAAATCTCGCGAGAAGTACCAAATTTCCCTTGATGCTGAGACAGCTCTTTTTTGATTGGCTTTCACAACAATGGGCGTGCTGAATCTCTCAAAGGAGGCGTTCTTTAACAAATCAACTTCGGAATGGATTTACCCCAAGCCCAAGTATGGGAGATGGTTAAAATCCCGTTCCAACTGGGGTGTGAACAGCAGAAACCACCCATAAAATATTACGTGCAGGATATGTCGAAAATTCGGCGTAACGCTGAAAATGTGTATTGTTGCTGCCGCAATGAGTGAGCCTGAAGCGAACGAATAAGGCAGCTCTCTAATCGAGAGAAGAACACATTTTTCTTCGAAACGCAAGGGATTGTGGTCAAAGGCGCAAGGAATTGTGGTTATGCGCGAATGCAGGAATTAAGATGCGCGGTATGATCCTGCTCTGATAGTTTCACTGTCACAAAAAAAAACAAAAAAACTAGATTACCTTGAAATTTAACGACAATCCTCGCGGGGAATTGAAGGGAGATGTCTCGAGCAGGGACTCGTCTTCAAAGAGTTAAATGCAATGGGAACGTGTCTGACTGGCTCCCCTTTCGTTCTGGAGTCCCGCAAGGGAGCCTTCTTGGCCCGCTTCTCTTCAATATTTTTGTGAATGACGTTAATTACTCAGCTGGGTTTTCCTCCCTACGTCTTTATGCCGATGACACGATGCAATATGTCTCTCACAAGTGTCCTGTTTTGCTAGAATCCATCTTGAATCAAGCCATAAAGTAATTTACCATTTGGTTCTCAGCGAACTATCTTCAAGTTAACGCCACTAAGACTCAATCAATGACACTAGGTACTTCTCAGTATACTTACAACTTTTTAGTTGATGACTTGTCCATCGTAATTGAACCGACTCTCAAAATTTTAGGTGTAACATTGGACCGCGACTTGTCTTTTAAGCCCCATGTTACGATCATGCTGAAAAAAGCATACGCTATGATAGCTGCTCTACGAAGGATTAAGCGCTTAGTTCAATCAAATACTATGACTCTCTCTGTACAAAGCCTACGTGTTACCGCATATTGAATATTGTAGCCCGCTACTGCTAGGAATATCTAAATCTTTGAACAATACCATCGAACGAGCCAACCACTATGCGATTAAGTCTTTACTTAACCTGCGTAACTCGGCTACCTATGATCTATGCTTAGCTACGGCCGATATGGGCACGCTTGAACAAAGACGCATCGTACAATCGCTCATTTTATTTTTTAAGTGTTTTAGACTTATAAATAACGGCCCAAATTACATTTCTCATTTTTTTACACCTAGGATAACTAATTATAATTTACGAGGTAACGGTCTAAATGTTGTGCAGCCATCATATAACAGCCTCGTTATGCACAACTCATTTCTGTATCAGATTGCCCACATTTGGAATCAATTATCAGCCATAACAAAATCCTCGACCACTTTGGCTCAATTTCGTTCTCGTCTGAACGGTGTTGCATTTCCAGGGTGCCCGTGTATGAACTGTATACGCTAGCTATTCTCTTATCTTAATGTTTGCACTAGTTTCTTTTTAAAGTATCTTTTAATACTGTTCTGGATTCTTCTACAATTTTTATTTTTTATATGTAAATAGTAATTAGTTATGGTATTGTAAATAGTCGTGCGTTTTTAACATGAGCCACTGGCTCGGGAGATTTGGGCAACCTCTCCTTAAGTTTGCGACTTTAAATAAAGTTACCTTACCTTACCTTACCTTACCTCAGATCGCTGGAAAAATGATGAGGCGCATAGACCTGCGAAGTTGAGAAGTGGTTAAAAGACTTGTTTCCTACAACATTACAAGTTCTTGCCCTTTTCCATTGAAGATCATTGAACGATTTCGAATTTATTTTTCTGTCGCGTGACGGTGAAACTGTAGTTTGAGGATAGAGAAGCTCGAATCTTCGTACCGCCCATCTTAATTCCTCCATTTGCGCATAACCACAATTTCTTGCGCCTTTGTCGTTACTGTGACCACAATCCCTTGTGTTCCGAAGAGAAATGTGTTCTCCTCCCGATTAGAGAGTTGCCTTGTTCCGTTCGCTTCAGGCTCACTCACTGCGGCAGCAATGAAAAAGGCCAAGAACTTGGAATGTTGTACGAAACAAACCTTTTAACTCGAATTCTCAGGTCTGTGCAGTACATCTTTACTGAGTTATTTGTAGAAGCGTTTCACGCAACTTAAAGAAGACTCGTGTGGTTTTGTATGGAGACGACATGTGGTCCGCCAATATGGTGGCCGGCAAACAACGAAAACATCTGGAGTTCAATTTGCGACGAAAGCACTTTCTTTTCGTCCATGAGACAAAATACACGTGTATGAACACATCTCCTCATGTACTTGAAAGGCTCAAACTTCTGAGATTCATAAGGACAGACTTTTTACTTTTCAACCAATTTTAATAGCTTTGTATCGATGATCGTGGTGTCCCGCACTGTGACAATTCGGAAATTCAAAATGCTGCATTTTCGAAGCGAAAGACGTCACGGAACTGAAAAAAAGATATATTTAACCTCCTTTAGATAAAAACTCAGATGACCTTTCGGTTTGATGACTTCACTATGCCGAATCATTGTTTTCTTTCGTCTCGCGAGTGGGGTCCAGTTTTGTACCGTTCCGGCTCAAGACCTATTAAAATCTCCCTTCAATTCCACCCACGAACCGTCGTTAAAGCACCACAAGCATAATTGAACATCTTCCTTCCCCTCGGCAACATTTCTACCATTTAGGTTAACTAGTATAATTATTACTGGGTTGCCTATGGGCAAACCCAGTCGAGGTCTACGTTTAGTTTGTTTGTTTTCTTTTTTTTTTTTTTTTTTTTTTTTT
>BLFO01002587.1:327980-361894 GCA_014634245.1 Montipora cactus
AGATTGGTTTTTGAGGAGAGAGGAAAACCGCAGTACAGAGAAAAACCTTTTGGAGCAGAGCAGAGAACCAACAAACTCAACCCACATACATGTATGACGCTGTGTCTGGGAATCAAACCTGGGCCACATTGGTGGGAGGCCAGTGCTCTGACCACTGCACCATCCCTACTCCCCTAAAAGTAAAATTTCAAAGTAAAATTAAAACATGAGGCAAAAAGTAACTCAAGGACGGTGCCTACTATTGTTATTGCGCATACGTTCTGCACATCTCGAGATACTCGGATTTCCTATATGTGGTTTTTTTTAATACAGGGATATTCTTGCACGGTTCAAAACTACAATGTATGGGGAGAAAGAAGAACTTAGCAAGTGCCCTTGGTATCCAAAAAGAAAATTAGGGATAACCACACATTTTCAGAGATAATTAAGCTTCAATTTGGAAAAGAACGCCATACATTGCTTTGTATTTTAAAGCTTTTTGAAAATGTTGTTGATTAATTATCTTCGAAAAAGGCGTGGTTACTCCCAATTTTCTTGTTGGATTTCAATAACACTTGTTAAGATCTACTTTTCCGCATATTCATTAAACCGCGCAAAAATACATGAACCTTTGAATTAGTAGGCACCGTCCTTAACTTGTGAACAGTCAAGTACTTCTTAGACTGGAGCTAAGGAAATCATAACCCATTTTATTTATTACACAGGGTAGTGTAGATCTTCTCTTACATTTTCAGCATAATTGTATCAATTGTATTCAACTCAACCTTGCTGATAACCATTTGTTTTGTTTTTTTAGGAACTGAACAGGCTCCGACGTGCTGCATTGTGTTACAGCTATGTCGGTTTGCTGGATGTACTGGCAAGCATGTTGGATAAGGAATGTAACAAAGCTAATGCTAAAGTAACTCGCCAGTTAAAACATGCTTCTGAAAGCCTCAGAGCAGTGACAAGCATGGATTTGAACAAGCCAATCACTCCATTGGTAGATTAATTAAATAGTCAGGGACATTGGGATAAAAGGTTCTTTGATTATTGATTGATGTCACAAATCAAAAGTTAATACCTTGAAAGTAATAAGAAAAGGAAAGTTACTGTGAATGTCTTTGAGTGGTATTTCTTTTTTTCTACTTTGCAACAGGTGGATAGACCTCAACCAATGCAAGTTGTACGTTGTATTTGGGGGCAAGAGCATGAAAATAAAACTATTAATGCATTCTCAATAATATTATTAATTTTGTGCTTTCATCCCATTGCTCTAATATTTGACATTTAGCTGGAGACAGGTCACTCATACAATGTGCGTGCTTGATAAAAATATCCTGGCCCCAGTTGTTCTAAGCGTGTATAGCGCGCTATCCCCTGGATAACTCAATTATTGGTTTTGCTACTAAGTGTTATCCGCTGGATAGTGATTTATCCACCTTTTGAACAACCGAGGCCTGGACTGTAGAAAGCATGTTGAACTATCATGTGCTAAAATCTTTTTTTTACAAAATCTACAATGTACTTAGGAATTGTAGCGTACTTCAAGAGGTAGGATTGATTTTCCATTGGGATACATACACGGTAATCTAAATTTCTGCAGTCTACTAGTCTTCTGTTTCCAAGCATTTTTAGAGGATTTTACATGTACTTAGCGCATAGAATTTTGCTTGTTCAGCAAACCAATGTAATAAGAGAGAGGAAGCAAGACGTTGCCTTAGAACAATTTAACGCTTTTATTGCAATTGCTTTCAAAAGTATTCAGGCCATTGCAGGTACATGTACAGTATCCACTTTTCACTATAAAAACCATGCTAAAATTAATTTTTGACAAAAGTGTGTCCAAACACAGTCATTCATTGTAATTATAAAATGTTTGACTGTCACGCATCTTCAAGATTGTGAATTTTTTTAATGAAAATAAGTTTACATCTTGGTTCTTCAACATGATAAATACAGGTCGCTGGAATAAAGTACCAGTAGTTGTTTATGTGACACTTTACTCACAATTGCAACAGAAGTTTACAATTATAGAAGTTTCAGTACACAATTCTTCTACCTATTTTAAATTTCTGGCATTATCTCCTCTGGCTCTCACTCTTTCTGTACTAAGAGATATCAGGCACCCTTTTATTGAAGGTTCACCCTTCTTAAAGAGCCTTCCAAGTGAGAAAAATAAATTATGGTCTTTCACTAGAATTATTCTTTCTTCACCCAAACTTGATTCCCTGAGCAAGAGGAAGGTCTTTGCTGAAGTTTATTGTACTGCAAAAGGAATGCAAATAAACCATTAACTGGGTAATCTTTTTTGTTATCTGGTTATTGAAGAAATTCGCTGAGGACAACTATTCTTTAAAATCCTTACTACATGTACTGGTATCTTCAAACTCAGTTTATCAAGCAAAAATCTACATCTATACTAATAAGCTGGATTAGAACTGAAAACTAATATTATATCATCACCTTATTGATTTTATAATAAAAAAATAAAACATGACCATTACCAAGTTGATCTCCTCATGTAAGCTTTCCATGCATCACTGCCGCTCTCTCGGCCACCTCCTGTGTGTTTTTCCCCACCTATAAAAAAGCAAGTCCCGTATGACATAAACTTGAGGCCTACAACATGTATTTGCACAGCCTGTCCGGCTCTTTACTACATGTGGGCTGGATCCAAGCATTTTGCTTCCCTTAGTTTTTTAGTGAAAGTGAGGGAAATTAATGAATTATTTTTAGCTAGTAACAATTCAAGTGCATGTCCACATTCACATAATAATGGCACGGAAGGGAGTTATACATTGTGTTGTGCAGATTATCAATGTGGTTAACATACCAAATGCGCCTCCAATCTCTGCTCCACTTGTAGGAATATTGACATTAACAATTCCACAGTCAGATCCAAGAGGGCTGTAAAACCACAACCAAAATAATTATTTTAAGCACAAGTTGTACAAGTCTATGTTACCAATTCAGAGGTTAAGCCGCACTTGCACCTGGCACACATTCACGTTTCACAGCAACGATTTCACCTATTTAGCAATAGCATTGTGTAGCTCTTGTTTGGATTTCCAGAGTGGCTTATACAGTAGGAAGCTATGACCCATGCCCTTGGGGTTTTTGTTATGCAGTAATTCGATAGATTTTACTCTAATGCCAGACAACTGGTTAATATGCACTCAAAGGCTATGTCCCCATTGATTTTATGAGGACAGGAAGAACAACCCAGCTGGCCCTGCAAGTGCAACCAGGAAGTACGATCCAAACCAACTCCAGTTAGTGATCAGAGTAGGACTTGAAATACATGAACCCATATCCTCTGTAGCATCTCAACCACAGGCTATGCTGGAGGAAACAACTTCCTTCAATAGGGACTGTACCAAGATCTATAGGCATGGCACAAAGCTTGTGCCCCATGCAAATGCTTGTACTTATGTTGCTCCCTTTCTCACTAGTGAAAATCCCAACATCAAAGCAAAATGACAAGAAGGATTATTACCACGTCCCTATATTATGTTGTCTTGTGCCCGCAGATGTCGCCAGCATCCTCACTTGTGTATGCATGGATGTGTGTCTGTAGGCATACTCACATCTGGCAAGTCTACAGTAAGAAGCAACTATGTCCTTCATAACCACAGTCAATTTGCAAGTCACTTACCCCATCCAGTTAAACACTTTGGCAATATCTTTGGTGAATATGCTACTAGACAATCCTTGCTTTACTTCGTTGTTGTAACTTACAGCCTCTTCAAAGCTCTGTTGGAAACAAAGCAGGAATAACAATAAATTCCAAACAATTATTATTATCATGATTAAAAATCACTTTCAGTTTGAATAGTTAATATTCACCATGAGGTGCATGCGGGCCATCCACTGGATGTCCCTGGTTTCATTCCCAGACTTAGGTTGACCGGCCAGACCCAGCATTTGGAAGGACAAACTCGCATTCAAATTAATACACTTTAAGGATGATGTATACGCCTTCAGAAGAATGTGAGGGATTGTGCTGCAAGTGTTCCTTCAAATTGTTACATTTTCTTTGCAGACTAATGGATCTGGCTGATCAGTTCTGACAAAAGGAAAGTGCCCTTAAATTGCTTTTTTGCAAGTTTGTAGGTTCTCTACTATCAGGCTGGGTAATCTGGGTTACCCCCTTATCAAAAAACCATGCACCAATAAATTATGCTCTACTTTGATTTGCAGTTTCCCTAATGATGAATAAAGCTTTACAACAGTGCTGTAAAACGTAGTTAAGGGACTCATTAGAGCTATCCTCTACATGTCACGTTATTTCATAATCATTGCACAACGCAAACTAGACATGAATGGACTCCTGTATTCTAACAATTCAAACTGAGTTCCTTTATCCATGTTTTTAATACTGTCTGCTTACAGTTATATCCCTCGTCTGGATTGGTGAAAAGCAACAACTATCCCCAGCACACGCTGGCAGAGTCGGCTTGTAGTGCTGGGGAGATAAGTGAGGCTTGAGCTATTTTTACCGCCTACACTCTTTCCATCATAGCAAGGTGCTGGCCAGAGGTTTAGCTCGTAGTGTCGTGGAGAGTTGGGCTTGTATATATCATTCTTTGGCTTTTACTGGCCTACAACTTGTCCGATCCAGCGCGGTTCGCCTCATGTGTTGGGGAGATAATGTCAGGCTTTTAGTCACCCTACAGAAGTTGTCTGTCATGCCAATCATGGAGCGGTGTTCCCCCCCTTTTATGCCAACATTGTCTTTTGCATTTTGTTATTGTTAGTAGTGTGTCTTAAATATAAATAACCACGGGAACTGCAACATTAATTATTATGAAAGCACTTGTGCTCGGCCAGTTGGAACTTACATGTAAAACAAGTTGACTATTATTGACACCAAAACCTGAACACCATAAAGAATTATGATCACATAGTGCATTGAGAATTTGTCATCCAATACAAAACTATACAGCCACTGTATGTGTGACAGCTACCACATACCTTGCATTTGAGGACATATAGAATAGGGACAAAGGATTCCCTGTGCACTATCTCAGCATCATGATTAAGATCAGTCACAATGGTGGGTTCAACATAAAAGCCTGGCTCCTCAAGTACCTACAAAGAAAAAGGTTATTTCCAAGACATTATCAATAAACAATATTGGTGGTCAAAATCATAATCAACAATAATATTTGAGTATCTCGTTCTTATTTCAAAAGTCAATTTGTAATTAAAATAATAATAATTATTATTATTTTAAGCCAAACTTGTTATGTCTTACCTTTCCACCGCATGCAATCTTTCCTCCCTGATTTTTGGCATCCTCAAGAGCTTTCTTGTAAATATCAATAGCCACTTCCGAATGAACAGGACCATAAAGGATACCCTCTGGTCGAGTTGAAAGATGAGGATAATTTATTGTGTATACCTTCATACTTACAATCATTGTATATCTTTTAACACCTTTTTAAAGGAGGAGGGGTGGCTTATGCTTGAGAAGGCACTTTACCACACCTTACTACAAACTTGAAAGTGATTTCATAAATTAAAATAAATTACCAGTATTGTAACCTTACTATATGAACACTTCCCTCATTATACGTTAGCAATAATTGAACTTGGTTCACAGTAGCAATCACATTGATAACATGTCATAATACTGACCCTTGGCTTCAACTACCAAGAAATGGAATTTGGCATAATACAATACTGCTTTGTACCCATTTTTTTTTTTGGCAAGGTGTGACGCCAACATACATGTACCCCCAAACCTCAAACCCCCAATACTTTTGAAGTCCGCAATTTGAATATTATTACATAATACAGTACAAGATGCAATTGAAAATGTATAATAGTATTAATTAATTAAGCTCCACAGTGTTTATTTTTCCATGCTTTTTACCAGAATTGTATAAAATATAATGACAAGCAGGCATGAAATGCGAGCTTCAGACAGGATTACAAAGTGGTGCACCCCAAAGGAAGATAAATTATAGCAAACAGTAATACTCAGGTAGGTTTTGTGACAACATACGATCACTCACCATCAAGAGGGTCTCCAATCCTTACTTGGGCATATGCTTTCTTTAGGCGTTCTATCACTTCATCATGAATGTCTTCATGAACTGTCTGCAATTATCATTATTTCAATGTAAAGAACATAATTAAGTCTCTCAAGACTCCAAAGATCTTCTTCAACCAGAAAAACTCTAAGCCGTTTACTATCATGGTGACTATGATTTCTAGATTAAGGCCAAATTAAGTGACCAACAAGGTACAGTACATGTATGTTGAAGATCAAGTCTGCATTGTTTTATTTTGAAATTCTTTCTAATCAGGGTAGCAATAAACAACTTGGTTGAAAATAAGTGCTAAAATGTTGAAATTTATGGTTTGTTCCTTTGTCATTCTGGCCCATGCAAAAATGCTTTAATCCACTCAATTCTGGTGTTATTTTGGTTTATTCCACCTTATTCTGACGTCACTCCATTAATTTTTCTCTTACGATTTGTTCACAAAAAACTAAAACATTAATTTTTGGGATTCTCAGGTTCATTTTGCTCTATTCTGGTTCATTTTGGGGTCATCCAGCCTAATTTCTGTTCATTCCAGTGTCGTTCTGGCATAATATGGTGTTTCCTGTATTTTAGTAACACCTACAGCTGTAGCTAAAACAGTGAACTGTGTTGAGTTTGAAGCTTCTAAAAAGTACCACAACTAGATGAAGCAACAAGTGACTGATGAATGTTCATTCAACTTACTAGTCTTCGTGTTGTGGTGCACCTCTGGCCTGCGGTGCCAACTGATGCAAACAGCACTGATGGAATTGCAAGATCTAAATCAGCATCATTCATTACTGAAAGATAATAAGTGCATTTTAAAGAATTGAACTTGCCAAAACAGTGTTTTTAAAGATTGTATTTAACTGATCTATTGATTTTGGACAATATTGGTTTAATTATACACAGGCAAACATGGTAACCATGAAAAATTAAAAATATTACTTAAAATAACAACATCCTGGTTGAATGAAAACAGGGGCCACTAAGGGGCTGATGCATTGTAATTAGTGTACAGTTATTGCCTTGTCATTCAAGAAAACTACCAGGTTTGAGAATTCAAGACTCTGGTCTATAATTTCTAGTTGGCTGGCAAATAAATTATATTACATAAAGAATATTTAATTCTCACACACCAATGGTACATGTACATGTAGGTATGCCATCTGCCCGTAGCCTGCAAGCAGACTCTTTTGTATCTGCGAGAGGACAAAAGAGCCAGCTCGCAGGCTATTCTGCCTGCCACAACCTGACCTTTATTGTAATCTCAACATTTACGAGTTGGTAAAACAGTATACCTCAAAACAAGCCTGAGGAAAAAAGGTTTAAACTAAAAGGGTCACGGAAGCACGAATCAACATACAAACTTGTTCAAACAAGTGAAAATCGTTGGGTGGGCAGGTGGGGCAAAGGTCAGAAATGGCGGACCAACAAAAACAACTACCTGCCTTTAATAGGTCACCTGACCTTTTCCCAGGCCCCAGCGGTGTGTGAGAAAAACATTTTCCACTTATTTTGTTTCACTCAGCCAGTGGAAAATCTCATTTCCCTGCTCACAAATTGACGACTTCATTTTATAGTATAAAGTCCTATTTTTAGGTGTAGTAGCTGGATGAGTGAGCATTAGTGTGGTACATTTTTAGGATTTTTAAACATATTTCCTTTACTTCTAACTGTTTTGTCAGTTTGATAGATTCCTGTCTTGACCATACAGTTTCCAGGCTCTTGTTGCCTTCATTGATAGCCATGGATTCAGAAACTGTGTCTATCTACTAGCCACTATCTGGCTCCCAAATGTGGAAGCTCATGCATGGGCCTCTGAGGTACCATACAGCATCTCTCCTACTATTGATATTGGCGGATCAAGCTCTGCGTGCCAAAGACACACGCAAGTAGCACCATTGGTAAGAAAATATGGTTTACAACCCATTGGTAGAAGGAGGAAAATTTGGTTTTGGTCACCGTATGACTATCCACCCTTCCATGTACGCCAATTTGACCAGTATTGTGTGACCATATTGGGGGTTCAAGTTTAGAGAATCAATACTTGTCTCCAGCTGGTAGTTTACAGCATACATCTTTGATGTAAGACATCCATGTTATGGTCAATTGACACCTGTCAAAACAAGGTATCCACTGACCAGTATCACATGACCATATTGCAGGCTCAAGTTTAGAGCTCATCAAGGTCAGCTTTTTTGAAGTTGACCACTGACCAGGTCCTAGGTTTCGACTGGACCACAGGCTCAAGCTACATTGTAGGTTAACTTACTGTAAGAATAAATAACCTGGGAGCTCTATATATTACATAAAGTAGAATAAAACTAAATAAATAATTATTATTAATTTTAGTTTTTAATTTTTGCAGGATCAGATTTCAGCTTACCAATAATGGCGTTATTACCACCAAGCTCCAAGATTTTTCTTCCTAAAATAGTCCAAAGTAATCAAATGTACCTGTTCTGACCATGAGTAAACTCACCAAACAAAAAAAAAAACTTATTAACATTATAATAATTATTATTATTAAGACCCCCTGGGAAAGATTATGAGCTTTAACTTTTGTTAAGCTTTAGATTTTGTGAGCTATAGTCAAGTCTGAAAAAAAACTAACAGACAAGGCCAAAAAATTTCATATAGATAGCGAATCCCCACTAGCCTGCTTTCTATCTCTGAGATCATATTTATTTAGATAAATTTCTTTGAAGTGCAAAAATTGAACATATTGCTACAAACTGTACCAACTGCATAGGACTGTATAGAGCATTCTGTGTTCACATTCATTTATTATATTTTAATAATGTAGGACTGAGCTGTTTAAAGCAGGATTAATTTGGTGCTCAAGTACAATCAAAACCATGCTGACAGGCAAGCAGACACTGGCAGTCAAGTACATGTATAGGCTTGGATCTTTAAAAACCATACCTAAATAAAATGCAATTAGATGGAAAGGGCTAATGTAAACTGTTCTGTACTTACCAAATCTGTTTTGTACTGTTGTGCCAACTTTCTTTCCAACCTAAAATTAAGGTCAAGGGTGAGTTTACAGGGAGGGTATGGGAAGGTGTGACATTTATAACTCTTTCTTCAGTCTTTCAACTAGAGGCTGGTCAATACTATTACAGCAGTATGTAAAACAAGGAGTAACTTCTTGAGTTGCTTTAAATTTTGCTTTTTTTAACTGAAGTATCCCACAATATGTCATGATGTCACAGTGTGAAGTTCACTTCAAATTTCCTCGTTATTCAAGATCTGTGATCGCTACAATGTATACATTGTACCAGCTAGCAGTGGTCTCTTTTATTTTGCATTAGCTGGGCTGACGAGTACTTACAGGTCAAAACTCATTGTGCCGAGCATAGCCAGCAGTTGCTTAGAGACCAAATAAGATACCTCATGTTGTGTGCGCTCACTTAACAACAGCAGAATTACTGTCTCATTCAGCAAACATATCATGGGGCACGAGGATTGAAGAGTGCCGTCCAAGGTCGCGGACGGCCGTTGGATCAAAGTGAGTTTCACACCCAAGGCATCTGGAGGTCTCTTTTCCTGTACTCGACAGCCCAGCAAATGCAAACAGAAAAGAGACCTATGCTAGCAGGGAACTGATATCAAAAGAGTGGCGAGGTCACAAAATATCGTGAAGGTGACAACTATGCATCAATGATAATAATTTATAATTTTTGATCATGATGGTGGAGATAGTTTCAAGACGATGATGAATGACAAGCACAAAAGAGGTGAAAAAGATAGCACAAAACAAGGGAATGAAATATTTTTCTCTATACGCCAGCTGCACTGTGCAATTATTTTGATAGGGAGTAAGTAAGTTTTACCGGTGTGCTGCCAGTGAAAGACACCAAGTCAACCCCTTCATCCTCTGCCATAGCTTGACTGAAATTTCAAAATGAAAAAAAACATTACGATCCTTTTCCATATGCAGTTCCATTATTCACCAGTACTGAGCATGTGCATCTTGAAAGCTTTAATATAAATCATTACCAGTATACTAACAAAGTAAATGCTGTACTGTGTACAGTACCGGTATATCCAGTCCAGTGACACAAAGAGATTTTTTTTCAACTGCTATGAACCTATTGGCACCTGAACTGCTCTGGACAGAGTAAAATCTATTAAGTCCCCCTCCTACGAGTCAATGGGTGAATAAAACCTTGTGCTGTACGTGTGATGACTGCCTTAATAGCTTGGGCATTTAATAATTGATGCAAATTTCTGGAGGTTGATACAATGTATTTGTTAGCACTTGACTTCTTTTCTCAGGTTCATATCACTAATAATTCACTTATTTAACCCATTGACACCTGAGAGTGACCCTTATAAAATAGATTTTACTCTTTCTAACACCAAACAATTTTACTCGTCAATAGACCCTATGCAAAAATGGCTGCCTTTAAATTCAAAATAGCCCAACTAACCTCCTTTTTGAGACAAAAATTCTAAAGAATTTGTTATCCCAAACGAGGTTAGTTGGGCTATGTTGAATGTGAACAAAAGAATAATTATTTTAAAGGCAGCCATAGGGTCTATGGGTCTGGGCGTTCTAGGGCATTTGAGGTGTGAATGGCCGGGTTAACTCAGTCAAAAACTACATGTATGATGGCTGAGCCAGTTGGGTCCTGGTAACTAATGACATCAAAGAAGTCACAAATGAATTCCATTCAGAATCGTCCGAACGTTCACAGCATCCCAAGGGTAACTTAATCTATTTTTACAATTTTGCACATTTCTTTCTGAAGAGATACGATCAAGTTACATGTATCCAGTTCATGAGATTTTCATATTGATGATCAAAACAAATGAATTGTTTAGAAGTCAAAATCAAAATGTTACCCAATATCTGCACCACCACAAACCAAAGAACAAACAGCTCCTGGGACAGAATTGCGAGCCAACACTTCACTGACAACCCTGCAAAAATAATGATAGTGTCAGTAGTACACTTGTCAACAAGGTGCAAATCACTATTAGCCAAGCTTAATAATACATGTAGTTTGTTGTTCTGCAGATTATGATGGCATGAACTTGTTAAAATATAGTTTTTAAACTGTACATGTGTAGTATTTAAATTCTTTGCTCGTTGTGTGGATGTTATAAACCTTCTAATGGAGAAGAAGATTTCTATAAACACTGATGGCCAGACTGAGACAGCTGCATTTTTCATAAACTTTCGTAATTGCCATGGGAAAACCTGTTGTAGCACTTACACATGTTACCTATTGGTTACAAAAAAATTGTTGGCATTATTGAGCTCCAGACACTTTACAAAGTGAAACTCAAAATTAACCATGCATCTCAACAAGATTTACTTTCAAAAGGCATGTATGCCTTTGTCCAATACTTACTTTGTAATAGCAACACTGACAAGAGGAGTTGATGGAGCACCTTTCCTGTCAATAGCAAGTTGCAAATGACAATTATACTAACTGACTTTTCCATTAATTAAAATTAATTACCAAATAAAATTTGTTCTTTACAACTTACTAATATTAAATCACGTCATTAATTCAAGGTTATATAGTCATGTTCTGTAACACTGCACAGGTGCTCTACTAAGAAAATATTGCATGGGGAGACTACTGCTTTTAGTGCTTTAAAAAGCACTAAAAGCACATGAAACTGAATCAAACCAAAGTACAGCTGTAGAGTAGAGAAGCAATTAATAAATAATAACTCATTTATTTACAGTATTTAATCCTGACCCAAATTGAAGGAAGGTGTTGGGAACAGATGACTTACCCAATCCTCTCTCTACAATGATCACAATTAATGCTCAATTTTCTCAGTGGCAAATACATAAACTTAAGATGTTTTTTTCTTACCCACTGACCCCTGGGAGTGAGACTAACAACGGACAATTTTCCTTGTCAACTGGGGGTGTCCTAAGGGTGCCAGAGGGGTCAATGGGTTAATGTCACTTGGTATTAAATTACTTGAATTAATTCAAAGTAATTGGTTGCTATTAGTCTAAAAGCAGTTTTCAAATGACTGTCAAAAGTAATTAAGTGATTGCAATTGCTACGCTCAGTGATTGGTTTAACCAACCAATGCGACGGAAAACCAAAACCAATTGCGACTTACACGTGATTTTTCCTGAACTTTGAGAAAGTTACATGGTATTGCCACAAATTTGGATTGGTTCATTGTGCTGTTTGCACCTGCTGTTATTGGTCAAAGTAATTACTTTGGTATTTGTTTTATTTGCCTATGGCCAACATGGCCGCCAGGAGAATAAGGCTCATTGAAAATGGCTCTTAAATGTTAACAAATTATCCATCTTTTCAGTATCACAGATGACACTAATCTTATGTCTAAACCTTCATCACATTTTGAAATATTACGTGATTGTGAACACGTACCACAGATTCACATTTCCGCACACCATACTGATGCTACTGTTCCATCCAAAAACAGCACAAGGAAAGTTGAATGCAGTTATGATTCCGACCAGACCAACTGGATTCCACTGTTCAAGGAGAGCATGGCCAGGTCCTAACACAAAATACAGCCATTGGCAGGGATACATCAACATTAGTCAAAATAACCTGTTCGTCTAAATTCAGGAATGTAAAACAAGGCAGGAGGATGGCAGCTTAAGGGTTTGGGAATCCCACAGGAGTGAGAGGGTTAACACTGGGACAGTATTAATTTAAAAGATGTACCACAAAATACAAAAAGGATATCTTAATTACTTTCTGAAGGTAGCACTTTTCCATCAATCATCCTTGAGAGGCCAACAGCAAAGTCACAGATGTCAACATACTCTTGTACCTCACCAACACCTTCAGGCTTAATCTTTCCTACTTCTAGGGCAATCTACAGTAAGATGAATAAACATTAATGAACTTTATTTATTAATTAATTATGTGTCAACTGTATTAAGCACTGGAGCACTAAATTAAATATTGGGGACACTACACTGCTGAGCACCAGGAGAAAAACCTCTCAGGACAAAGTATAAAAATAACCAAAAACACTCAACCCACATTTGATGCCAAGTCTGGGAATCGAACCTGGGTCACACTGGTGGGAGCCGGAGATGAGTGCTCTCACCACAGTGCGTCATCCCTCCTTCCTGCTGAAATTTGCCTCAAGTTCATCAACTTCCATATCCCAAATAAACTACCTGTACTGTGCATCGCAAACAGATTTTTGTATCATAATCTTGTATCGCAACTACCTGAATATTAATAGTATCAATATTACACATAATTCAAGTGAAGCTATGATCCTCGCAGTTACGACAAAATTTTTGCAATGAGCTCAGTTGGTATCACGTGGTCACGGGTTCAAACCCCGTTGAAGTCCTGAATTTTTCAGGCTTCTTTACGCAATTACAAAAATTGCATTCATAACTCCGAGGATCATAGCTTCACTTAATTTCATATCCGCAGTTCATACATGTATATGATCCATTTCATGATCATTTCATCATTGATTATACACATACAATAACTACTGGATGTTATAAATTATTGTTACTGCTTTTGTTCAAACTGCAACGCAAGTTAATCGTTCACCAGTAATAATTATTATTGTTTGAGAGGTCATAACATTACCCAAAATCTGGATTAAATCAATTTACATGTAGTAAAAGAAGGAAGCAGTGCAGCCCAGTGGTAAGGGTGCTTGCCTTGAGATCCACAGATCACGGGTCCAAGACATGTTCTGACCACTCGTTGAATTTGTTCCAGGTAGTACCTGGTTCAATTTCCTGCACTTGTAAATAGCTAACTGGTTTGCCCCCAGCCAGTTGGCATTCTTAAAAGTTGTTCTGTTCGATGCTCATAAAATATTAGCTACTAGCTACTATAAAAATCCAAGGGTACATGTAAAATTAATAATGATACTTACTTAATAATATTACTTTACTGGCAGGATATTAAACAATGTACTGTATTCACTCAATGTAACCCAATTCATAATAATCACATAAGAACAGACAGTGATTTCTCTTAAGGGATCACACTATTCACATTAATTTTTCAACTACCCAAATTATAATTCAGTAAGTTCTGTGATACATGTACTTTACTATTAAACAACCAGTAACACGTAGATGTACAAAAGGCAGTTTACAGTTCAGATTCAGATCAATTTTAACCCATTTAAAAACGAAAAATGTCCTCAAAGGAAAAGTGAAGAGGAGCTGGGGCAAGGAAAGTGAATGTATGGAGTTAATTAATTAAAATGGAAAGTATGTATGTATGGTCAGGACAACTCATTTTACTGTTTATAAAAATTGCAGCATAACAAGTGAGGCCCATTCCACTTTAGATCCTGAAAACAGCAAACCAATAAAAAGAAGGTGGTTGGACAATCTGCGAACCATGCAAGCCATGCGAGTCATAAGAGTCTCGCATTTAGGTCTACTGATGATAAGTACCCATTTCACATAGAGCTGATAAACCATATTTAAGTCTTATAAGCACCCGTTTTAAAATGGTTAGCTTTCAATAACTGTATGACTCACATGTTGATTCACATGGCTTACCATGTTGGCTTGCATGGCTCGCTGACTTGCACATTGTGAACACTCAAAAAGAAGCTCAAAACCCTGCAGTTGGTTATGGAATCCATGAAGAAAACTTACCAACTTTCCAAGGTTTTCCAAGTTGTCTCTTAGTGCCTGTCCTATTTGTCGAACAACTTCACCACGTTTTGGAGCAGGTGTCTAGAAAACGTTTTTTTCTTTGATTCATCTCAACCAATACATAATAATAATAATAATTAATATTATTATTAATTAAGATTAATGTAATAAGATTACTTCTCACGACAGGTGCTAATATAAATCGGAGTATGTACTCTTGATTGGTCAATAATATTCTTATGTATGTCTTCATTACAACTGCATCCTGCAATATCAATACTGAAGCATCATTATAATAATAATATTATTATTACACTGTATTCTGACACATTCTCTTATTACATTAAACTGTAGCGTCATAATAATAATTTTATTATTACACTGTATTCTGACACATTCTCAAGATGGCATTAATAAAGTGCATTCCTGATACGAAGTATTATAATTACATAATACAAACAAAACTGTAGTTATTTTTTTCAATTTTAATTTTACGCTTTAATTCTCAAACTATGACTGCATTACATATAATAGATTAAATGGTACAGACCATGATAAAAACCTGCTCTTCACATGTACCAACAGAACATGGAAAATCTTAATTATCTAAAACTGGACACCTACAGTAACCAAGGAAATCACTTTACAAAAAATAAGGTATAATTTCTTCATTATTGTTTAAACACTTCTTCTTTGTGCAACTAAATTTTGGGCTTTCTATAAATGAATTATTGAGAAAAACAATTCAACCTCTCTGGTACCTTGACTGTATGATTTTCGATGCTATATAAAATAGAAAATTTGCAGCAAAATAACAGAGGTCATGAATGCCCAACATTTTTGTATAATCCACACTTAATAACATCTATTTAGTCCTATATATAATTGCTTGTAATATTGCTCATAAGCAATAGTTATAGAGTCTACAGCATTGTCTTGAGACCTGCATTACATGAATTTTGATGAGATGCATTGTATAAATCTGTTCTCATTTGCCTCCTATGGCTATGTAATATGAATCCCCTTCTTAATTTTTGTCTAAAGTCAATGACATCGGGTTCAACATCTTGCAACATTTGTTGCTCAACAAATGTTGAACAATGTTGCACAAACGTGTTGAATGGAATAGAGCTGGTCTCTATATTCGCTCAACAACGTTCAACGTGTTGAAAATGGCATATTTCAACATTCAACATGACACATATGAGACACTGCAGCACTTGTTAATCAACAAAAGTTGAACCCTGTATCACCGACTCAAGTGTTGTGTACAGTAAATGGCAATATTGACTTTGCCTTAACAGTTAATTGCTAAAGCTGTAAATAACTTGACAAGGTCCATACCATTGCCCACGATCTCCAGGCATCCTTGGCACACTTTACTGTTTCATTGTAATCTTCCAACGAACCCTAAAGCCAACAAAACCTCCTGATCAGTTTCAAGGAAAATGTCACAAACCTTTTCTTGCATTAAAGGAGAGAGTCCAGGGGGATCAATAATTCTTTCAGAATAAATAACATCCTTTTTCATTCCCGTCTGCCCTTCAATGTATGTACTGTATCCTTTTAAAGTCAATCTCCATTCAACAATAGGATTCACCGCCATAAAGAAATTTGAAAGGTGACGTTTCAAACATAATTTAGCCCTTCCTCCAAACTTTGAACCTCCATGGTTCCAGAGGGACATTATTGGGTTACAGAACTTTTTCAGTCATGCATGTCATGCCCAGGCTCTGTTCCAGGCTGTATGTCATGCTTCATTATCATGTTCTAGCTATAATAATTGATATTAGCCCAACCCTAGAAAAGGCTTGCAATTGGAACTGGAGAAAATGAGGCACCAATTGGTTATTGCTAATGCACAGCGCAACAATGCCTTCAACTGGGCTGAAGGCAGTTTTATCAGAAAAAGGTCAAAAAATTAACTTTGTTCTGATAAAACTGTCTCAACTGTCCTTTTAAGGTGTTAGTGGTGTTAATAAGCTTACATGTAACTATCACTGTTCATGTCCATTACTTTGGTAACAACAGGGTAGTAATTGATGGGCTTCTTTGGTATCATCTTGGTTTCTTAGAAAATCATTGGTTTAGTGTTGCAGCCACAGTGAAAAAATTGTTGATGTGAGTGGGTCTTCCCCTGGGGCTTGCATAATACAGGTCAAAAGAAGAACGAATGAAAAAGAAAAAAACCACAAGCTCCTTCCTGTTAACATTGCAACACATAATGTAGAAGATAATTAAACAATTAAATGAACTTATCAGTGGCTTGTGTCAGGTGTCAACCAGCCTGGGGAACCCACATGGACCAAGGGGCATCATCATCATCAATCCAATTTTGATCTGGGTTTATCCCTGTAAACGGGGGTGGCCGGATTTACCCCACTTTGTCAGCAAATTATCTTTCTAACTCCCCCTCTCCATCTCGCTCGATTCATGGCATCCTTTTTCTCCAAACCAACGCTCTTGCTCTCCTTCTCCATTAATTTTGCGTCTTCCACGTCTTCTTTGGTCGTCCTCGCTTCCTCTTGCCCTTCACTTCGAACTCCAACACTTTTCTCAGAACATGCCCATCATCCCTCCTCAACACATGCCCGTACCATTCTCACTCCATTTGCCTCTGCCATCTGAACCACTGTTTCCTTCAATACCAACATTTCCATCAGGTCCTCTGTCCTCTTTTTCTCCATCAGTTTTGTACCACACATTGCTCTCACCATTGCTCTCTCAGTCCTTCTCAAAAATTGCTATCTCATTTTCCCTCAGACACCATGTCTCACTCCCATATAACATCGCCACTCTTACACAACTCCGATAAACCATTCCTTTCACCTTCAGCGAGAACCTTTTTGAGTTCAGGGCAAGGGGCATTTGTTGAGATTTAATTTGCTACAAAACATATTTTTCCTTAAGTGGGTCAGGGAAAATGTCACTTTTGTTCATAAAAGGATCGAACCCAGATCTGTAATATGAGGTCAGCATCTTAACTCCCTTTTGGCTATTCTTGGTTATAACCCCACGATTAATTTTTGCTGATCATGTGATACAAATCAGACGATGGCTATCAGAGAATATCCGTCGTCTGATTTGATATCTGTCCTCTGATTTTATTTCTACGAAAGAAAACCAGGAAACGAGCAAACGTTCAAGTTAAACTTTTGATTGGTCATGAAGCCAGTGATGGAGAAATTACAAAGCTGGTTGACAATGCAGGCAACAAGAAAAAGTTCACAAAATATGCTCTCAACGTCTTTGAATTGAGTTTTCTTTCGTGTATAATATAAACAAACTAAAGGTTAGTTATATTTTTTGTGACAAAGTCTATTTACCAAGCTACTACGATATATAATTTTCATCCAATTTTTATCATGGAGAAAAGAAAAGAGGTTCCAAAACACTCTTGAAAACATGGAGTTGTCGGAACTGTACATCTACATCTCCATTGCGTTGAGGCGACTTTTCATGGATGCAAGAAAAGTTGAAGGAAAGCCATACAGCCGCAATACCATGAAAGCTATTCGTGTTGGGCTGGACCGGTTTCTGTCATGTTCTCCATGTAGATCACACAGAAAGACTTTTTCTATTATTCGTGACAAATAATTTCAGTCGGCTAAACGAAGCATTAGATGCTACTTTGAAGGATCTTGCTAGATTCAGCAGCAGAATCAACTACATTACCGTTCAACGTTCAAAGTCCATGCAAGGCTGATTTTGCTCACTCAACCTTTCTTGGCTGTAATTCCAAAGGGCACCTAAAAATGCTACGCATTTTTGTGAAAGACTTTTAATTCGTCGGCTGTCCTCTTTTTGAACAATATAATTGCAAAAACATTTAGAAAAAACTGTGTTTTCATTTACATTTTCAAGCTTTTGATCTTCTGGGTGTTATAAAGAGCAGACTTGACATGACAACCTGTCAACATTTCCTCCAATTACTGTGTAATTAAAATCGAGCAAACCAATCAACAAGCATTTTTTTATTACGTCAACTGCAATCTCGCTATTCACATACACAAAAGCTGGCTTGTTTTCCCTTTTGGATCTTAGAGTGTTCAGTGCATTCTTCTTGAGAAATTAATTGGAGGGTTATAGAGTAAATTATAAACCCCTTTCCGGCTTGCTGGTACATCGGAGGATAATGCCCTCGGCTAAAAATTTCACAGTGGCCCTTGAAGCTTTGCTTCTCGGCCAACTGTTCATTTTTTGGACAATCTTTCAGCCTTAATTGGGCATTATCTTCTGATATACCAGCTGCCATAAGGGATTTATTTACTAAATATTCTGAAGTCCTGTGAGTTTATCGGAACTCTGAAAACTCCTTCTCATGGAGACATACATCTGCAACAAGTGTAAAATATGCCAGTGTTTAACGCTTGGACAGGGATGTAGATAATAGCCGGGAGCCGGGAAAATTACCCGGCTGTGAGCATGATTTTTCTGGCTGTAAAGGGCAAAAACCGCCTGAGAAATAACTTATCTCTCCCAAATGTTTGTAGAATAATGTCAGTAAATTTTTTTTATCTGCCTGCACCTTACATGTAGGTTCTCTTTAACCACAACTGATAATTATGAAAGTAAACACTCCATTTCTTTTAGTTTGCAGGCTCTTTGTGTCAGCGGCACTATTACACTTCATGTATAGCAAAATAGTTAATGACAAAATTGAATTCCTGGCTTAAGACACCAGTAGTGGCCAAAATTCACTTGATATGGCGGGGAAAAGGGGAAAGAAAATTGATTCTGAGGTCAATGGAAGAAGAATTTTTTTTTAAAACTGGCCTAAAGTAACACAACAAGTTCTAGACAACCAGTTGAGATTGTTGAAAGAAGCTTCATCACTTCCACAACAGAATCGCTTAGTCATCTGCACTGTCGGAAACCGGATATTAGAGACTGTGAAATGTAGTGAATGTGTAGTGTAAATTTGATTGACATGTGAACGATTTTGACCGGTATCAAATAACAAGCAAAAGAGTATTGAACGAGATTGTGACTACGCGTGTACGAGTGTTTATTAAAGAACGTATACAGTCCTCTTGAGTGCAGTGGAATATTTTGTACACAGTGGTCCCTCGAACCGGATTTGGCCAGATTTTGGACGAGAGAACGCTAAAAAGTCGAAGAAAGGCAACGCAATGAGGAATACTGATCGGACGGTGCCGTCGACAGCTGGTACAGAGAACATTAACAAAGAAACGGAGGTTAGTCTTGCAAAGAAAATAAAAATTAGAGGATCCTTGAGTAGAGCAGATACGATTAGCAGATGGAACTGTCTCTTTGGATGCGTTTTAAACAATTCAACAAAAGATTGAATCACTAAAGAAACTGGACAAAGAAATTATTGATCTGATGGCGAGTTGTCACGATGACGAAGTAGAAGGGCGCATGGAATTGGAGATTGAAGGGAGTGATTCTGTGCGAACTGATTTGAACAGAATCATGGACAGAGTGGAAGACGCATTGAAACAATTGTCGCCACCGCCTCCAATTCAACAACAGATGCCAACTCAACGTCAGAATGTTTTCCCCGGGTTATACGTGTCGACATCACAATTTCCCGCTAGTTCACCGTCGCCTAAGAAAACAGCCAAATTGCCTAGACTGGAAGTAAAGAAGTTTAGCAGGAGAATACAAGAATGGCAGGAATTTTGGGATACCTTCGAAAGCGCCATTGACAAAAATGAAAGCCTCGCAGTGGTAGATAAGTTCGCATACCTGCGGAGTTTAGTTGTGGAACCAGCGAGATCGACAATCGCTGGATTTTCCCTCACTTCAGCCGATTACAAAGCGGCTGTGGAAGTTTCAAAGAAACGATATGGGAAAGAAACTGCCATTCAGAGAGCGCACGTAAATGATCTGCTCAATTTGCCACACGTTTTTAACGACAGGGACACCCCGCGGTTGAGAAAATTGTATGATAGTTGCGAAACACATTTCCGAGGACTAAAGGCTGTGAGTGGAAATGAAAACACATACTCGGCAGTGGTTGTACCAGCCGTACTGCACAAATTGCCTGAGGCCTTCTGACTGACGATTATGCGGGACACAGATTTCCTACACTGGTCCATGGAGGCCATGACCACATGGTGACAAGTGCGATCAGGCCCATTTCTAGCTTCGCCCGTATGTTCTCTTATGTCGGCGCTCGCTAAAATTGGGCCCGACCAAAAGTCTCTCAAGAATTCCGGATGGTCGGCCAAATTTTGGCCGACCAAACTCGTGATATGATTGGCTGTTGAAACGCCGGAAGTAAAAATACCATCGTGATTGCGCGGAGCTCTCGCGAAGTCCTCGAGACTAATCCGCCATAAGTGTACGAAAAAATTTGCTCCCTTTTGTTCTTACAATGCCGTGGACGGTGCAACTTGATTTTATTTGTATAAATGGAGATATGCGATCTGAAACATTTCATAACTTGTCCAGAATCGGGTTTGAATCTCTGGACAGAGTGAAATTAGCGATTCCGTTGTCGAGCTCTGTGGCCATGGGGTTGAAAGTACTTTGGCACAAACTTCCCTGATGTTTTGAAAGCTAAATAGCTGGTTCGTTCAAATGGCAATGAAAGCCGATGCATATTGGTTTCCTGGATGAGACAAGGAACATATATATCAACAGGAGGAGATGCTGATAAAATCGCAAGTTACACGAATGCATGTTTTGAATTTCTGTGTATCAAATGGCGCGCTTTATTACTTTATTTACTGTACATGACACGGTTTGTTTGCACACTTCATAATATTTCCAGTTGATTTAACTTTAAACTCGCACTCCAGAAACTAAAATGGCATGTTTCCAGAGAGATTAATTGTACAACAATAAAAGAAACTTTGCGAGTCCATCTTACTGTTCGTACTCCATCAAAAAATTAACAGCCAAACTTATCATGATTTTACTGCGCGCAATTCTAGAAATACACTGCAACTGAAGATATTACCTGAAAAAATCACCAAAGAAACCTTCATGGGCAAACACGTTAAAGGAATAATGTATTTCCCTTTTTTTTCTTTAAAAATCTATTGCCAAACCGTCCAACGACAAAATGCTAGGTTATCTCAATTACAAATTAAGATGTCAAGCTTAAAAGATTGCATATTCAGTGAAGTTCGGAGGGAGAATTACGCCTGCCTTCGCCGCAATATAGTCGTCGAAAACATTCCCCATGCTTTAAATGTGTTTTTCTCAAATTAAAGCCACCGGTAACTTTCGAATTCGTTTATAATATTCCTCCCACGGTAATTAACTCTGCTCAAAACAAAATTGCGTGGATCTGCCGTCCACGCGTGTATTGGTGTAATGGAAGTAAGTTTGATTGGCCGATGAAGGACATGTCAATCAATCAAAAAAAGTGGGAGGAAGGAATTTCGAAGAGGAATTTGGTCAGGCTCTATTTTTCGTTTCGCCAACTCCACATTACGTACCACGCGAAACTAAAATAGAGCCTGATGGCAGGTTACTGGATCTCAGGACCAGAAACAGGGTGCATTCTGGAGCAGGGACAGCAGAATGAGAAGAACCTCGACGAACACTACCTTGCATATGAGACAGCAGATGGATAATTGTGCCTTTTGCTTGGGCAAAGACGCCCATGAACACTATCCGAAAGTAGTTGATATAAACAAACGTAAGGACAGTCTATACAAATTTGCTAGTTTTAAGTGTTTGAGGAAAGGACATTGTGTGAGAGAGTGTAAATCGTTTGAGTTGTGTAATAATTGTGGTCGAAATCACCACATTTCTGTATGTGACAGCCCTTCTAAGCCTGTAACTAATGCATTCGAAGTTGCACCAGCTGCGAATCCAATTAACGCTAGTCCCAGTAGCTTACATGTGGTATGGGTGGGCGTGTAGCCTTACAAACAGCATGCGCTGCTGTTAGCGGGGAGGGAGAACCACGGAAGGTTAGGGTTTTGTTCGATGCAGGTAGTCATCGCTCCTTCGTGACCGCCAGAGTGGTTCAGCACGCGCAGCTCAGACTGATTAGTCAAGATTGGCTCGCGATTAGTACGTTTGGACAAACCTCCCGAGATATGCAGCTTAGAGATGTCGTACACATGAAAGTAAGTGCACTAGGGGGTCAGAAAGTTATTGAGATAGAAGCCTACGTAGTGCCTGAAATTTCAACAATTCAAAACAGTCACGTGGAGATTGCAAAATATGAATACCCCCACCAATCCACGCGGATTACTTGTGGAGCTTCCAGAAAGGGTGCACAATCAGGGGCAAACCAGATGAGCCTGTTGCCATGGAAAGGGAATTGGGGTGGGTACTATCAGGTCCCATGAAGAGCTCAGGGAATGAGAGTGAAGCCTGTTCAGTGCACGTTAATTTGATTGGGTGTGCTCGTGAAGAACGCTTAAATTTAGAAAGTGACATCCATAAGCTATGGGATATGGAAACGCTAGGCATCATTGAGTCTGAAGACGAAGTGCACCAGGCATTTGTAAACAGTGTGTCATTTACAGGAAACAGGCATTCCATTAGATTGCCATGGAAAGAGGGGCACCCATAACTACCAAGCAACTAAAAAAAAGAGAGGAAAAAATAAATAAAATAAAGTAAACTACGCTATGAGCTTGCCCTGCGTCCCAGGTCGCTAGACTGGAAAAGGAAGTGGATAATGCGTTGATAATTCAAGATCAACTAGGGGCTGGGATAATAGAGAGGGTGGTTGAGCTGGAGAAGGCGCCTAAAGTTCACTACTTGCCACAGCAAGCTGTGATTCGTAAGGAGTCAACAAACCACAAAGGATTCATGTAGTAAATGTGTAGTGTAAATTTGATTGACATGTGAACAATTTTGACCGGTATCAAATAACAAGCAAAAAGGATTTGTACAACTGAGTATTGAACGAGATTGTGACTGCACATGTATGAGTGTTTATTAAAGAACGTATACAGTCCTTCTGAGTGGAGTGGAATATTTTGCACATGCACATTGATCATATTTCATATCTTACTCTAGTTAGTTGAACTAATAAACATTACCATCAGAAATGTTGACAGCTTTATTGTCGGAAATCTGTTTATCTGTGTTCACTGTGTTCAAATGTGTACCAAAATAAAGGAAAACGTGTTTCTGAGAGTCTAGACTTTCAAAAATTTCCAGGGGTGAATGTCCCCTGGACCCCCCCACCCCCTAAGTGAATTGTACTTTTGGCACGATTAAATGAGCCTTTGGCCCATCATACCCGCCAATAAAAGTTTATATCTACATCCCTATTGAAACTCTGGTGGATCACTAAAAATAGGGCAGAAAACATGCTAATATTTTCTTGCTACAACTGCAAGGATCTTGATACTAAAGACTAAAATGATCTGTGACTCTGTCTTTTTGTTACCCCCAGGGTGTGGGAATTTGCCAGAATCTTTTGCCCCATGCCCACAGGTATTTTATAAGGTTTGGTTGAGCATTGGAACAAATCTCCCCTGGGTTCCTGGGCCGATCCCCTTGGGGCAAGCTTGCTGCAGTGATTCATTCTGTATCTTACTTGGCGTACTCTTGCGATCGGTCGTCCATTGGAGGGGCATATGGAGGTTACAATCTGACAGAAAAGAACAAGGCTGTAAGATTCTTTAGGCACCACAATGTCGAGCTTTGCTTACAAAAAGAAAACATTTATTACCTGTCCTTTGCCACCCCACGAGCCATTGAATACTCCGTCATTTTCCGCTTTAAGACCAAGTTCTTTCAGCCAGGAATACTTTGGTTCATCTATTAGCAAACTTTCATTCTGTGCAGAGCAGAGAGACGCTCGACTTAAGCCTAAATAAATAGAACGAATTGCTAAATTTTTGGGAGAGAAAGAGAGAACACGTACCGCCATTTGTAACAACGTTGGTGAAGTCGTCACCAGGGCTTCACCGCCTGATAGAACACTCGGCCACAAGTGTTTCGCGTTGTTCCGAGTTCAGAACTATTTGTATTTATTTATGTTTCATTTCTCTTTTTATTTCTATTTTTACAACCTTCTAGGATTAGTGAAACCTAAATATAGAAGTGTTATAAACTAAGAACCACTTCGCAAGGACTGCAAGGTATACCCACTTTCCGACTTTCTGATTTCAATATTCCTTACCCGGTTTTTTCGAAACATTTAGTCGAATGGAAAGCGCCTGTCGTATTCCTTGAGTCACGAAACAGGAGAGAGCCTTTTGTTAGGGTAAAAGCTTTATTTTGAAAAAACAAAACAAAAATTAAATCATGAAATAATCCACAATAAGTCGGCAAAGGTATCACTTTGCACAAAGGGGGTGTGAAGTAGGTGGGTCTTGTGGTTGGTTCTCAGTCCTTCTCCTCCTCGTTCATTCGCGGCCACGTCGAACCACATAGCGTCCTGGTTGAGTTTATAACCCCAACGCTGTATTGGTGAGGTCTTAATTATTTACCAAATCTTGCCTAGGATTAGGATTAGGATTAATCCACAACACTTGATTAGTTTCATGTAGGGCTCATTTCCCTCATTTATATTTCACTTGCAGTTGTTTTCTCTCTGGAGTTGTTTAGAACATTCCATGTTAATTTCTTTGGAATTCGACTCATTTACATACTATTAGGTAGATACTGTACATTTGGCTGTAATTCTGCCAACATAACCTTGATGCATGAATAATTAGGCATTTACCTTATATACTTTTTGTTATCTCAAGCTCACAACATGGCTGGTTCAATAGACACAAATTGTATGACACTGACTCGTTTCGTCCTTGAAGAGCAACGCAAAGTTCCAGGAGCGACAGGCGATCTAACTCAGCTCCTGAATGCCATATGTTGCGCTATCAAAGCAGTTTCGTCAGCTGTAAGAAAGGCAGGAATAGCTAAGCTGTGAGTATCGGTGTATTCAAGCTTTCGTGACTCGACTGTAGTCATGAATACGAGAAATTTACCCGCATCGGCTCATATTGTAATACTGGACTATTCAAGCGTGACCTGCACGCTTTTGTACTTTGGACCCCTGAAAGAGGTCAGGTGCTCTGGTGGGGCGGGCAAAGCGACCATTATTTTATGGACTGGAGTCAAATCATTTTCTGTCAAATCAAATCAAATGAACTCCATATCAAACAGTCATAGGTTGGTTTTTGAGGAGAGAGGAAAACCGGAGTACCCAGAGGAACACCTCTTGGAGCAAAGTAAAGAACCAAGAAGCTCAACCCACCTATGATGCCGCGTCCAGGAATCGAACGTGATCCACATTAATGGGAGGCGCGTAATCTCACCATTCCATCATCCCTGCTCCCTTTAATTTTTGCAGGTACGGCATTGCAGGAGATGTTAATATATCAGGAGATCAGCAACAAAAGCTGGATGTCATGGCAAATGAACTGTTCATTAACATGTTGAAATCTTCCTACTCAACTTGCTTGCTGGTTTCAGAGGAAGATGAGCAAGTGATTGAGGTTGAGACTGAAAGGCAAGGCAAATACCTGGTGTTTTTCGACCCACTGGATGGTTCTTCAAACATTGATTGTCTTGCAGCCATTGGGTCTATATTTGGAATTTCCAGGAAGGTAATCTTGTGGTAGTTTTTGTGTTGAGTGCCAGAAAACACAGAGACTGTGTCCAGTGTGCTGTATTTATCATTTATTATTATGATAATCATAATAATAATAATAATAATAATAATAATAATAATAATAATAATTATAATAATAATAATAATTATTATTATTATTATTATTATCACGTAACATCCCATAATGCTCCCATTATCATTTCTGGCCAGCCAGTATGGATCACCTCTTTTAGCTGTTGTAAAACTTCACTGTCACGGGTGCTGGCTCTCAGCTCCTCAAGTTGCTCATCAGTCATTGGCAGTACAGTGTAGTTTAACAGCATTTACACGTTCAAATTCTCCTTGCGTGTTCTTTGTGGTGGGTAGAAATGCCCTGCTTAGGGTGTCAGCAAGATACATTTCCGGACCTGGCTTATAGACAGTTGTGACATCGTACTTCTGAATCTTCAAAAGCATCTGCTCGAGCCTCTTAGGTGCAGTTCGTAGTGGCTTCACAGAGATTGCTGCAAGCAGCTTGTGGTCACTCTGGACTGTCACAGTATGGCCGGACATATACTGATCAAATTCTGGAGTGCAAAGAGTACTGCCAGCATTTCCTTTTCTATCTGGGCGTCGCGATTTCTGGCTCTGTAAGAGCACGGCTTGTAAATGCCACTGGTTTCCTATTTGCATAAGGGCAGCCCCAAGTCCCTCGTGACTAGCGTCTCATTGGACAGTGAGTTCTTCTTTGAGATCATAAAATTTCAGCAAGGGTGCCTGTGTCACAAGCTCTTTGACTTTTCCAAAATTTGCGTCATGCTCATGTTTCCAATGCCATGCTGCTTCTTTGCGCGTTATTAAATTGTTGTATGGTGTCTAGCACTTTGCTAAACGAGGCAAGAACTTGGACAGATAGTTCACAAAACCACAGAATCTTCTCACAGCTTTAACGTTGCCAGGTTTGGGCATATTGTGCACTGCTTTGATCATTTCTGGATCTGGTTTGAGACCTTGCTGTAACCAGGTGGGCCCATGTAGGGGATCTCTTTGCACAGGAGGTTCAGTTTCTTCTTATTCAGCTTTACTCCTCTTTGTCTGCAATGCTGCAGGAATTGCTGCAGTTTTCTGTTGTGGTCGGCTGTTGCCTCTTCTTCAGTATCTCTTACTCCAGAGATAACCATGTCATCATGCATGGACAGTCAGCAACCCATCTAGTTGATCAAGCACTTGGTTCAGCCTCTTTTGGAATATTTCACTGGCCACACTTACTCCAAAGGGAAGTCATCTCCATCAACACCTCCCATAAGGTGTGTCCAAGGTTGTCAGTTTGCTTGACTTGTCATCGAGTTGGACATGCCAGTAGCCATCTCTTGCATCCACCTTGGTCAAGACTTTTGCTTGTGAGAGATCTGGAAGTACATTGTCAATGACAGGGAGGGGGTATCTCTCTCTCTCTTGAGCCCTTTGTTCACCTGTTGTGGGTCCAAACAGAGTCTCAAGTCCCTGGACTCCTTTGTTGCGATTACTAGCCTAGGTTGTTCACCCGGTCGGTGGGCTCATCAACAGGCATCAGAACCTGGATGTTTGTCTGTCTCTCTAGCTCTGCTTTGAGCTTTGGCTTTATAGCAAATGGAACTCATCATGACGGGGCAATATTTGATGGCACTGTTAGGTCAAAATTGAAGTGTTGTTTTCCTTCAAGCGTCCCCAGTTCACCCTCAAATATGTCATTGCATTCTTCTATAATCTTTTGGGCTGTCAGTGGTTTCTTCTCTTTCCGCTTTGGCTTTAGCCACTTTTTCGAAGTTTTCTTCATGTACTTCGATAAGTCCCATTTGCTGTGACACCTTCGCTCGTAGTCTCCTAGACGACAATGAACTCAACCAAGTACTTTTTGCGGCTCTTTAGGTTGCATATAGTCACGTGACATGTCCCTTCTGGTTTGAGTTGAGTGTTATCTGGGATGCCCTACACTATCTGCTCATTTCCTACCTTTCTGACTTGTTCTCAGGTATCAAAGACTTCCTTATGATCTTTGCTTTGCCTGTGTTTTGACAAGACAACCTTAAGTTATGTGGCTGACATCCCCATTTTCCTGAGTGATTCTTTGAGGACTCTCCTGTCTGGGCTGCTGTCACTTATCCATATCATATAATATTATGCATTCCCTTGTAAGATGACTGCCGGTATTAGTAATATTATTATCATTATCATTATTAGATAGATAGATAGATTTTATTGAAAACAATACATGATATTCTGATAATATTCTGGTCTGTATGGCACAGCCATATCAATAAGAGTCCATTCCAGTGTATCTTTACGTATTAGAGTAATACACATGTATCTGGCTGATTTTCCTTTGTGTTATTATCATTATAATTATTACTATTATAATAACATTATTGCTATTATTTTGTAATGTTGTTGATGTGAATGGTTATTCAATGTTGACATCATTGATTGTCATTCTCTATATTGGTTTTGTTGAAAATGTAAATTAAAGCTCTTTTTTAATAATGTTTTAAAACTATCCAATGGTGTTTTAATAATCATTGTAGGAACATGATGGTCTTCCATCAACAGTAGATGCCCTTCAACCAGGCCGCAAGTTTGTAGCCGCTGGATATGCTTTGTTTGGTAGTGCAACTATGGTTGTAATCTCTACAGGCAATGGAGTGAATGGATTTACGCTTGATCCAGTAAGCATTGGATAAGCTGAGTAATAACATTGATTCAGTGCTTAAGCAAGTTATTTGGGACACTGCTAGTAAAGTCAAACAAAAAAGAAAAGAAAATGTTGATTTTTGTGGAGAAAAGAGAAAACTGGTGAGACACCTGTAGGAGAAGCACACAGGGGCAACAAGGTCATTCATTATTTTGAATGATCTAGGAATAAAAAGTAATAAAAAATGGTCTTGCAACTCTTTCAACCTTACCTGTGAGTTGCATGTAGCAGGGGTTTCATTAGAAGCCGGTCAGAAATTTGCCTCTCACCACCAGCTACGCTGCCTTGATTTTCACTCAAAGTAAAAGACAAGGGATTTTAGAGTGACCACCGCTTAAACTGATTAGCTCATGCATCTACTTCAAAAGCTATTGAAACCCCTGAGTTAGTGGCTTGTTTTGACTGTTCCATGCATTCAAATTGTCAGGAGCAGAGAAACCTGTTGCAAGAGAGCAGATGAGGAAAGTGAAGGAAAGTGTTAAACGGAAAGCCTCCTTTCCCCACTCTCTTTTTCTGCTCGCTTTCAAGAAACATCTCTCTTTCCGAGAATTAGTTTGTTCGGCTTGCCGTGTCAATTTCAAATTGTCTGGAACAGGCTAATGGCAAATAACAGAATATGTGTTAAAAACTAATGATTTGAGAAAAGGAGTCAATTATTGATGATGGTTGCCTGTTATTTTTATTTTTATTTATTTTTTTCAGGCTATCGGAGAATTTGTCTTAACCAATCCTGACATCAAGATGAAGCCACGCGGCAAGCCAATTTACAGTATTAACGAGGGAAATGCATGCTTGTTTGATGATGCAGTCACTAAATATTTGGAATCAATTAAATTTCCTAAGGTGAGAACTCAAGTGAAACTGTTTTCAATACTGTAAATACATGTACATGTACCTCCTACTGAGTGCCAAGGCACACATTTTCAACTTATGGCCTTAGTGTAAATGAGGGTCATGAATAATAATAATAATAATAATAATAATAATAATAATAATAATAATAATAATAATTAACAAAGCATTACATGGGCAATTTGAAACAGCTACAGAACAACTAAGGGACCCAGAATCCTGGGGGTGGCTAAAAAGGGGAATACTAAAAAAAGAAACTGAAGGACTGCTAAGCGCTGCACAAGACCCAGCATTACGGACGAATAGCATTAAAAACAGGATTGATAAAGAGGATGTGTCTCGGATGTGTCGGTTATGTGGAGAACGAGAAGAGACCGTAAGTCATATTGTAGCGGAATGTAAGAAATTGGTGCAAAGAGAGTATAAAATGTGGCAACATGATAAGGTGGGCCAAGTTATCCATTGGAAACTCTGTCAGAAATTCAACATCCCATGCAAAGACAAGTGCTATGATCATGATCCTGAAGGAGTTATAGAAAACGATCAAGTAAAGTTGTTATGGGACTTCTGAATTCAAACAGACCATCAAGAGTGCTGGAAAAAGAACAAGAGAAAATGGAAAAATACCAAGAATTAAAAAGAGAGATTGAGAAAATCTGGAGCTGCCGAAAAGTAATTGTCGTACCAATTGTCATTGGTGCTCTAGGGACGTTCAGCAAAAATTAGAAAACATCGTTGAAGAAAATTGGACTAGATTGCACGTTATTGCTACAAAAAGCCTCCTTGTTGGGAACGGCAAGAATCTTGAGAAGAACACTAGACACTAAGGCTAAAGTTTCTTAGTTAGCAAAGGGTCATCGCAGTTACTGAAGTAGTTGTCGAGAAACCTGAAAAGCCCAGGCTTGAGCATGTAATTGCACTGCTCTGACTGCTCTTCCATTGAGCTATTGAGCCATATGGGGCCCAGTCTGTGTGTACTATAGAAAATCATATGGCTTAACTGAAGTTTGAGACTTTAAGGAGAACTGAATATTGAGTCCGAAGAAACAGCAAACCAACGAAGAAAATATCCACAGCAGCACTTGTGTTTACCTTGTTTCTGTTGATTACGAAATCTCTGTTTCCCATGTCATACGTCACAGCAGGCTGCTGATTTAGTTTTTGAGCCCGCACTGAAAAGGCCGAAAAAGCGGGAAAAGCCGAACTTCGAACGTAATTTTGTCGCAAAAAAAAAACAGGAAACGAGCAGAAATACCTCTACAAACTTAACTTTACTTATGTTAGGCTTTCCAAAAAAAAATGTTGGCAAAATTGCAGATTTTGACGTTTTCCTTTAAAAGGTCAGTGTTTTAATCCTTGTATTGCTTGTTTTAGGATGGAAAGACTCCATATGCTGCGCGTTATGTAGGATCAATGGTATCAGATATGCACAGAACATTGGTGTATGGAGGGATATTTATGTATCCTGGAAACAAGAAGAATCCCAGAGGAAAGGTAACACCTATCAGACCTTAAGCTCTTCCTTAAGTTTAAAGTTTTACATGTGGCATTTTCACACAATAATGGATGTATTAAAGGCGTGAGAGTGATAGCTTTACTTTGAAACGTTTTTCTATTTCATTCAAAGACTTTGAACCTTTGATTGAAATGGCATCAGATTTAAGGCCTGTGTACTTTTTTACCTGTGAAACTAGATAGGGAGCTCAAGTTTGGAATTTTTGTGTACAGTGCTATACCGATAGTAAAACTCTTGCTTTTTGTCAGCTAGTAAAGGCTTACATGTATTGGCCTTGTGGATTGGTCAAGCAACAGCACGAGTGGAAACAGAAATAGTCTCTACAGGGAAAATTCTGTTACAAGAAAAAGAGGGAATACCTAAAATGGAGACAGCCCTTACCAAAATTATTCGTCCCATATTAATTGCTGTAAATAGTTCACTGTAGAATGTCTAAAATAATTCAAAGACGTTCCAAGGGCAGTTTAGTGTGCAGCTGTTAAAAGGAGTGCAACTTAAAACTGAGCTTAGCTGATATCGATGATGATGAGATGAAGCATATTTGCATCCAATGTTTTCCATGGGGCATATTAATGCCCCAGTGTTTCAATGCAAGGCATTAATTCCAGAAACAGCATCACATTGCCCCTTCAAACTCATTGACTTTCAATAATTATTCTTTTGCAGTTGCGATTGTTGTATGAATGTGCGCCTATGGCATATATCATTGAGCAAGCAGGTGGAATGGCTAGCGATGGCATTCAACCAGTCTTGGATGTTAAGCCAAAAACGCTTCATGAAAGATGTCCTATCTTCATAGGCTCGGCAGAAGATGTTAAGGACTTTCTCAAGTTTAACCAGTCAACATAAGCAGAAGCAGCTAACTTTTCTTGTAGTCATGTGGCATACAGCGTAGTCATTTCCAATGTTGAGCAGTTTTGCTCAGCAATCATTTTACATTGACTGTAAAATGTAAAATCCATTTTGGCCAAAACAAAAACGTAACCATATAGGTAGAGTAAACATTCATGAGAAATTAGTAATGAATCACCACTTACGATAAAATACATGGGAAGTAGTCGGCGTCCATTTCAATGTTACAGTTTTTTTCGCTGGTGGATTTTTTATCCGTTCATATATTTATTGTTAGTGCCTAGAAGCTTTTCAAGCGCTGAAGTAAAAATCTGCCAAACACACAACAAAAGAAAAGGGAAGTGTGTAAAAGGAAAACTTAATGACTCAGGTGTAATAAACTTGTGAAGTGTCCTTGTCAAAAGCTGAGGTGTGCTTGTTTTGGTTTGTTCGAGGATTGAAACAAACAGAACCCCATCAATTTTCTACGAACTCTTGATATTTGCTTTAAATTAATTGCATACTAACCAGGCAATGAAGGCCTCACCTAGAAATGTTTATATGAAGTAATTTAAGCAATTGTTTAAATGGTCCTGATAAGTGCGAGAGTCACTTTCAGTGTTTCGTCTATAACCCGCGCGCCAAATAAACATTTCTTTCTTTAATAGTACTTTCACGGGAACACATGCTCCAATTCCATGGAACAGCTCTTACATTTTCGAAAACATCGATGATATATGGTCTCATTGGTCTGGCTTGTTCAAACAAGTCCTCGACGAACATGCACCCGTGAAACGAATACAGCTTCGCAACATGCAACTGCCGTGAATCAGCCCCGACCTTCGAAAGCAGATTCGCATACGAAATCGACTTTACAAGAAATTTCGCCGTGCACCAACAGACTTAAATTGGTGTAGTTACAAGAGACAACGGAACACAGTCACAGCAATAAAGAAAAGGGCAATCAAGGATTTCTGTACTGATATAGCCTCAACAACACCATCCACCGGTCTATTCTGGAAAAAGATGAAACCGCTTCTCCCAAAAAACAAATCGAATATTGATGGTTCCTCTGACATACGCCTTTTAGACAATGGGCAACTAATATCTAATCCGAGCGCTGCACTAAATGATTTCTTTGCGAGTCCAAGAATACAGGAATCAGTCAAATCTCACAGAAGAGGATTTTAGTGACCATCCCAGCATTGCAGCAGTAAAGAACAAATCATACCAGTCCTACTTGACTTTACTTTCACGGAAATCAAGACGGAAGTTATAACAGACAACTTATTCAAGATGAATGCCAAGAAATCTACTGGTCATGATGGCCTTTCCCCAACGATTCTGAAACTATCTGCTGCAGCCTTAGCTGCACCACTGACGACTCTGTTTAACTACTGTATTGGCACAAGTAAATACCCAGATGACTGGAAAAGGAGTAATGTCACCCCTATCCACAAAAAGGATGAAGTAACCAACAAGAACAATTACCGACCAGTCAGTGTCCTTCCTGCAGCCTCCAAACTATTTGAAAAAGTAATGTTTGATCAGCTGTATGCCTCCTTCGTACCTATTTTTTCATCCAACATGTCGGGCTTGCTCAAAGGACACTCCTGCGCTACGGCGTTGATCAAGTTGACGGATGATTGGAGAAGCGCCCTTGACGAAAAGAAGGAGACGGGAGTGGTTGCCATCGATCTGTCGAAGGCTTTTGACTGTATATGCCATAATCTACTACTTGCAAAAGTACAGGCGTATGGCGTTCAAGAACCGGCTCTTCAACTTTTAAGGTCATGTCTGCATGACCGTAAACAAAGGGTAATATGCAATAACAAGTGCTCTAGCTGGTTACCGTTACGATGTGGCGTCCCACA
>BLFO01002589.1:2500-17765 GCA_014634245.1 Montipora cactus
TTTTAACCACCTCTCCAATTCTCAGGTCTGTAAGGTACATCGTTTCTGAGTTATTTGTCGAAGCGTTTAACGCAACTTTATAGAGTCTTCTTGGTCCACCAATATGGCGGCCGGGAATCAACGAAAACATCTGGAGTTTACTTTGCGATGAAAGCGCTTACTTCTTGTTCATGAGATAAAATATATGAGTATGAACACATCTCCTAATGTACTTGAAAGGATCAAATTGCTGAGATTCATAGGGATAGAATTTTTTCACAACCCAAGGCCCGGTTGTTCGAAGGCGGATTAACTTAATCCAGGAATAGCGTAAACGTTTGTTTCATGTTTTCAACTTTTTGGTGAAAGTTTCTTTTGCTTATTTCTGTTGTTCAGGATTGACTTCTTCTAATGTAAAGTTTTGCCGAATATCATCGTTGAACAGCATTTGGGAATAGAGAAATAAACTCCTTGGTTAATTAATAATCCAGGATTAGCGTTAATCGGCTTTTGAACAACCGGGCCCAAATAGTTTTGTATCGTGGTGTCACGCAAGGTGACAATTCGGAATTCAAAATGCTGTATTTCCGAAACGAGAGACTGGAAACTTGAAAGCGATTTATTACTAGCTCATCTCTAACCTCCTTTAGATAAAAATTCAGAAGACATTGCGACTTTCATTTTTGTCTCGAGTGGGGTCCAGAAGAAGGTCCTGTTGAGGGCACAAACCATCCTTAAATTTTAACATCTTCCTACCCCTCGGCAGCATTTCTACCTTTGCGGTAAACTAGTTTAGCCATTTGAGAAAACATGTTACCTACAATGACTAGAAAAGATTCTGCTTTACTGCATGGATAATCCATTCCTAATATATATGGCATTACGTAACATGCCCTTTCTTAATTCAAAAAGCGTTTTGCCGACTGGTACAGCAACTGGAAGCGTCGACATTCTATCTCCATGAGATAGAGAAGACACTGGCACATCGACTCCCTGGAAACAGAATATACAATGTATCTTGAATTAATTTGGTCCTTTGATAAGAAAGGAAATCACAACTGTTGACGCCATGCAGGATTGCAACGTTTTTCAAGCTCCTTTGGAAGGATGCACATGCCTGATGTGGAGGGAACAGAATTTTAACCGTGACTTGGCTGTGGTATCTGCGCTGGAGCAACCGGCATCGACCTCAGCTGTCACGTTGCCAAGTTGCGGAGTTACTTCAATAATGGGGAACTCTGGTTGATCTGTTTTTGGGACAAGCAGATCACGGCGATCTCGTCTGTAAGTAGTGCCATCAACAAAGACTTTGTACGAACGGTAGGGAAGCTTCTTTATGCAAATTCTAGTCGACCACATGCTTTTCCCAGGAAGACGCATGAACACTACATTACCAACAGATAAAATCCTATCGGGGTTTTTCTCACTGTCGGGCTTGATGCGGACTATTTTTTTCGCCCGTCACCACCAAATGAGAGCCTGGAACAGGCTAGAATCTTCACAACGAGTGAATGAAAGTCTTGCAAATGAACCAACCATGAATTAATTGTCTTATTGTACATGTACTAAGGGTGAGTTTTGCTGAGAAAACGGATTTATTATCAATCTCGGATCATATGAATTCTTAAACATCAAAAGTGTGTCCAAGAACTGATTTTCGATCTTAAAGAGGATTTGGCGTTCATTTCGGTAAATCCAAATCCCGACTTTTGATTTGATGAATTATTTGGATTCGCTGGATTTGAAATCCCGGTGAGTGAATCCAAATTTAGACTGTACGTATTTGCGATCTGCGCGGTTCAATAGACCTAAGGGAGCTTACGAAACGAGGACGACGACGGCTACGAGGACTTCATTTAAAAATACAAGCTCGCGTTTAATGTTAATATCACTGCGAAGCTATTTCATGTCGTTTCGCGTTAAAAATGTGTAGAAACTGTCGAGGAATTAAACTGGTATGAGTTTGGAAGCGTAGAGAGAGAACTGAAAATTCATCGTCATGTGCTAACGTCCTCCACAGAGCCTTGAATTTGGTCATTTCACGTCGTCATTTAGGAGATGACGGCAAAGAAATGTACTAAAACGTAAAACGGACGTGCAGAGCCATTGTTTTTGCTCACTAAACCTATTGTTTTGTAGCGTCGTCGTTGCCGTCGGCATCGTCGTTTCGTAAGCTCTCTCTAATCGGCAACTCAATGTCGTATACACAAAGAATCTTAATCCCGGGAGATTTGAATTGGGTAGAGTTAGCCGATTAGGGGTGCAGTTTTTTTCGGAAAATCCAAAAACGGATTTTGGGTTATTTTTGGCGAAATCCAAAAACGAATCATGAATCCAAAGTATCTATGTTGTGGTTTAACTTTGTTCTTGGTTTGAAATTTATCTTAACCGGTTCATTTTATTTTAAACTGGTTTTATTTTTATCAACTGTCTAAAAAAAGATTTTTCTGTTTTGGGGGGTGTAGTTTAAAAAAACAGGGGCTTGGTTTTTTAGGGGATCTAAAAAAGAACTAGACATCTCTTCATCTACCCCTCCCTGATCTTCTCCATTACCTCTCTCCTACCCCACCCTTCTTTCACAGTGGTGAGAGCACCCGCCTCCCACCAAGGTGGCCCGGGTTCGATTCCCAGACTTGGCGTCACATTTGGGTTGAGTTTGTTGGTTCTCTTCTCAGCTCTGCTCCAAGAGGTTTCTCTGCCGGTACTCCGGTTTTCCCATCTCCACAAACTGAAAACCAATATTTGGTTTTATTTGAGTTAATTTCGTTGGAGTCCCCAATTACTGCGCGTGTGCTAAATCCATTGACACTTAAAGAAAGTTGTTATATATTATTATCATTTGCCATGACAACATAAATGGAGACTTGGGACAAAACGGACTTGAATCATCAACCATTGCATGCAATTTCAATAAATGGCGGCAAACTGGTTTGTTTATGGGAAGAATTCTTCAAACAGGATTACTAATTACTTTCCCTCAGAAACGCCAAAAAGGTGAAACTCAAGAATCTGGCTTTAGATTTGATTTGAAAAATCCACCTGGAATGAGGATATTCTGAAATCCTACACACTCGGTAAAGTTATATTAAAGGTTGATATTCAATTAAACAACTAGGCGGCAACTCCAGCTGATTTAGAAAAGCATTTATTTTACTTGCTCCCTCGACTACGATTGGTTATTCTAACAAACTACACAAGTGAACCCGGGTTGTCCAGATCTCAAGGTAAACGCTAAAACTACTAGGCCCCACTTTCTCCGCCCGGCATTTTGCTCATTTTTACAGCACGAAACAAAATTTGTTTTAAAATGATCTAAGCCTGAGAATCAGTGTGATTGCATATCTCATATCTCATGGATAACCCTCTCACTGTTTCCTAGCTAAGTGTTGCAAGTCTCCAGTGCGCATTCTCCGCTTTAATATCACCTCCTTGGATACAGTTTTCAAGTCATATGCTAGTCCGAGCATTGCGGCTAACTCAATGAACCACTTGGACGCGTTTATTCGCAGACCCAATTCACTATTTGCATAGTCTTGTGGAAAGGTGTGATGGAAGTTGTGGTATCCCTCACCACCTGCTGCCAAGACAACAATAAAGTTCTGTGTCGGATTTATGGTCTTGTCATAAGGCTTGTACCCCCAAAGATGAGACAAGCTATTTATGGTCCAGGTACCATTGAGGGTAATAACATAGCGGAATGCGAAACAAATTATGAATGCGTTGAATAGGTTCTCGTCCCAAAAGTACCACGGAACGAATACCGGAAATACCACATTGAAAAAGTTGCTGAGAAGATTGTAGTATCTGGAATTAACAAAATCTGTGTTATTGGTAATACAGATCACATAAATTTTACATGGCATGAAGGTGAATGATATCGGAAGATATACCTTTTGTGAATTGTTGCTTTATAAGATTTCTTAATCTATCTGTGCGGATTGTACTGTCCTCCCTCTATATACCATTTACAACATCCATCTATATAACAACTACAACACTAAAATCCTAACATCTCAAACTTGAAGAAAGCTGGTTTGCTCAGCCGAAATATTGTTCATCAAACAAAACTTCATACCTTTCCAGTCCTCCCCGAACTACTCGTCCATTTGACTTCCTTTGCTGAGTTTACAGTTTAGTTGGCTATCTAACTATATCATTCCTCTGTTGTTACACTAGCGAGTTGACTGATTGAAGAGCGACTCTGCAAGCACCTTAAAAGAGGCTGTCAATAATAACGGTAATAAGAGCAAAAGAGGCCTTGCCAATCGGAAAACAATGGAAAACATGGTGAACATTTGGGACGATAAAGCAAGGTGACACGCTCACATCAACCCGGTGTGGCCAACGCATCACGCATGCGCACAACCATTTCACCCGGTCAATTAGCAGCAATGTACAGCTGTTTAGGCCTTGCTGGGCCTCATCAGCATGGCGTAGCTAACATACCAGGCGGGTGTTTTACGTGACACACCGGGTTGGTGTTAGTGTGAGTCCATTTGCTTTTTTTGCTTTTTCACCGATAAAAGGCAAGCGGCTAGTCTCAGGCATACCACGTAAAAATTCTGATCAATGATTACCTTTTCTGGAACATGACGATTTTGTCCTGGTACAAATCGCTCAGATCAGATTGCTTTCCTTTCGTTATGACATCGGGGTGTTTTTTCATCAATAACCAACCAACATGTGAAAAGAAGAATCCTCTCTTAGCATTGTGTGGGTCTGCATTGGTTTCAGAATACTTGTGATGAATGCGGTGATCCCTCGCCCATTCAAAGATGGTATTTTGTGCTGCCATGGAATTGAATAGCATTAATAACAATCTGAAAGGCCACGTGGCTTTGTACGACCGGTGAGACCAGAGTCTGTGGGCTCCACAAGTGACTCCAAGACCTCCGAAAAAGTAGCAAAGCCAGGTCCAGATCCAGGTTCGCGGCTTTGCCGAGGGCAGTAGATAAATCGCGTATAACGCCATAAGATGCAACATCCCCATATAAGCAACGTTTGACCACACGATTTGTTGCTCGGGGCGTTTTCTTGCATCCTCGGGAGTTTTCTTTTCATATTGAATCACGTCTGTCTCTGACATTTTTCTACAACAAAGAACAGAATTAAATAACAATTGGAAAATCGTTTCATAGACATTTACAGTTCCACCACACTTCTTAAAATATGTTTTCCATTATACGCTTTCTTATTGCAGGATGTCTCACGGGTTAGAGTGACGTTCAATCCTCGGTTTTTCAGGCTTCTTTTCGTTTCATTATTTGCATGCGTTTCGAATGTCAATTCGTATCCACAGTTTCAATATACCCTCCAAAAATAGAGTTAAAATACTATAATAATAGCAATAATAATAATAATAATAATAATAATAATAATAATAATAATAATAATAATACCATTTCATTATAAAACGTCGTGCACGGAGGGAATTGCGTCATTACTTTACATAAGAATAAACCTAGTAAAATTACAACTTGTCAACTTGATGGGGACTGGGCATTACATTTTACAATTACTTTGAATTTACATTTTTTACATTTTAAATTACTCTGAATTTACAGCCTTCAACTTCGATACGATAAAAAGTTTACTACAGATAATTAATAATGTTGGAAAATATCCAGCTACAGACCATGAGGTTTAAAGCACACGTGGGGGAAGAAACGTTTCTTAAAGCGCTCTGTTTTACATTTCATCAGCGACGGCCCATCGTTAAAGCGTAGGGAGCGGCTGTGCGCGCGCGCCCGAGTCGGTGGCATAAGATGGTGAAGGCGTGACCCGGGCTCCTTGATCTTTTCAAAAGTTTTGGCATACAAGAGGTCGTGCGCACAGAGACGTCCAGCCGGACAGCTTCCAAGCGTCTTCGTAGTGGGAGGCAGGAAAAATGATGCGTAACGCACGTTTTTGCACTCTCTCGATTCTTTCTGAAAGTTGGACAGAGAGAGAGGAACACACAGGGCAACAGTACTCCAGTACCGACCTAATTAGTGCAATGTGAACTCAAAGGAGATCATATGTAGGTGCACCACTGCGCTTTAGCACCCGTAATATATGCAGTCGATTGGAGGCCTTGCCTACCATTTCGTTGACATGATAACCCACTTTAGGTTACTCTGAATAGTGACTCCAAGAACTTTGTGGGCTTCGACGATTTCAAGTTCATCGCCATTCACAGCTAGAGCTGGTGGAAAATGCTCAATATGGCGGCGAAAATGGACAGTCGGCTCCTTACATTTCTTAGGATTGAGTTTCATGTTGTTATTCAGCCCAGGAATTGAGTGCGTCAAGCTCAGATTGAAGCGTTGAGGTCGCGCGCGCCGGTACAACTTCTGAGATAGTCACGTCATAGACGTACTTCCAGTGCGAACAGCGCGCAGATGCCAATTTTCGATCGTTTATCATACATGATGACGAAAATATGGGGCCGATTTTAGGCCCTTGAGGGACCCCAGCGTTAACAGGGAGCCATTGAAAGGTACTCTGACCGAGCTTGACGCATTGCCTCTGCTCTGTTAGAAAACCACATATCCATGGAATTATAGAGCGACGTACGCCCAACTCTATGAGCTTGGTGATCACTATAGTATGGTTGATCCTGTCAGAGGCCTTGCTGAAATCTAAGAAACAAGTCCTTAGATAGCAGCCAGGATTTTCTGGCTCAGAGAGCCAATTGTGAATTAGATCGAGTAGGCAATAAGTGGTGGAAGATCCTTTGAGGCTGCCAAATTGGCGAGCATCAATATACTCACCAAAATCCTCCATCATCCAGGTGATCACAAAGTTTTCCAGGACTTTAGATGGAATAGGTGTTAGAAAAATAGGTCGGATACAATACTTCCGCAAGCGCTTTAGCTGCCCCGCGGTATAGCAAACTCTCCTTCCTTTCTCAGGCGCCTGAATAGTAGGACCAGGTAATGGATGGACATCACCACAAACCAAGATATAAATGTCGAGGCCGAACGCCTGGTCAGCTGCTGGTAGAGCGATTGTTGTTTTGCCATGCTTGTTCCACCGAACAACAGAATATTTCACAGGATGACAACGGTATTTAGCCCTCCGGCAAATGGTATTTTGGCCACAAAATGCATAGATTAAGTATTTATCACGCCCCTGATGGACTTGGGTTTCGATAAAACATATTAGGAAGGCAGCAAAAATGGTAAGATGGGCCAGCTTATAAAAAGCGTGGCAAGCGGCTATGGGAACCCAATACCACCTTGACGAGTCATCTAACGTCCATCAACCCAACAACGCTGATCACTTTACAGGCAGCTAATTGTATTTCAAATTAAATAATTTTCAGTGTTCGCTAACGAGGAAGCGGTTTTTCAAGTCCCGACTGAATTTCGTCCAGTGCGTTTGCAACCGGAATGTTTCTGGACCTGAAATTTTAAGTGCGCTTAAACGGAAAACATTTCGAAAATACAATCAGTTTCTTCGTGTTCTAAGGTCTTATAAGCCTAGCATTTTCCTTCCACTAGTCAAGCAGCTTTACTGCGAAACAAAGTTATTTACCCTAAAAAGACAGTTTCTGCAAAATCTATTGTTCTCCGTCGCACTCGAAGCTAAAACTCATCACTAGATCCTTGAGGCTCAATAATCATGATTAGTGCCGGAAAACTGGACCTACGTTTTCAGAACGCGACGAAACGCAGCCTACTCCTCAGTCTGTAACTCGAAACTGAGTTATTAATGTAACAACGATCTCAACCAGGTTTCTCCGTAGTGAAAGGGCTTTCTTCTGTAACAATTCCCTAAACCAGTGCAAAGCCATTGTTACAGTAATCAGTTTTTATTTCAACTTGTCTCTCAAGTTTGCCACAAAATTTCTCTCGTTCGGGGTCAATTTGCTCACGCGACGGCTGTCACAACTGGCAACTTAACCTTCACCACTTACGGACTTACCACTCCCGGCGGCACCAGTTGTTTCTCTCTCAGTGATCTCGTGTGGCCAAATGAACATTGTTATTGGCTGCTGACGACAGAAAGCGTTATACAAGTTGCAAAAGAGATCATGTTATAAGGCACAATGTTTGAAAACTTTATTTGAAAGTTGTGCAAAGCGTTGAAGAAGTTAATGCCTGCCTCGGTTACCTTTCGCGTTAAGAACGAGGCACATGTAACTGTTTAGTCTATTCGTTTTGCCTTAACATTGTGTTGCTCACTTCATTTTCAACAAAGTGTAACTCGTGCATAAGCGCTTTACGAATGACATACATCTTTACTCCGTTTGTTTTGGTAGTCCCTACTTAATACTTACAGTGGTTTCCTTTTGCTACAATGTGACTTATTCCCATATGCTTTCAAGAACATAAGCTTACTCCGTTTACTCCTTTCTCAGTAATTGATGGACCCAGTTATCATTTTACAGGGTGTCTACAGTCTGTATGGATCACCAAACTCTCAGAGACCCCGTCAAACACAGCCGATCTGCATATAATAATCAACGGATCCGGACTGTATACGGACCGACATATCCTTTGACTGTCTGTACAGTCCGTACGGATCGTTAGACTCTCACAGGCCCCCTCTAACACATATATGCATATAATAAATAGACAGTATACGGACCGACTTATCATCCTTTGACGGTCTGTAAAATCCGTACTGATCGTTTGACAGACTATCAGTTTGCTTAACTGACAACTTGACTTCGAACTCAAAGAATGCAAATTCCATCGTGATCAAGCTTATTTATCGTCCTTTATACAACGAGATGCTTCCGTAAAGCATACACTGGGTTACCTGTGGTACGTGTTACAGAAAATCAGAAGGCACTGAATTGTGTGGTATTGAACTACAGCATTCTAGTCTCTAAAGAATAACAAATAAAAGAGAAGCGAGAAACATTGGCTTCTGGGCTGACATGTTGATAATTTTCAAGTTCCCTCACAACTTCTTTTCACCACAAGTTAAAGCGTGCCCTCTGAGCATCTGACAGCTTTGTAATACCAAAGTTCACTGAAGTTATTCCATGTCCAAGCGGGGTTAGTGTTTGGACGGGAGACCAAAACAATATACCCCTCATAAAACAGAAGCATCGGACCGAAAATACTATTAACGCTAACAAATGCGAACTCAGCAAGGTACATATTTTGTTAGCTTGCTTTATGCAAAACAAGAACATCATTCTAAAAGCTTATTCTACGCAAAAAGTAGGTTCTGGAGGTAATTTTGAGAGTGGAAATCAAGGTTACGCGGAAGACGGCAAATACAAACTCACGATTTAATTAAGTTAACACACCAGAAAGACGCTAACCTCATTTTGACAAGAAAATGCTTTACTATTGCCATAAAAACTATCCAGTTAAGCTCGTATATCATAAAACATGATGAATTCATAAAGGCCACCTTTTCCAGTGAACAATTTTTTGAAACAAACAACAGTTTGCTATTAGAGGCAAAAACCCCTTCTATTTCATTACGTGCGTAAAGAGAAGAAACTCAATCGTGTCAAATATGCGCAATATTGCAACAAACTAAATTTCAGGATCAAATCGTTTCCATGAAGAACCTTTTCCTTGAATAATGAAGCACAAAATACACGACAAGCTTTCTTTCAAATAATTCTTGGCTGTTTATACATTTCCAATCATTTTTTTTTACCTGAAGACTGTGCGGAGTTGATCACAGATCCACTTAAGGTGTTCGATTCGTTCAATCGTTCTCTCTCTTTGTTGAAACCCATAAATTACCAGAGAATTTTCCATTTGGTTTCAGTGTTCAACATAACAGCACACTTGGTTAAATATTATTTTAGAAATACAGCTCACTTTGATTTCGGCTCGACGGGCGATAGATTGTTGTCGAAGTCCATTACTCGTCGCTTTTGAGATTCCAGGTGTTGGTTTTTCACCGCCTGCCTAGTTTATCCAACTGACTTTCCATTATTGAGCTCCATAAGGGTATATTTTATTTAAGGATCCACTAAAACGCCATTCGCGTTACGTGACTTTCGACGCCATTGCAGGCTAAGTTAATGATTCTCCTGTGTCCACCAGAGAAATCTACGCATTTCCACTACCCTCTCGATCCTAAGAAAATACGCGCAGAAGGCTCCATGCACAAAGACAACAGTTACCAGGGGAGTGACAGGCGAGACTTTTACCGACACGGAAAATAAAAATAAAACGGAAAAACCTACCCATTGTCCGACTGAGATTAGCATACGGCAACCCAGTAATTAACGACTGTGTCATGGAAAAGAGGTATGTTGTTCCACTTTTGTCTCTTAATTACATGTTGAGACACAAGTTGCACGAAAATGATTGTACAGTCAGGCGCAGATCCAGGGGAGGTGAAATGGGTGAATTCCCCCCCCCCCTTTTTCTGATCCCCCTTCTTTCTTTTTTTTTTTCTTATCCCTCAAACACCTCAACCAGGCTTTGGTTCTATTACATTATTACAAAAATTCACCTTCCATTTCAAAATCCTGGATCCGCGCCTGCTAGTATGACATTAACTGAAACAGACAACCCTAGCAAATTTTTTTCTCAATTATACACTTGACTCTGAAGATAATTTCTGATCTGGCTCTCGAAACGTCATTCACCAACAGCAGTTCCTCTCAGGAAGTACTACACTCATTACATTAAGAAAATATTCATATCTCGTTCACATAATAAGGTTATAAGAAATATTCCATCATGACTATTTTCTACCTTTTTGTTACCGAAATTGTTAATATCGAGTCGATAATATGCTCGTACCAGTTCTTTTCATTTTATCACTTCAATTCGGGAAAAAAAACTTCGTCCTTCTTAGGACTTCACTCATTCTATCAAGAAAAAGATCTGGCTTACATTATTCGATTACTAACGTTCAACTGCCAAATGGAGAAGAAAGATCCACATCTTCAAAAAAATGGGAGCCTTTTTTGCCTTTTTTGAGTAAATGAAGGTCGCAAGCTGTAGTCTCCAATAAACGATCTATTCGAGTTTGCTAAGCAATGTCTTGGTTGTATGCTCCAAGGCCACTTCTAAAGTTACAATTAGTAATTTAAGTAACGTATCACTTTGTAATTAGTAAGTTGCATTGTGTAGGTAGTGTAAAGTATCGCCAGCAGTTGACAAAATGCACTGTAAGTTAAGTATTGCAAAGCAATGTAAGTAGCGTAAGGTAGTGGGTAGCATTGTATGGTATTGAAAAAAAACCTTTTTTATCTTAAGTATTTTCTACATTTTTCTTTGACCAAAATTGCCGACATTTTCATTTACACGCGTTTTTAGCACTTGGATTCTTGAATGCCGTCGGTAGTTATTTGAATACTGTCGGTTGTCATGTAAATGTGGTCTCATCGATTGAAAGGTTGTTATCTAAGTCTACCGCTGATGCTGATGGTGGAACTTACGCGAGTACAACGACGACGGCTTCGAGAACGTCATTTAAAATATAACTTCACTTTGTTTTGATTATTTCATCATTATTCCAAGTCCATCGGCAAGGAAAGTGTCTACCAACATTCTCGGCATTTAATTGGCATGAACGGTGTGGTTGTTTGGAGAAAAGATTGAAAATCTATCGTCACTGCTGACGTGCTCGACGTTACTTCAAATTTGTTCAGTTCATAATATGTAAGAACAAGTACGCAAAGAACTTGAGGTGCTTTTGAAGACTTCGGTCATAAATAGTTGTAACCCCTCGCTAGAACAGCACAGTAAATCGCATCCATGCACACTGCAGCACGCAGACTAATCTTAATTGAGAAAATAGCAGAGTGCTTCTGTTGTAGAGAGGGACACGGTGGCGGGAGCCCGGGAGAATAGGGGCGGGAGGGGTATGTGAGTCGGGAGACGAAAGGGCGGGATGCGGGAGTTCTAAGAGGGCGGGGAGCGGGAGGGAAATGCAAAACGCTACTTGTTGTATTTTTCGGTGCGGTAGTAAAAGGTCCGAGTCCGTGCATGGAACACCATCTTGAGAGCTTGCTCCTTATGACCGTGAATCAGAAAGGACTAAAGATTTCACTACGTGGTGACATTTCGCAGCAAGATCGTCATATCCCACTTTCATATTTTAATGACTTTATGATGCTAACAAACTCCGGACTGATTGCTGAAAACGCGTTTCCGAGTACTAAAAATTCCAAAATTTCCCGGGGTCAAATCAAGAGGGCTGTCAGAACGTGTCTGGGCACGGTGAAACGGTTGTGGAAATAACAAGATACAGCTCATTTGCATCATCGACAACCAATCAAAAGACAAAAATACTATTTGGTGATTGGTTCCCAATGACTTGATCGGTCCATCATGCCTTGAAGGAAAGTAGACATTTAATTATAAAACGTGCAATTCTTACTCGTTGAGTTTCATAAGATAACATCATGTCTGAGGCTCTTCATCAATCTGCACCTACTCGAAAACTCACTCGGAGTTCAAAACCTCCAACCAACAAGAAGAAATCAAACAAGTGTTGATAAGTTAAGTGGAATCACTGTGTGAAGCCTTTGATACTATGGCAATTGATGTTTTGCTCCCAACAGAATATTCGAAAGAGGGGGAGAAGAAAGAAATCCCACCAACTGTGCAAGTCGCGGAGCAGACCTATCAAGAGGGGGAGTTGTGGCAGCTAAATGAACCCGCCACCATCGATAAGCTCATGGGGCAGATCCCTGAAGACTCGCCGGTGCAAGTTGATGCGACATGCCCTTTTCACGGTTGTTTGTTGGAGCACAGGAGGATGTCGGACAATGGATTTAAATATGTGAAATGCCCTGAGTACCCGTGCGCCTTCATTGCGAGTCACAAAGAAGTACTAAATTACTTACAAGCGGTGGACCAACGACGGCACGAGCACCTTGTAATAAACATCGGTAAAGAGCACTCCAAATGGCCAAAGATGGTTTGTTACTGTACCAAGCCTTGCACTTTGAAACAGAGCGAAAGGAAGAATATTTTTCAGCTGTCGGAGCCGCAATGTTTCCTACTTCCAATGGATGGACGCTCCCTGGGCCAAAACGATTCTAGACTTCACCCTAAAGAAACTGAATCCTCTACCACAACGATACCCAGGCTTTGAACCACGCATGGTGGCTGACCAACCAAAGAAGAAGCAGACCGTAGTGCCATTTCGATATCACCCATATTAGCAGAGTGGGAGATTGTCCGAGCAATTTACCCAAGTATCATCAGCCTTTCAAACGGCTTTTCACACGGCCCAACACCTATCTGACGGATTCTTTTTGAACGGACATAACTTATGCTTAAACAACAACAATTTAATTGTTGATTGGTTTAACGGTATATGATAAAAATGAATACAGACATTTCATTGATGTATTTGTTGTTGAGAGGTCAACGGGCTGTTGCTTTGCAATTATTAGCGCAATGGGTCTGGAGCAACTCCGTCGTTGCCAGTTGCTCCCACTACAGGGAACTACTCATATTTGCTCGGAGTTGCTCGGAGAAACTCTGTCGTTACAAGTTTCTGCCCCTACAGGGACCCACTCGTATTTGCTCGGAGCTGCCCGGAGTTGTTCAGAGTTGCTCGGAGCAAAAGTGCCTCAGTAACCAATCCCACTCGAAATGCACTAACGGGACTGTTTACAAAGTCGAAACATCCAGGCTGGAAAATATTGTAAAACTTGGACAATGTCTTGAAAAACTCTTGTGTACTAGATTGCCCATACTGATATTAACTCCTAAAACAGTTTACACAATGAGTTCACAAAACAACAAATCATGACGCGCCTTGCCTCACCGCTGGAGGAAAAATATACATTTTTTCCGCTAGTAGCCAAAACGCGGGGCCAGCCAGGGTCGGGGTCTGGTGTTTTTTCTTTCCAAATTTTTTTGTTAAAAAAATTGTCGTTGTTCTCCTGTACTGTTATTTTCGAATGTTCGACATCTTTCCTTCATTTATGGTGGAAATAAGTCAAAAAAATAAGAATTAATATACGGAAGCTACGAAAGGGACATTTTTGTTTTTTTTTCGAAATTAAGAGAATTTCCGACTGAAATTGAAGTTTTTGCGGGGAATATACGCTAACTCCTAGAGACACTGAAGACTCGCTGAGTTCCACATTTTAATGTTTATTTCGTAAAAATATTCTATGCAATACAATTAAAACGAAACAAAACGTAGCCACAGTTCTACGATGGTCGTCACGCAATGGTCTCATTTGCTTGTTTTCGCAAAATTGTTCTCAATGTTGTAGTGTTTTTATCGTAAAACTTAATTCGATCCCTTGATGTACGAATAGAATTGGCTGACAATTTCCTGTGCGACTCTGACTTTACTTACTACAAATCGTTTGTAGTAAAGTCAGAAAACAACATTGACAACAACACGAACAAACAAGCAAATAAGAACGTTGCGTGACTGCGTGACGATCATCCTGTTTTTAACCGCGCGGCCATGGGCGGAGCGCGGTTCTTGCTCTGCAATCGGTTTATTATTATTATTATTTTTTTCGTTTTGTCGGAGATCTGAACCAGACTTCCACTCGGCCACATAGTCAGTGTGACTTCCAGTCACGCAACTTAAGATGTTTATTCGCCAAAAAGCTGTTAAAACGTTAATGTACTTAAACTTTTATGAAAATAGTCCGCTTTTTATTTACAACAAAATATATTTTTTTTGTGTCTTATAGAAACATGTAACCGTGACTTTTAAGAAAGAAAGCTAAGACTATTACGTCATCGGAGAATTCACAACGGTTTCGACTGATGGTGCAATCGGAGATTTGACAACGGGTATAATAGACTTGCCACAAGTCGACCTCACGATAACCCCAGGACAAAATGTTTCGGCGAGCGAATCGTGATTTTTCGTACGCGAAGTGAATGAGCGAGCGACGAAGTCGCGAGAGGTCGACTTGTCTCGCTTGCAAAGTTTTCATTTGCGTCTCGCGCCAAAAAGGGGATGACGTCATTTGCAAGCCCTGAACTTGATGGCGCAATGGACCAATTCGGCTAACTCAATGTTGTACCCAATTCAAATCTTTTGGGAATAAAGCGTTTTGTTCCAAGTATTTCCATATCATTTAAATGTGAATGCTTCATTGTCATGCAAATTCAACAAACAAAGAATCTTAACCCCGAGAGATTTGAATTGGGTACAACATTGAGTTAGCCGAATTGGTCTATCCGACGAAAACAGTCGAACATGTTTGTTTCTACGAAATGGGACATTCCATTTTTTATCCGCACCCCCCCTATGGAAGGCATTTTTTTAAATGTCAAGAAGGACCCTGTCGGAATCTGGATTTTCTGCTCCAGTTTAGGGGGTCGGAATCGGGAGTCTTTGTTCTATACAAAAACGGGCCTGTCGGAATCAAGCTTCAGAG
>BLFO01002589.1:18476-20976 GCA_014634245.1 Montipora cactus
TGTTTGAAAATCACGCTTCACTGCGTGTGGCAAATTTTGATTGACAACTCTATCCCCTGGGGTCCACGAGGACTACTCTGATTGGCCTAGCTCAGCGACCCGTTTTTGGGTCGCTAAATTGGCGCCAATCAAGTATGAAAAGTCCTTCGTTCCGCGCGTATCTAGACGAAGGACTTTTCGAAAGTCTATCAAGAACTGCAATAAAACATGACACCAGTATTTTCATCAATTTGTTATTTTCAAGGCGAACTGTGACAGCCTCTTTCTGGAAACGTCTCTTTAATTGTATCATCTACGATAGCGTTCATTTACAAATTGATCCACTCCAGTTATTCATATTCTATTGTATAAAACTGAACGTGTGTTTAAAAATCACGGACAAACGTATATCATGCTCCCGCCGCTATAAGGGAAACCTTTAGAGAATAGCAAGCGTAGTTTCGTAAAAATAATAATCTCCTAAGTTTTTATTCTACCAAATTAAGGCCATAAGTGCAGTTTTGTGAAAGTACTTCTCTTACCTCGTTAAGACCAAAATGTAGTATATGCGAATGCGGTAAACTCTTAATCCTAAACGTTTGTTTGCTAAATTCACTGAAAGTCAACATCAACTCGTTTTACCGGTAAAACGGCCCATTTTATCTTTTCCAGTGTGTTTTTTTTTATAGGTGTATTTCTATCCAAGGGATTAACACTTATCTGTTATAAGAGGCGTTTGGAGTAATTAAAAGAGAACGCTTATCACAAGGTGATATTTTCGTGAAAGTGTTCTCTTTAAACAAACGAACGACACAGTAAATAGTAAGATAATGGTTGGACGCTGACTATTTTTTGATGTTTCTTTCAAGACGTTTCGGCTAGTGCTTAACCTTCATCAGTTGAAATAAACATTTTACATTTTATTACATTTTGCCATTTTACAATAAGTTTACATTTAATAATTAAAGTTAATTAAGATAAGAAATATGGCGAGGAAACCTAAAAGAAACCAGGAGGCTTATACGAGGTTAGGTTTCCTCACAAAACAGAAATAATTAAATAACACAAATATAGCGGAGCAAGACGTTCAGTTAGGTGTAACACAGGAGTAGGAACGAAGACTAAGGAAGGAATTAATAGCTGTTGATTAAAAACTCTTTCAGCTTGTGTTTAAAGGACAGTAGAGTTGGGGTATTTTTAATTTCATAACTAAGGGTATTGAAAAATTTAGGGCCTTGAAAAGAGATAGAAAACTGTCTTATGTTAGTCCTGCAAAGAGGTAGCCGAAAAACTGGGGAAGCGTGTCTTGTGTTGTAACTATGAATACTATTATTAACAGAGAAAAAAGAGTCAAATTTAGGAGGGAGAAGAGTACATAAATTTACATAAAACGGGTCGCTGAGCTAGGCCAATCAGAGTAGTCCTCGTGGACCCCAGGGGATAGAGTTGTCAATCAAAATTTGCCACACGCAGTGAAGCGTGATTTTCAAACAAGCTACTAAGGCCCGGATATTCCAAATTACGCGACCATCAGAGGAAGATAATTGAAGAATATCTGTCTTGCATAGATCTTTTTATGTCTTCTCCAACCGGAGCTGGGAAAAGTCTGACCTTTGAACTAGTCCCGTACGCTTTTGGTCGTTTACTTGGAGCGGGTGGCAATGCTATCGTCTTCGTAATTCTTCCACTGATTTCACTCACGAAAGATTTGGTCTCTAGCCGGTCGCTATTTAGGAGACAACACATTTAAAATCTTAAGTATAAACGGGTGTCTGGAAGTCCCGAGGCGATTGTCAACGACTACCAACACATTTTTCGTCGAATGGAACAAAAAATTTTGAAATTCATGTGTATTCATCGACGAGAGTCATTGCAGCGCTAAATGGTAAGCTTAAGTTTCACTAAGATGTATCTTTTAATCCCGGTCTAGTACGTCTCCTACACCTGAAGCGTACCTGATCTTTCATGAGTGAAATCAATTGACTTTCTTGACGATTCGAAGCTTTCCGTTACTTGCTAATCTTTCGAATATATTAGTCTTTCGTTTCTATCAGCGCAAATCACGGCACAAGTGTTGGTCCAGAAAATACCAGTGGCGATCTCCTTTCCAAGCGGCGACTCGAGATTGAAAAAAAGCTTTCGTTTTATTTCATCATTGTTTCAGATACGTTTAGCACAAAGTTAACAAATTTCCTCTTTCGATTTCGTAGAAACAAACATGTTCGACTGTTTTCGTCGGATTGCGCCATCAAGTTCAGGGCTTGCAAATGACGTCATCCCCTTTTTGGCGCGAGACGCAAATGAAAACTTTGCAAGCGAGACAAGTCGACCTCTCGCGACTTCGTCGCTCGCTCATTCACTTCGCGTACGAAAAATCACGATTCGCTCGCCGAAACATTTTGTCCTGGGGTTATCGTGAGGTCGACTTGTGGCAAGTCTACAGTTTTTGACTGTAACTTTCATTTTGTTATATACTTTTATATGGATGTATTTTACTGATTTAAGCTCATGAAATAAACTG
>BLFO01002589.1:25976-40976 GCA_014634245.1 Montipora cactus
TGTCAAGTTTAAGACGGTTGCTAGAGAAGCAAAATCGTGCACGTCTGAAATGACCGCTTCGTGGGATGAGACAACTCTCCCAACCATCATCTCCAACTACAAGCTTGAAGATAATTTCAACGCAGATGAATTTGGCTTGTTTTATCAAGCTCTTCCCAATAAGACTTTGCATTTGAAGTCTGAGAAATGTGTGGGTGGTAAGCACAGCAAAACAAGCCTTACTGGTATGGCTGCTGCAAATCATGTGCAGTTGGCGAGAAGTTGCCAATGTTCGTCATTGGTAAATCTGCAAGACCAAGTTTTGCTGGCGTCAGAAACCTTCCCTGCCGATACCGATCGCAAAAGAAGAGTTGGATGGACAGTACATTGTTTGAGGAGTGGGTCAGAGAGCTGGATAGAAAGTTTGTGAGAGAAGGCAGGAAAATTGCGCTTATTGTGGATAACTGTCCAGCCCACCCACACATTCAGGGACTTGACAGTATTCACTTAGTGTTCTTGCCTCCTAATACGACATCCAAGACCCAGCCAATGGACCAAGGCGTTATCAGATCACTGAAAGCCCACTACAGAACCCTCACAGTTCAGCTCTTCATCCGCGCTGTTGACAATGGCCAGCCTTTGCCAAAAATAAGCATCCTATCGGCAATGAATTTGCTAACTGCAGCCTGGGACAAAGTGTCAGAAATTACAGTTCAAAACTGTTTTAAAAGAGCTGGCATATCGAAGGAGTCACAGGAGTGCGCCACGAATGATTCCGATGACCCTTTTAAAGAGCTTGATGAAGAACTCGACAACCTTAGAGAAAGAGCACAAGATCATGCACCACCGGAAGTAACCACTGAAACTGTCATTGAGTGTGATGATGAACTATTAACAGCAGATACTGAGCTGACGAGTGATAGTGATATTCTTGCTGAATTTCGGCCAAGTGATGATGAGCTTGAAGAGGATGATGAGGTTTTTATTGAAGAGCCGCCACCGAAACGACCCTCAAAACAAGATCTTTGTCACGCCATTGACGTGCTACAAACATTCAGTTTGTTTGTACGGCTTGATCACGATTCTTTTAAGACCAACATTAAGAACATTTCAAGAATAGTCGATAGAGACAGATTAGTTGAGAAACGTCAGGGCCTATTAACCGACTATTTTTCAAAAACTGAGTAATTCCATGAACTCTGTCGCAGTATCCTGACGTTGAACGTATTACCTGGTTTTCCCCCGATCTTTTGCATTGTTTTTTTTTTTATTGTTACGTTACGTTCTGCTTGCACAATACATGTGTCAAGAAACATCTGATTACGTATTCCATTACAACCAATTATAATTAGATTTACAGTCTTTAAAAATGTACTATGTTGTAAGAATAAAAGTGCACGTGCCAGGGTGCATGTGGTCACGGTTTTCCACTTACTTTATAGCCATTTGTTCTCAACTCCCGATAACTCGAACCTTTTTCGATTTCCCTTGAAGGTTCGAGTTATCGGGAGTCGACTGTATCTCCGTCAACGGCTCCTGAGATCTTGAGAGGTTAAGAAGACCCCATTTTCCTCGGTAACTTCTTTCCGATCCTGTAATGGATCCTTTACTTTATGTCATTCTCCATTACTTCCTCGATAAGTCCGATAACGCCAATCACGTACAGGTTCGTTGTCCCAGTTCGACAAATAGACCGCCAAAAACGTATTCACGCAAAGCCCTTCCAAGAAACTTTCAGTGTGCTCGACAGGATATTGTCTTTCTCTTGGCGCAACAGAGAAGCAACAGCGAAATAAAAAGAGGTTTCAATCGCTGTTTCCCAGATTTCGCTCGCCAAACGGTCAGCAAAAACCTTATTGGGGACTGTGAACCGTGGACCCGGACTGTGGACTGAAAAGACACCGTGTAATGAGACCCATTGTAAAAACTAAAATCTAATCTACTTGATCTACGTGGGAAAAAAAGGTTATGTTGTCTCTGTGTTGTTACACAAGGTGGCCATATAGACAGACAACGACAACTTGTAACCGAGTAGGTAAAGACATATTAGGAAGGGAATGTTTAACTTTAATTAATAGTTGTTTCCTTATTTATTTGTCCCCATTGTGCTATGCCATTTGCTATTCCTGGATCCGTTGGTATTTAGGAATGTCGCGAAACTCGAATATTTTATGGCCGGAAACAACAATCAAATATCATCAGGTTTTTTAGAGCTGAAAATCAGTTAAACTTGTATTACGTTTTTGCAAGACTAGCATCTACTCACATAGCCTACTTAGTTACAGCAGGTTACCGTTAGTCCACTCTAAAAATCCAACGAATACAATGCCAGCTAACTGGCGAGCGCGAGTCAAGCAGTCGAGTCAAGTTGATGCAATGACGGACTGAAAAAAAGTCCCAGTGGCTACTTTAATTTCCCCTCAGCCATTATCGGAAAAAGTTTAATTTTGGGGGAAAATCTTTGCTCTTATCTTAGTTTATTTGTCACTGAGACTCGGAGTGCATGACGCTAAATATTTACAGGCAATGGTCACTACAGAATAATATTATTGGCAGAAAAAGGGCTCTTTTATGTAACAATATCCATAACTGGTGAAAGACTCGGAGTTTAACGTCGAAAAATTCAAAACCTGACTGAATAAAAGATAAGGAAGAACTCCATGGTGTGAATTAATTTTGTGCACACGCGGGAGCGAAAGAAAAATTTGGACATGCTACTCTCGCCTTTCGATATTGTGCCCTTCATCCTCGATAATGAATTAATACACAGTATTAGAATCAGAGCGGCACGTTGAAAGCTTGGCAGCGCGAATTTCTAACGAGACAAGCTTCTTCACGACAAGTTTCGTGAGTGCGTTCTCCAATGAATTTGTTTTCTGCACGCAATTCAATCTTCGCGTGATCAAACTGATACTGTTGTGTCTCATCCAACGAGCATTCAATTCGGTAGAGAGTGTCCTCGTGTTTATTAGTTGTTCCCACCAACTCGGCATGCTTCTGCTTAAGCGAATCTGTAACCTCCTTGTATTTCTTATCAAGCTTAGTTGCGTGACTGTTGGGATTTTGTATGGTTTCAATAACGCTATCATATTTCTTCGAAATAAAATCCTGCGATTTCTCAAGAGCGTCGTCAATCTTTGCTTGTAGATTTCAGTTGAAACGGAGCTCTATCGTTTCGCCGCCATTTTGTTAATTTCCAAATGACAGTTTCTATCCACATTAAAAGAAATGCTAGTTAAGCCATATAGGTTGGATATAGGTTGGATATAGGTTGTGTTGTGAGACAGAGTGTTGTGTTGACTTCGAGTCGTCCTGTTTTAATCCCTTAACATAGTAACAGCAGTAGCGGAAAGAACCGTCAAAATGCTCAGGTGTTAAATGATTCGTAGTCTGCTGTGTGGTCCTGACAGACTGGTGTAAAACATGACCCAAAGAAACAAGGTTGTATACAGTCCATGCCGGCTCCAAGTGGTGCCTCCAAGTGGTTTTTTGATCACAGGGGCACTTTAAAGTAGGTGCCAAAGAGCTTCGAAGAAACCGTGTACATTTCAAACCAGATACGAAAGTCGGCACCCGAAACACGCCATCTGATAGACAGAAGCCTCAAGAGCAAACTGTAGTTCCTGTTCAAAAAGAGCACAAAACTCAGTTCCGTAAAATATACACCGAAGTGCCAAAACAGCTAAAACTGCTAGTAAGATGGCGCTGATTACAGCCAAACGAACACGTACGGGACGCTTAGTGAAAGCACCTGCACTCTGCGCTTCGTAGATTAGTTGAACGTAAAATTGTAAATTTTACTGAGGGGAAGGTGTTAAGGTATTGGATCCCACTTTAATGGAAAGGATATCATTATGGATTGTGTTGTGAGAGAGGGGCCGTCCTATAAATGTTGTGTTGACTTCGAATCGTCCTGTTTCAATCTATCAATCAATCAATCAATCAATCAATCAATCTATCTATCTATCTATCTATCTATCTATCTATCTATCTATCTATCTATCTATCTATCTATCTATCTATCTATCTATCTATCTATCCATCTATCCATCTGTCTGTCTGTCTGTCTATCTGTCTGTTTGTCTGTCTACACAAGAAACTAGACCGCGGACGACATGGCAAAGTTCTCGGCGCTTTTGATGTCATAACCGTACTTTTTCATTACATGCCAAAAAAAAAAAATTGCTTTGTCCTCACAAGTCGCGGTTTTTTTTTACTTCGACATTGGGAACGAGCACTTCGTGCCACCAACACCACGACAACAGAACAATTCAGCCCACTTTGAAGGGCACCTGGGTAGGACCATTTTGTGGCATATATCTATCTATATTTAACCATGGAATCCTTATCACTAAAAATTGGTCTTCTAAAGATAGAGCCGTGCGCATTAACATTAATAAAGCGAACACTTAAAAATTACGGGCTTTGTTAAGAAATCTTATAATAAACAGGGGCACCCAACGATCAATTTGTTGTAAAATGTATTATTATACCCCAGTTAATGAAAATAAATGTTATGAAGGCATTTTCAGTTGTTTTTCAGTGTTGCTGGGTAAACATTATCTGTTCCTTTTTCCCAGCAAGACACACAAGAAATTTCCCAGCCAGCTAGATAAAATTGGTTGGTTTCCCAGCCAGCTGATTAAATTTATTTCCCAGCCAAGAATTCCACGTGCTTTCAAATCCCACGATCCGAAACGAGTACTCTCTGGGAGAGGGAAGGGTTCTTTTTTTTTTTTTTTTTAAAAAGTCAGTAATTCCTAGGCAAAACGTCTATCAATGACAAAATTTCCCAGCCAGCTCATCGAAACACCTGTATTTTTGCCAGCCAGCAATATTCCTCTGGGGAACAGATAATGTGAGGAACAGATTCGTTGGGTGCCCCTGAATAAACGCTAAAAATGATGTAATTTCTAATATACACTGGCGGAATAAAAACTATTTTTAAAGTAGTGGCCTGCTTAGCCTCCGCTGACAGACTGTTCCGTATAACTGTGCCCCTATATAACGAAAACTCTTTTTGAGGGCCTCATTGTTCGGCAGTGGAATAAACAGGCTGTGTTGGGCGCCCCGAAGATTATGTCTGTGAATAGTATTTACACTGGCGAATTTATCAGACAGGTATTCGGGTACAAGGTTATTTACTGTTTTGAAAAGTAAAGATTTCATTTTTTTATCATGCCTGTCAGCGAGGCTTTTCCATTTGAGGGCACGAAGAATCTGATCATCCCAATTGGACCCTGTTATTATGCGTGCTGCCCTGTTTTGTAACTTCTCTAGTTTTTAGCTGAGGCCATTACCGATACCGCACACAGCGCTGCAATAATAGAGGTGTGGAAGAATCAGTGACTTATAAATTGTGACTAGTGTACTTTGGGGACATATCGGTCTTAGCCTCTTCAGGGCAGCAAGTACTTTTGCAACTTTACCGACTACTTCAGAGATATGAGCTTCCCACGAGAGTGTTTCATCCACCTGAATGCCTAAGCATTTGGAAGTATTGACTCTTTCAATTGAATGTTCATCGAGGCATATTTGCAATTCACTAGAAAGCTGAGAGATTTTATACCTTGGGCCTGTAAAAAGACACTTGGTCTTGAGGACGTTAAGACTCGAGCCATTGTTTCAGATTGATTAACTCGTGAGTCACCGTACGTCTTCAGTACATGCCAACAAAAATAAATTAAATTCGCGTTGTCCTAACAAGTCGCGCTTTTTTATTGCTTCAACATTGGGAGCGAGCACTTCGTGCCACCAACACCACGACGACAGAACAATTCATCCGACTTTGAAGGGCACTTGGTGGGACCATTTTGTGGCAGCTAACTGATCATATCACGTCCTCGTCGTTTATTTTGCTGGATTCCTCTCTGTTCGTCTTGTGAAGTAAAGCTTGTTGAAGCCGTCTGTTCTTAATCGGGTGAGTCAAACGTTTTTTTCAATAGGAATGTAACCGAATATGGGAAAATATACTGAAGGGATATCCTGTATTGAAACCACAAAAGGAGTACATAAATAATTTCATAGCGAGAGAATGATCGTCGCGGTTAGTTAAGTAACTTAAGCATTTGAGAAGACTTGAACTAATCCAGGTTTGGGAGGGAGTCGAACCCAGTACAGTACGATGGCGCTGCTCAACGCTTGTAGAGAGAAAGTGTTTCAAATTGACAAGAGAAGGAGTCATGACATTGATTAAATTAAATTTCGCGGCGTCTTCGAGCAGGATGCCTGTTGCTGTTCGCAGGACAAGCACTTAGGTCCAGCGCACTTCCTATTATTATAGAGCTGATCGCGTTCTGATTGGCCAAGACTAGTCACTACAACCTCGCGCAGGGCAAATATAGCATGGGTGCGGAATCTAAAAACGGCTGCCTCTCGTTTTCTTAAAATTACTGGAGAAGAGGTAAACGCCATGGAAGAAAATTCAATTCCGAAGAGCACGAAAGATGCCGCTAAGTTTGGCGGGACACTTTTCATAGGCAAGATATCAGTTTCTGATAAAATCAAATAAACCTGCAAATTCTAATGAACTCTTGGTCGCATGCTTACCTCGGTATGAGTGATCAAAACCATTTGTAGCGAGATTTGCGTACTGCTATATTTACAAAATGCGTTTAACAGCAAAACGAATTTGCGATGGAATTAGAAAGCATGCAAGCAAATGAAACGAAAAATAGATGTTTGTCAAAGTTCTACGTCTTCGTAAGAAATAAAGACTACCTCTACATGTACTACCGCGTGGCTATTACATCCTTGATTCTATCAGTATAGTCTCTATTTCTAACTCGATTTGAACTGACTAAATCTAGTAATTTGCAGCCCTTAGAGTTTCGGAAATTACAATCCGAGTGATTTTCAGGGCATAAATGAAGAGAAGGAGGGCAAGGAAAACATTAACGCGTTGTCAGGGATGTGTAACTCTGTTAAATGCAACAAACGAGGTAGCAATCCATACCACGCTTCGTAATGCTAAAACTAGGCGGCCGAGAAGTCATTTCAACGACTTGTGTTTCGTGTTCAACAAGAACCCCGAAAAAACTTTGGAAGAAGTGCTTTAGTCCCCATCCAGACCGTTGTTTTTTGTCATTACAATTGAAAGTGACTAATTTAAGATAAACCCTTTTTACCATAGACTGCTGAAGATGACAACTTTGCAACGCATACTGCAATACTACCAGTGGTCTATGCAAGACGGTGGTAAGTCCAATTCATGGACGAAGTTGTTATAGCGGCTTTTTTTAAAAATAAATACTGGTGAGCAGCACCCAACAACAGATCTTGTTAACTTGCTTTTTATTTCTCCGACCAGTTTCGTGTGATTACGCAGACTTCATCAGGGAACGTTAAATCGGTGAGCCCCAAACTAACAATTCTCAGCGTCCTGCAGGATTTTAGTCATATCCTGCACATACTGTTGTGTAGGTGTTTTTCGCTGTTCACACCCTTGCTGGAACGTGATTTGTATTTTGTAAATAAGGTATAAAATAAGTTCCTTTTAACCATCTTGTTCAAACTCCCTGATGAAGTCTGTGTAATCAGACGAAACCGGTCGGAGAAATAAAAGCAAGTTGACAAGATCTGTTGCTGTGTGTTTCTCACTAGTATTTATTAAAAAAAAAAAATGTTTTCCCGTGCCAATAAAATGAATGAATGAATGAATGAGTGAGCGAGTGTGGGAGTGAGTGAGTGAGTGAGTGAAAGAATGAGTGCGTGAAAGAATGCATCCTCGTTGTTGTTATCATTATCACCAATCCTGTTGTATTGCCATTGTAACAAACCGTTTACTCCACAAAGAAGATTGTTCCTCGTCTTTTGTAGACCCTAAGACGGCAGACTGGCCATTGATTGCCACTCCATGGCCCACCACCTCCTTTGTAGCCTTGTATCTCTTCATTGTCAAAGTCGGCCCTAAAATCATGGAAAAAAGAAGAGCCTACAGTCTCCGAGAGGTGTTGATTGTCTACAACTTTGCAATGGTAATTCTGTCGGCCTGGATGGTGTATGAGGTCAGCGCTGAATATATTTCTTTTTAGTTCGTTTATCTTGCCTCTATTAAACAACATACAAGTCTCGTTTGTTCTTCGGTATATATAATCATATACATTTCATGTGTGTGTCACAGTTCATAGCTTCAGCTCTGGATATTCCTAACTTTGATTTCCTTTGTGAACCGATGCACTACGTCCTTGGTGACAAACGACTAAACAGGGTAAGAGATGGACCAACGCTGCCTTAAATAGCTAGAAGTGGTAATGCGCCCCATTGTAAATCAACATACCCTTGCGTTCACAGCTTGCCCGCATTTGTTACATTTACTGGTTGTCAAAGTTTGTGGAAGCCTTGGACACTGTGAGTTTTTGTTCAGTTAGAATGCTGAGAACATTACTTTTCACTTATTTACCTTTGTAAACGTAGCTTTTATCCCTTGACGGTCATTTTTGTCTTTCGGCAGTTTTTTTTCATTCTCCGCAAGAAAAACAATCAAGTGTCCTTTTTGCACGTGTATCATCACGCATCCATGTGTTTCCTTTGGTGGATGATATCCAAATACATTCCAGGTGAGAGGGGAGGGGAGGGCAAGAAAGATCTTTTTTAGAATCAACATGTTAATGGCGGAAGATACAAAGAAATGATTATGAATTTTGGAAGAAAACCTTCGGAAGGTGGAAGCAAAATGAGGAAACTAAGACGGTCAAGAGGAGACGCCGTTTAGGAGCAGTACGAAACAAAACTCAGCAAAGCTCGGTAAAGCGTGATTCGTTTAAGCATGTTTTCATGTGTGTAAGATATGTCAAAGTAAAAATTTTCCTTTATTAAATAAATTGTCTTATCCTACTTACATCTTTTTATTTTCCTTATTATTTCAGGAGGTTTCAGTAAGTATAGCCTTAACTGAATTACTTTAAAGGAGATGTTTGCTCCAAAATAGTCCTTGTTTTTCTTTTTACCAGCAAAACGCCAATACTGTACAAAGATAAGCCACTCACCCTAATTTCAGCCTCTAACGTGCGTTTCAACCTAACGAAATGCTCCTCCAAAGTATCCTGGCCGCTGCCATTTTGATTTAACTTAGCAGCCACGCGACGTATGCGTGACGTCGAAGAGCTCAAGCACGAATAAATTTTAAATTAAAATGACTGCTCTGGAGCCGTATCGCTTCGAACCAGAGCGTGTTTCCGACGAAAACCAGGGTTCTGATGAAGACACCGAAGAGGATGAGAGGTCAATGAATCTAACCTGGTGCACCTGCGATCGTTGTGAGCTTAGAGAGACAGCAAGAGAGTGCATCTACTGTCTTGAAGTGCCCGAATGTGAAAACAAGTTCACTGAAGGTAATTTGACCTTGCCCATTTCATCAAGTATTTTTTGGCCTTATTCAGGTGCACTCAGGCATTAGTGTTCGCGGGTGAAGACTTGTTTTAAAAGCGCTGGTAGGAATTAATGTGACATGAGTTGTAATTTTCAGTTAATAAAGGTCTCAGTTGAGTTCATATCTAGCGTGTCAGAGGTCATTCCTTTTTTTTAAAATTTCATTTTGAAGAGCCTGCAAGGTTCGAACAAACTAAGTGTCGTAGTAAACAGTAAAGGTTATTGTTCAGCTGTACGTTGGCTACATGTAGAATATGTTCTTTAAGCAAGCAAGGATTGATTGGCATTGATATTGTTTTGGTCAATTTACTTGCGTAAACAGGAATGTGTTGTGTTACAGAACACGAATAGTTCTCAATAGTTTGCCTAACTCGGGCTGTCTTAAGAACAGCAATTGCAGGGTTCCATTATTTAAGCAGATCACCAGTGCCCTCACCTATGCAAAACCGGTAAGAAACGAGTTCATGTAAATTAAACACTAAGGATGCACTGAACGAAAATTTCTTTTCTCAAAATACTTTTACCAACATTAAATTTCATCAATATTGATTTCTTCCGGTATTTCTTCGCCATAGAGCCATGGAAGACCTGTAGACATCCAGTTTGTACAAAATCGGCAAGAAGGCAGACATCCTTTAATAGTTTCGGTTTCCATGCCACTTCCTTTAAAGCGTTGCCTGCGGGAGATCCCATCGGAAGCCATATTTTGTTTTTTTCTTTGCCCAGGGGTAAGTTCGTCGTGGCCACACGCAAAACATAATTGGAAATCAGGCCATTCATGAATGCCGGCCACGTGGTAAACGATTGACTTCCACTTCTCTTGGCAAAGCAGTTGATCCCCGAGAGAAGTTGCCGCACACCACCAAAGGTGATTAACTACAGATGCGATCCATGACGCTACGTCTGAGCACTCTCTCTTCTTAGACGCAGCAACAAGATCCTTGCGCGCAGACTTCGGCAAGTGCCATGGATCGAATCTGTGCTTGATGTGCACTTTTTCTCTCTTCATCATTGCTGCAACTTGCGGATGACTACAATGAAACAAAAACACGTTAGTTTAGGTTTGTTTCATCAAGGCATTACTGATTTTGCTGTTCTATTGAATTCAATTAAAAGACCATATGAATGCTGAGCGGTAATCGAACTAGCGATTAATAAGAGTTGTTTAGCTGAGGTGCCAAGAGACGTTTACATTTAAGAAACCGTGCAATCCCAAGCAAGCAGAAAGAAAGCGCAAGATTAAGTAACGTAAGGCGAAATCAAAATAAGAATTTCTTTTTAACTGGACAACTGAGGGCCACATTAGGGGAATAACTGATAATTGGTGTGTGCTCGCGTGATCCATTGCTTGCTCTTAACGAGAAAAGATGGGTCACTCGTGTAAAAATACACTGAAGACATTAAAACCCAACAACTTGTAGGTAATTTCATCTAGCAACGATACGGATTTTAGGTCAAGTATCTTCTTCAGCGGTAGATCTACGCCGTTAATCATTTAAATGCATTGTAAACCGATGCAAAATAAATGAGAACAGGCCTCGAGAAAATGTTCAATTCCTGTCCGTTGCCAGCAACATGCCTTGACCATCTTTTTCTAAGAACTGGAGGCATCTCTTTAGCCCTTCCTTTTCCATACAGTTGGAGTTTGCAACCTCTGACACTTGCACCAGGGAGAAATCAATAATCTTTTCTGTCTTCACTTCTATCAAACTGTAGGTCCCGTACTTTGCATTGTGACCAGGGCTGTCACATCGGCCGTCATCAGCGAGCGCTAAATGTTGTCTTCTCAATGACTGAAGAAATTTCTTCTGTAATTGCTTAAGGAAATGATTGTTTACCACGGGCCAAAGGTACTTCCTTTGAATGTACTAAAGTTAAAAAAACTGATGTTGCAAGCACTCATAGCAGCATTGCTTCGAGTAAAGTGATTCCCTGTAAAGAGGATCCAGCCACTGCAAATGAGGTTTCCTGCTGCCTTCCTTTTTGTGAAAGGTTGCGAAAACCAAGGCTCAATGTGGCCTTCTTTGCACTCGGTGGTTACACAAATCAAATTGCAAATTTGAAACAACTGCCTTAAGCATCTGTCAAAAACAATTGATTTGCTCTCATTATCCGGGTTCTCGTTTTCTGCGAGCCAGTTACTGCTTTGGCAATGATAGGCATCTGCATTTTCATCATCGGAATCGTCTTCGTAACTGGGGTTCCACTCTTCGTCTGAGGAATCAAAGTGGGCGGCAGAGCTTGCATCATCAAAGTCATCATTCCATTCCTCATTAGAATCATCATAAGACAGCTCGGAAATGTTTTCAACTGGCTGAAAATGGGGCTCTTCGTTTGCTACTACATTGTGTGGGTCAACAAACGGCTTTAGTTTGCAGCTATATTAGTGATCTGTGGCCACATTTCTTCGTCGTCTCTCGGGCGATAATTCCATTGCTGGGTACTCCGTAAAGTTGTCCGACGGTGCAGTCTGCATCCCCATGTGAACAAACTTTTTTACCGGCGGTGCTACTACGATCGGGTCTGTTTCCGTAGCAACATCAACGAATTGTTTTACAGTGTCTGTGACAAGCATATCCTCTTGAGCTTCTTCCTTGCCCATCCCTTCTTCCACCTCCTCGGTCATCCTGACATTCCCCATAATTTTGTCAACAGCCTAGATGAAACGATTTATTTACAGGTTATTAAGAAGGCAGCGAACGAAAAAAGTAAGGAAATGACAAAAAAAACCCAAACATTTATTATGTGTGGCCAAGTCGGGCGACTGGTTTAAAGGTATGTTGTCTCTTTCCTTTTGGGACCTTTTTAAGGAGAATCTTGTATCTCTGTCTGAAACAAATCAGTGGGGGAAATGAGAGCTATTTTCTTGATCTTATTGTAAGCCGCGACAGTCCCTGAGTGAGCTCCGATTTTTTATCCCATATTTTATTCCCTTGTTGCCGATGACTGTAGTGGAATTGACACTGAGAAATGTATGACCTATATTTACAACGTACGACTTCGAGAACAAACTGCATGACTGTTAAAAATTACGAGCCCAGTTTATTTTATGAAGTACTTTATGATACTTTAGAGTACATTCAAATGACGTACCTCTCTTCTTTCTTTATTCTTTCGCCTCCTTTCGCTGACATCCCGTTTGACTTTCGCTATAGAGCTAGGTTTCTTGAAAATTGTGGGTACAGCATCTATTTTTTTGTTTCTTTCTGTGTTGTTTCCCCCAGAAGACTGTATCGGTGACCGACTTCAAAGCAATCGTCCGTAAAGTGATCCGAACACAAATTTGGGATGGCTTTGGAGGCAAGAATTTTTCGTCCCGGCCAAGCATCAATATAACCATTTTTTAGCAATTTTCTTTTTCGAAATTGGTAAACGTTGAAAAGAAATTCCTCTTTTGCTATCTCTAGGGCTCCGGTTGAAGCAAAATGGAGCTGAACAAAAAGGCATGACCCCAAGAATACATGTAAGAATAAAGCTGACCGAAAGAATTGTTTTCAAACTTCCCGCCAAACATCAAGTTGAGCTCTTTGACATCACGCTTAGATCGCTAGGCTGCTAACTTAAAGTTAATCCAAAATGGCAGCGCCCAGTTTCGATTTTCGGGCTAGTTTAAAGAAGGATTTCATACGGTTTTAAGACACATTGGTAGATGGAATTTTCGTGAGTAAACTATCTTTGTATTAGCTTTTAGGGGGTAAAAAGAAAAACAAGGACTATTTTGGAACAAACTTCTCCTTTGATGTCTTTTTCATGTACTTGCGCTTTTATTTTGGCAACAGAGTTGAGATTTTTTTTGTGTTTCCTTTAGCTTACTTCGGAGCAGCCCTCAATAGCTTTGTGCATGTGGTGATGTATGCTTATTATGGTCTGTCAGCTATTGGTCCTCAAATGCAACCGTACTTATGGTGGAAGGCGCACATCACCAAACTTCAAATGGTGAGAAATCTTGTCATTTTTTTGACGATTAATTTGTATTTGGCAGAAACATGTTGAATGACAATCGCCCTATCGTCCCCTTGGAAGTCACGGTTAGGGGTTTCGTCACGCGTTCCTTCCCCATGACGATTGCGTTACGGGTGCAGGAAGCACCCTTATGAGCCTCAAGGAGGCTGTCGATAAAGACAGCTAATGGTGACACACCCTTAGACCCTAGGTTTTTCTTCAATTCTGGAATAAGGCGTGCCTTGCTCACTAAATTATTAAGCAAAAAGCTAGAAAGAGCACAGCTGCATGATCTAACACCGTTTTATCAGCCTCGATCTTTTTAGTTTTTTATACTTTTTATATTGCTGATAAGATGCTTCAACAGATTCAAGTTACGCTGGTCCTTGCTTACAAAAGTTTTACTAATTGAGTGTCGTCCTGACGAAAATCCTAGTGATCGATGGTCTTTTTCTTCTTCTTCTTGTAGACTCAGTTTGTTGTAGTGCTGATTTATTGGGGCAATGCTACTATACGATGTAAATGTCCAGCTGGTTTTCATCAGATCTTAGTTTCATATGCGCAATGGATTTTTGTCGCCAGTTTGTTGGTACTGTTCAGCAATTTTTACATCCAGTCATACCTGAAGACACATAACGCCAATCGGGAAAAACAGGATTATAAACTTCAATAGAAAATGCTCATTTTTACTTCAAATGCTTAGTTTGATGCTTGGCGAAAATGTGCTTACTGATTTCGTGCGCTGGGAAGTTTCTTGCATCAAAATTTACGTTTTTCGCTATGTTTGCTGGTTGTGATTTTTTTACTTACCAAAAGCATTAATTACGTCTACGTCGGAAGGTAGCTATTCGACCGGTCCGTGCACAGTTCGGCCAATTCAGTTTTTCCACAATAATTGAAAAATCATATTTTGTGTACGTTAAGATCTTGTTGTTTATTTTTGGACTGGCGATATAACGTAACATGGACCAAAAAACGGAATTTGCACTGATTTATCTTTTTTCTCTTTTTAACTTCATTTAAAGTTTTAAAAATATGATTTTATTACCCAAAACAACTTTTGTGGACATATTTTTAGTTTTTCTGTTTTCTACAAAAAATAGAAAATTAAAATAATGGGATAACCTCGTTGAGTTGTTTCATTTTTTATTGTTCCAGTCTTTTGGAAAAAATGGAAAAATGAAAAAATGACTTCGTTGTCTTTATTGTTGCATATTCTATATTTGGACTTAAAAACAGAACAATGAAAAAAAAGGCTTTAGCGTCCATCGATTTCTCATTTTTTCATTTTTTTGAGATAAAATCTTAACGACGGAAAAAATGACTTGGATTTCATACCTTCCCAACCATATGCAAGGCAAAAGTATTCTCGAGGGACTACTTTTCCCGCCCGGACTGAAACGAGACGACAGTCATGGATGTTCATCTGACGGGTCTGCAAATGATCCCAGAACCGCAAACGATCCCCAAACTTTACTGCAAATGATACCAGGACCGCAAATGATCCCCATTTTGGACCGCAAATGATCCCGAAAAAAGATAAGGAATGGCATGGAGGGTGGAATGGTCTGTGGCTAGAGAATTACTGTGAAGATCGCTTATTTTTATTAAAATCGGTTTAGATCATGGCTCACAACAGGTTTCTGCCTCATTACAGTTTTCCAAAAAGACTGAATTTTGTTTCTTACCACGCTTTTATAAATTTGCCAC
>BLFO01002589.1:48476-50976 GCA_014634245.1 Montipora cactus
AGTCACATCTGTACTGGTACACAGTATGACAAATGTATATATACATATATGTAATATCAAATGTTATCAGGGCTGTCATTAGGGGCCGTAACCCATAACACCTGTTATGGCTGAGCCCAGTCAATGTTACAGGTTAATGGTTGCTGCAGAATGAATATTCACCAAAACAAATTGAAATTTATTTACAAGCATTTGCCTTCTAAAATCAATCTAATTGCTGCCTAGTGCTGTCTGTGTTTGTGATTCTAAGACAATTTTGGTAAAAATCCAAACCTTTCCTGTAAAAACCTTTGGATAAAGTCCCCGATTGATCGTCATTGGATTCCAACGCAGTTTTCAGCAACGAAACCCAATATTCAATGCACTGTACTTGCTATAAATGGAATTCCGCTGACCATTTATTTTTTAAAGTTCTGTGTTGCGTGACCATTTCCAAGTGGGAAGTTTATCTTTTTGCTCTGTTTTATTTTCATTACTTTTTGATTGAGAAAATAAATAAAAAATGCTCCTCAGAGTGCAGGAAAATGCATTTCCGAGGACAGACCTTCAGCAAGAGAAATCATCAATAACACATCTACATGTTCCTAACATAGAACAACACTTACAGGAGACATGAACTAAAATGTGAAACACAAACGTAGAGCATGCAGATCCCTCTCTCAATAACAATTTTTTTCACATCCCTTTCCTTTTTGAAGTTGTTGTTTTCTCAGGTTGCTAATTATTGTATGTGCAAATACAATACAAATACTAACATGTAGTTGGATGGAAATGTTTCATTCTTTGGCCAGGGTTTTACTCTGAAGGCAAAAAAAATCGTAGTAGTGCACTCCACTGAGAAAATTAGTAACAAATCTACTTTTGAATTGCAAGCAATAAACCAACACTGTTAAACATGTAGGGTGTGAATTTCTATTCCTTTCAACAGCATGCTGCCAAGAATTCCTGAAAGTACTTTTTTTTTATCATCCAGGGCATAAGATGAATCAAGTCATAGTCAATAAGTCAAAGTACTCTATATAAGTCAGTAATTTTCAGCATAAGAATATTATGGGATGCCAAGGGGGTAACTGCATACATCTTGTGAGGCAAAAAAGTGGTTTGAATTTTTTTTACACCCTTTGTTTCAGATTATAAGCACAGATTTACTGTATTCTCAGACGAAAGAAAATAAAAGTCAATCTGCTTTCAAAAAAAGTTTGAACGAAACCCAAATTCACACTGACATGTATACATTTGCCCCTTGTGAATCCCATAATCAGCCCAGTCAAAATGTGCTTGCAGGCTGCGATTTTGCCGCCAACAACAAAATATCTGCCGCCTACAAAAATTCATTGATAACAAATTAATGTGAGGTCTGGTAAATTGAGTCAAAAATTCGAGAAAACGTCTGATACAAACACTGAATAGCAGGGTTACTGGGGCCTAGGAAAGCCTTGAACATGACACGGGAAAATGAGCCACATGAACGGTCAACATTTAAAGCTCTGACTTGCAGTTTCAAACAAGATGAGTCTAAGTGATTTTGTGGAGATGATTCCCCTGCTTCTCCAAAATTTTTGAAATTATTTTGTAAGATCTCAGTTATGTTGACTAGGAAACCTATAGTTTTGCATTTATACAATGTACAATGTATTTCCAAGGACTTGAAGAGTTTGATTAAAATTGTTGATTTCATAAGGACTTTCCCAATAAAGCTACTGGTGGAAAATAACTGGCATTAAAACCCTTTGACGCCTAAACCGGCCAGACTTAGTATTTTACTCTGTCTAAAGCCAGACGATTTTACTCGTCAATGGGGAACCCCTGGGAGTCAATGGGTTAAATAAAGGGAAAACGTTCTTGAGTAGTGTTATGTGTAAGCTCAAAAAGAAGGGCTGAGTTTACCTCCTTTGCCAGATACAACCATTTGAAGCCAAATTTTCAAAATATTTTGGGGAAGCATGCCCCGGACTCCCCGACTGGGCAAGGGCCAGATGCCTACTACTCAAGCCATCTTGCATAATATCTTCGCCAAAACAATAGAATTCAAGATGGTCGCCGTGCCGGTAAAAAGGAATAATCGATCTTTATTACAGTAACTATCGAAATTAACGACATGTTACGCTCGACTTCATGAAAACCGATATAATAATGGGCGGATAATGGACTAAGTTGAGGCATTTCACACTACTGAGATAAGAAATTACGCGCTTACTTGTGCTTCTACATGTAAATCTGCGCTGGCTAGCTCCTCTTTGGTAATCCGCTTTATGGGAAGTCGACGTCCAGACTTGGGGACGAGCGCCATAAATTCGTCGACGTCGTCCCTCAGCAAAAGAAGAGTGGAACCATCAATACCATTATCTAAAAGAGAAAATGCCCGAATTTAACTTAAACTTTTAGAATATCGAAGGTATTTGCAGTGATATTCCATTCACATGTTTCAACGAACTTTACCAACCTCTCAGCAAGTCAAGGGCTTCTTGTGGCACATTTCTCCTTTTTAAAAGTGAAAGAA
>BLFO01002590.1:6840-20679 GCA_014634245.1 Montipora cactus
AAAGCGAATGAAAAAGTGCAACGCACAGATATAAGTTACGATCGTGATGGCTATTTCTTGATCGCCTTTATATATTTCCTTTCGATTGAATGCAGCAGAGCACATAAATAATTATTTTTTTTTAAGTTGTAAGAGTTTATAAGCAGTGAAGGATGATAAATTGGATGCCCAGCAGATGGCTGGATTTTTGATTCGCTGAATATGTATCGACAATGAGTTGTTGAATGACAGATGTTGACGAAGTGAATGGCAGCTGGTATTTCACACTCGCAGTTAATAAGAAGCCACCACGAAAAATAAACGTTTTCGCAGTTATGAACCTTACTTAAGCCGTAACTTCCAACCTATGTACTCTGTGATACCAGTGCAGTGCTCTACCAGTGGAGTTGCCCAACCAATTAGGAGATGGTCATTTAGTGAGTCCATTAAAAACTCCATATTAGTTAGTTCTAGCCTTTGACATTCCCAACAGGAGCATCATAAAATCCTGACATTTTGAGCTACATTCACGCTTTAGGCGCCCAGCTTATGAGAGTTTCTAAAGGGGATCGACTCATTGGTTAACCAATGAATTAATTATCTAGTGATGTCGTAAACATATTCCTTAGACTAATAAGAATATTATCGAAAAATGATCGTTTCTAAAACTAGCCGTTTGATCGCGAAAAAAACTGTTTGCGATCCCGAAAGTCGTTGGGAGAAATCCACTATTTGATTTCTTACAATGACTGCAAAATTCTTGCGCGCTCATTAGCTAATTTTTATTGTCAACAAGTGGACAGACACATAAATTTACATTTTATGCGTTCCGAAGAGTTTAATTTATTCAACATTTTGTGAAACATCGATCTGTCACTTTTTAACCAATAGAAAGTCTCCGTTTTTCATTAGCTAATAAGAGAGCGAGGCAAGTAATGAATTTGGTCGCCTCATATTGAAGAAAATTGAAGTTTCTCGCATTTTTGTCTCTCGTTCTTCTCGTGCTTTGACTTAATTTTGACCCCTCTGGCTTTTTCTTATTGTAAAAAACCAATAGATGTCCCTTTTTCATACATCTGTCCTGTTATTGATCATGAATTTCGTCATAACATTGTCAAAGTAGCTGTGGATCCACGAGGCGATAGCCGAGTGGATGCGCACACTACTTTAGCAATGGTATGACGAAATTCATTGCCAATAACAGGACTTTTCTTGATCAATAACGGGACAGACGCATGAAAAACTGACAACAATTTGTTAAATCGATTCTGGTTGACTTGTGTATGAAGGATAATTCATCTTTTGTTTCAATCGCATTTAATTATCGTGATTGATAAATATGCCTTTCTTTCATAAATTTCCATTTTACAGTCTCATTATAGCATCATAAATTTTAGAGACAGTCGTCTCGGGTGGTCATAAGCTGAATATTCTCAGTTTAGAAATTTCGTATTCCCGTTACCTAGTTTGTTAAGATTTTATTCCCTATGAGCTTCCGTGCAGATATTTTTCATACTCTTATTCACATTATCAGGACTTGCATTCTCATGGAACACAATTATATAAATGGACATACCTTGAAATATCATGCAAAGTCCAAACAAATGGATCAGCTTCGTTTACCTATCAAGTTATAAAACGGTTTATTTTGTAATGCATTCCATGGATATTTCTGCGCAAATTTTATATTGCTTTATACTCTGTAAAAGGGCATGGCAGAAAAACTGAACACCACGTAGAGAAATGGTCTCTTTATTTTTGTTCGGATGATTTGCCGAAAGAACTGAATGCAGTTTTCGAACTAGACCATGAAAGGGATTATTTTATCGACCCTTAGCTGTGTACTGAAGCGTTCTAGTTATAACAGCTGATCAAAGTTGCAGTCGTGCGGCCACTTGTCCAGTTCATGTAACATAGCATCTAAGCTGATGTCTTAATCAGCATCTTGGTTACTTTGCAATCTCCTATCAGTTTAATCGACTTAACTCTGAGGAAACGGTTAAGACCTTTTTTAACTACAATTTATGGGAACTTTGTCGATAATTGAGTTTGAAAAGTTTACTTACTAAGAAGCTTCTCTATAACTATCCTGTGGCAAATTAACATATGATAAGGCTCTTTGAATTGCCAGGTGGACCTAGATAATACGCAGTTTCTTTCGAAAACAACAACTCGACAGACAGCATTTTTACAGCAACTTTTCGCTGGTAAAAATAATGCACTCTTTTCATGTCAATGGCCTTTTTTATACTAGAATCGCATAATTCATCTGGGACGAACTTGGGCAAACATTTTTTCTGCGGCTGTTAAATTCGTCTAGTGTAAAGACGGGCACAAGACGCATTATGCGTCTGGACGAAGTATCCACTTTAGTGCGTCTTCGAAGACACACTAAACTGGTCACTTCGTCCAGATGAATTTTGCGTCTTGTGACCGTCTTTATACGCGACGAATTTAACAGGCGCAGAAAAAATGTTTGCCCAAATTCGTTCCAGACGAATTATGCGTCTCATATAGTTCGTCCCGTCTTTACACTAGACGGATAACATGAGAGACGCACAATTTGTCTGAACGGATTATGCGTCTCTACTATAAAAACGGCCAATGAAAACTCAAACAAGAAATTCTAATTTTAATTCTTCCTTAAACGTTTACAAAGGGGCCTAATTTTCATTCTTAATCACCAATAGTCATCCGATATCATTATTCTCTTTTATTTTTCCTAAAAAATAAATGAATAATAATCATACTAATAATACCTATAATACTCCTCATTCAGTCTCTGATCTCAGTTTCCCCGGAAATGTTAAAATCATTGCTTATTGGTTTATTTAAACGATGATCTTTATGTCATACGCTCCTATCCCCCTCATCTAATGCACACTTATGTGTTTAATTTTACATTTTCTTCAGTCTAGTCGGCGTTCTTTCGCTCTCTTTGTTTTAGGAGATTTCTCACAGAAAAACCGAAAACGCTATTTAACGTCGCATCCATTTTGAAACGTTGACTCTCGCTACTTCCTTGAGTACGTTAGTGATCCAGTTTAGACACTTGAGATAGTCGAATCAATACGGTGTGACAAAAAATCTGGAATTTTCCTAAGGGCTATTGGTTTTCCTAAAGCTGAAGATATTCGTACTTTAAGTAGTTATTTGATCCCTACATTATAGCATTGTCAGATACACAAAACCAGCTTGCCTTTTACTGAATTATTTGGCGTGTGACTGAATTATAATTTCATACCCCACAGTTTTTTAATAGTCCCCGGCGTATTCTTTTTTTTATTTTTTTAACGTAACGGCAAGGAAAAACTAGAAACGAAACTTTTATCGCAATCCACGATACAAATGCATTAGCCATGCAGTTGCGGATATTGAAACACAATCAGCAATTAATATACTTTTTTCATATTGGTGTCCTCTCAACATTTTTGTTTCACTTAGCAAGGGAAGTCGTTTCTAGAGCAACAACCACTCTTTTTGCTTAATTGTTGTTTCTGCAAATGTAATGCCATTGTATACGAGTAGGACTAAGTTTACGATGCATCAGAAGAACACTTGAAAAGTCTTTTGAGGCCTTCACGGTAGTTTCTGCAAAACGCGAAACAGATGCAAGGATTCACTACGCAATATAAAATTAGAAGAAACCAGCCAACCTCTCCATACGAGAAGATTCCACATGGCAATGTGCTATAGAGATATTTATCAATATATATAATACTCCAAGGCAATCTGCAAAACATCAACCCCAGCACAATAGCTATGGCCAACTTCAACGCGTTTGTGTTTCGTTTCTTGCGTTGTATTTCAGCAACAGTCGATTCTTGACCTGGAATCTTTTGTAACTTGAGCTTAATAAGGATGATGGAGTATATTAAGGTTAACAGAATGACTGGAGAGTAAAGAAAAGCTACGTAATGGGCAAGAACAAAGACAGTAAATGATACGTACTCTCCAAAGGTTTCTTCCCACTTAGAAACACAAAATACTTCCCCTTCGTATTTCTCCAGGTTATATGCGAACAGGACAAGTGAGGTGGATGCCATTGCAACGATCCATGTGGCAAGAATGAAAAAAGTACACCTTTTCAAACTGATCAATGGGGAATGGAGGGGCCACACTACAGCTCCAAATCGATCCACTGCTATCAGAATCAGGCTCAGTACGGACACAATGAGGGACACCTCAAATAAGAAAGGAGTCAGCTTACAGAAGGCGTTGCCGAGGACGCCACTAATGAACCAGGAGTATCGATACAAGTTTACAACTTCCAGGGGAATGAAGGCAAGCGGAACAAGTAGGTCAGACATGGCCATATTGACTATGAAAATGTTGATTGGTTTCCTTAAAGTTTTCGTTTTGTAAACAATTATTCCTATACAGGAATTTCCGACCAGCGAAACAACGAAGATAAGGCAGTAAGCGACGGTTGCTCCAATCTTGTATGCAGTGGGATTCCAGTGAACGTGGCAGAACTCGGATCCGTTTATTGTTGTATTCATGATGTTCACTGGCACTTGTTCTAGTTGTTCTCATTAATCGTCTGAAGCTTCTACTTGTTTTTCTCCAAGCAGGTGTTGGTTTATTTATTCTAAAAGTCTTGAAATATTATCTTGACTTTGGATTCCCTACAGAGAAGGCAATTAGAGACATAATTTATTAATGGCTTACGGACAACAATCCACTTGAAATGAACGGTGCCGGTTATCAGATGTTTTACCTCATTAATATGTTATCAGCCTCTGCTTAAGTCAAAGGTGGGCTCATATTCCTACTACATCCGGTTTGCTAAAGCTGTTATAGACGGAATTACTGTTTGGTTGTTTTGTTTTTTGTTTTATATTCTTATTTGTTTTTCGCTCTTCATTTTGTCACCGCTGTTTGTGCTTTATTTCTGAGAAAACTGATTTAAAAAAAAAAATAGTATTTACGACAATGCAAACAATACCTAGAAAACACTTCGCTTACATTAAAACAAATTATGACAGTTGAAGACTGAATACAAAAACTGTTTTATAATTCACTTGGCCATTAGCCATTTACAAACGGACTTAAAAAAACATTTATTACGCCGCATTACATACAAACACAATAATTTTAGCTCACAACCTACCAAAAAAAGAAAAACTACCGTTAGTGACAAGAGAGCAGTGAGCAGGTGTAAATGAATAGTCTTTTTTCTCAATGCCGTGTATCCTGATGACATTGTCCAAACAAATGATCAAATTTCAAGGAACGGGTCCACATACACTGACACAACTGAAAGTAAACAACTAAGATAAGGCAATAACCGACCTTACCAAAAATATTGTATGCAGTAGGATTCCTGTGGAAGGAGCAACTCATGGATCCGTTTATCGTTGTATCCATGTTCACTGGCACTTGTACTAGTTGTTCTGGCTTATCGTCTGCACCTTCTCCTTGTTCTTAAACAAAGAGATCTTGCTTTATTTATGCTAAAAGTGAAATACCATATAGGTATAGTCACAATTGAAGTTTAATTAATGACCTGCACGCACGAACATTTCGACACGAAATAAGCGGCGGTTATTGGGTGCGTAATTTATGTTTGACCCCAAAGTATACCTGTAACAAGGCGCAGCAGGTGGGTTGATCTCGTCCCAAGAACTGACCCCAGCTCAGTGCTAAATTTATTTTAGCTGTTAAGAATATTCGAAATAAGGAAATAACTGTTAAAAAGCTTCGAAGGGGTAAACTTAAGAGTCACATAAAACATTGCAATTAACGCCTTCGTAGGAAACTCTCACCTTGAAAAACAAGAGCCGACAAATAGCCCTTACCTTGAATGATTTTCAGTTTAAAGTTCACTAAATGGTGGCGTTTCCGCTAAAGTAGTACAACTGTGTGAAGTGCAGTAAAATACTTGTTGCTGGTTCACCAAAGAGTAATAGGTACTTAGCTCGAACCAGTTATTTTACATCGGCTCAGCATTCTCTGCTTGAGAGGCTGGGATTCTTTAGCGGTTTTGATCAGTACCATAGCTACAATTGTAACCTCGCCTTCTATCAAATCATGAACTTCCAATTTTCCGCCCAGTATCTCTACAAAAACAGACCATTACTTAGCTCCGACTTCGTGTATTTCGCACTGACGCGGCCAGGGCTTATTCTCGGAAAAAAAAACGAAAGAACCCCCGAGACTCCGGAGAAATCAGAAACATTAATTTAAAATCTTTATTTAGAAATCAGTTACTTCCAACCTATGACTTCTGTGAGACCAGTGTAGTGGTCTACCAATGAAATTGTCCAGCCAACTATGAGATGGTCATTTTTTGTTTTCGTAATAAACTCCATGTAGATCAGAGTTCTAGCCTTTGACATTCCCAACAGGAGCCTCATAAAATGCTGACATTTTGAGCCACATTGGGTACACAAGACGACCAGGTCATGTATGAGAGCTAGCTTCTAGAGAGGACCGAATCATTAGTTCATCCATGAATTGGTTATCCAGTAAGGTCGTGAAATACTATTAAGGCTAATGAGAGGACTATTAAAGACAAGCCTCGTTAGAAATTCAAATTGGCCTATATTTGATCACGAAAACAACTGTTTTCGATTTCGAAAGTCGTTCAGAGAAATCATCTCTTTGAATTCAATATCAGTCCATTCTGGGTGACTTGTGTATAAATAATAATTTTCTTTTCTTTCTTATTTATCATCAAGATAGACAAACATGCCTTCTTTTCATAAATTTCCGTATTTGAGCCTTCAGCTCCCCGGCGTATTCTTCTTTTTACCTAACGACAAAGAAAAACTGGAAACGAAGTGTTTATCGCAATCACGGTAGTTTCTGCAAAATGCGAAACAGATGCAAGGATTGACGGCGAAATATGAGATTAAAAGAAACATTGAGGAAGTGTAAAAATAAGGGAAGATGCCACATGGCCATATGCCATAGAGATACGTTATATATATAATACTTCAGGAAAATTTGCAAAAAGTTAACCCCAACAATATAGGTATGGCCAACTTCAAAGCATTTGTGTTTCGTTTATTGCGTTGTATTTTAGCATCAGTCGATTGCTGACCTGGAGTCTTTGGTAGCTTGAGCTTGATAAGGATGATGGAGTATATTATGATTGATAGGATGATAGGTGTATAAACAAAAACTATGCTATAGGCAAGACCATAGGCAGTAAATAAAAAAGATTCTCCAAAGGCTTCTTCCCACTGTAAAAAACAAAATACTTCCCCTTCGTATTTCTCGAGGGTATATGCGAATAAGTCTGGTGACATGGATGCCATCGCAACGATCCATGTGGCGAGAATGAAAAAAGTACACCTTTTCAAATTGATCAATGGGGAATGGAGGGGCCACACTATAGCTCCAAATCGACCCACTGCTATCAGAATCAGACTCTGGAGGGACACAACGTTTGAGACCTCAAATAAGAAATTAAAGGCATTACCGAGGACGCCACTGATGAGCCAGCTGGAGTATTGATATAAGTTTAGAACTTCCAGGGGAATGTAGATAAGCGGAACAAGCAGGTTAGACATGGCCATATTGACTATTAAAAGGTTGATTGGTTTCCTTAAAGTTTTCGTTTTGTAAACAATTATTCCTATAAAGGAATTCCAAACCAGCGAAACAACGAAGATTCAAAAGGAAATCATTGGCAGAGTTAAAGTAATGGCTTTCGAACAAAAGTGCCACACGACGTGCGCGACGAGTAATGGGTTTTTCAACTCATAATTTTATCACCTCAAAGATGGGCTCATATTTGCCTTGCATCCACTTGAAGGATGTTGTTATTGCATTACTGTAAATCGCAAAACATCTCATTGTAAAACTATTGATCAGCTTAATTGAAACGGTGAGCAATGTACAGGTGCACAAGTACTGTCTTGAGGTGAAGGTCGTAATTCAATCATTTAGAAAGTAATGAAAATAGAAGCAAAGCTTAAGGAAATTACTACTATACTTTTATTTAAATTTTCTCTTGTTAAAGTTTCTGTCTTCTCCCAAATTTGTCGATTTAACAAATTAGTGTCAGTTTTTCGTGCGTCTGTCCCGATATTGACAATAAATTTCGTCATAACATTGTAAAAAAAGTCTGGGTATTCACTCGGCTATCGCCTCGTGGATCCACTGCTACTTTGACAATGTTATGACGAAATTTATGATCAATAACAGGACAGACGCATGAAAAACTGGCATCAATTTGCTTTTTAAAATAGCAAAAAGGCAGAGGGGTCAAAATTAAGTCAAAATACGAGTACTGCGCGAGACAAAAATGCCACCAAATTCATATCTTGCCTCGCTCTCTTATTGGCTGATGGAAAAAACGGAGACTTTCTATTGGTTAAAAAGTGACAGATCGACGTTTCACGAAATTTTACAAAATTTAAACTCTTCGAAACGCACAAAGGCCTACATTATGACATAAGCATGATGAGATTTTATCTCAGGGCCCGTCATAGTTATTTAGGTGCCACGTTGCATGGGGCAAGAGGTGTCAATCATAGAGCTTAAGCCAATCAAATGAGGTCAAATCGAATAACACCGAGGTTATAGGCAAGAAAAGTCTAACTCATGGTCCTTCTCGCCTTCATTCCCATCGCCTTAACATCCGAACACAGATTTCCAATACTGTAGAAGAATTTTTCACAGCTAGTTTAATGTTTTTCTTTTTTTCGTTTTTCTTTTCTACTTTTTTTTTTGTACCGTTTGACCTTAGGGCATTCCTTTATTAAGCGCTTAAAGCAGTTCGTTAAGAATCATTTCGACGACCTTGATCTCTATGGGGAGTCAGGATGGCTTAGTGGTTATCAACCGCGCCTCCCACCTCCGCGACCCAGGGGTACTCCGGTTTTCCTCCCTCATCAAAATCGACTCTGCTAGATCAGTAACATCTGGGCGGATACCCTCGTATAGGGATAACCTCTGGTATCTCTCCCTTTCATTGTATTGAATGAATAAAGTTGGTATTATTATTATTATCTTGACTTTCAAATCTCTTCGCCTGTGCTAATACGTTGGCATGGAGTTGGGATTAGAACAGTCGAAAAGACGTTAAAATTCGACACACATGTCCTTTATACCTTTCACAATGATATCGTCATTCTCCAGTAATGACCTCGTTACTCTTTCGCCATTGCATGTTGGTTCAGCCCTCGATGAGTTTGTTCATTTCCTACACGAGTCATGCGTGGTGAATTTGGTGTAAGTGTGCCAGACTATTCGCCGAGATACAGCTGAGGCTTGTAACTCAAAGGTCGACATGTTAACACGATATCTTAGGGCTGTGTTAGACCCTCTACCATATGCCATGTTTTGGGGCCATAGGGGGTTTTGGAAGGCGAAAGCCAATTTTTACACACCCGATGGCCTTCATTTGAACTCTAGGAGCCATCATAAGTTATATCGTAGTCTCAGAGGGGAAGTCCTGCTCCTTTTGCCCAGTTCTCCCACCTCGGAGGGAGTCTATTAAGATTGCTTAACTCTGATGCAGATCTTTACAAGTTTTGCCAGCTTTAGATGTTTGTGTACATAATTACAAGTGACAACTGTCAAAAAAGTATAAGATTACAAAAAAGAAGAAGAAAAAGTGGTGCTAATTAGTAGACGACAAAAAAGGTAAATTAACGAAGCAAAAAATAAACAAAAGCCCTGGAAGGGCCCTTAAACAACGTTAATCATAATAAGCACCCAGGGCAGGGCCTTTGAGTTCACCTAACACCTAAAGGCCTGACGAAATCCAAGAAAAGGGCCTAAGCACGATGGATCATGTAGGAACGTACACTATGGAAAAGGAAACTAATTATAACAAATTCTGTTTTTTGAATGAAATTTCTTCCTTTTATTTATTTATTTGGTGCTAAAGAGAACATCTGAGCACTCCAATAAGCCTTTTTTGTAATTAAAGGCCTATCGATTTCTTCAGATTTGTAAGAGGCTTTCACCTGATCGATGCATTGAAATGAAAAATCATCTAGAATTTGTGGGATTTTGTGAAAATGCACTGCTATTTCACAAGTTGTTTTGCTTGTAAGCATAGCAGACTTGTGATTATGAAACCTAATTCTAAAATCAGTGATGGTAGATCCCACATATCTCAAGCGAAATTTCTTTCAAGAGGCCAAATAAATAACGTTTTTAGAATCACAAGAAAATCTGGAATGAATGGTGTATTCTTTTCCCGTCTAAAAACTAGGAAAAGATTTAGATTCCACCAAGAAATTCTTACAAAGGTCGCATCTATTTCTATCGCATTTAAAACAACCATTGTTGTGGTGATCCGTTCGTCCCTCTACCTCGGTTTTCAAGCGGGATGGTGCTAGCAATTCTTTAAGATTTTTTGACCGACGGAAGGCTGGTATGACAGAGCCTCGAGGGAAAAGTTCTTTTAATTTAGGGTTAGATTGTAAAATAAACAAATGCTTTCTAATTATGTTACCGACGTCGGGTAAATTTGGATTGAATGTAATAACAAACGGAAATAGTTTCTTCGCTTCTTTTCCACGAGTTCTAAGTAAATCATTTCTAGAAATGGCGGAGGCTTTGGAGAATTGATCGTTAACTAATTTAGAAGGATAGCCTTGATAAAGAAGGTACCGTTTGCACTCAGCTGTTCTCTTGGCAAGGAAGGTTTCATCAGAGCAATTTCTTTTCATTCTCGTGGCTACTCCGAAAGGAATGGCCTTGAAAATATGCTTGGGATGGCAGCTAGAAGGTGCAAGATATAAATGACTGTCTGTAGGTTTGGAATAGACGTCTATCCTAATAAACCCATCGATAAGATATAAAGTAAGATCTAAAACATGGAGCTCACGCTCAGAATAAACTAATTCAATATATAATACTAGGATAGAGAGAATTAATGTAATCCGTAAATTGATGTAAAGCAGGAAGGCCTTGCTGCCAAAGATCAAAAACATCGTTACGATATCGCCACCATAGGGACGGCTTTATCTGACAGGTAAACTTGGCTTTGAGATCGATTTCTTCCATGGCGAGATCGGCATAACTGCAGGCATTCTTTGGACCCATAGCTGTGCCATGAATTTGTAAAAGAAATTCTCCTTAAAAACAGAATGGTTGCTTTTCAGACAGATTTTCACAGCTTCTAAAAGTGGATGGAAATTTATTTTCTCTGGCATTCAAAGCCTTCCTTACGGCAGTGAGACCAAGTTTGTTATCGATGTTGGGAAACATTGAAACTACATCCCACGAAACCAGTAAGGTGCCAGTTGGAAAAGGTCCGCTAGTATTAAGGTCTTCTATTTTGTTAAGCAGATCGGTGGTGTCCTTAATAAATGATGGCAATTTTCTGGCAAGTGGTTGTAAATCAAATTCAGTAAAGGCCGACAAGTTTTCAATTGCCGTGCCACAACAAGATGCGATGAGTCTTAGCGGGTTGCCTGTTTTGTGCGTTTTGATATTTCCAAAAGCAACTCCTGGTTTCGCTTCTTTCTTCAATACCCACTTCGCTATTTCGGGAGAGATCTCACCTTTTCCGAGCCACTTAGAACACCAACTGTCTACTAATGCCAAATGCTTAGCGGTAGGATCCAAGTGCAAAGGTTTATAATGCAGCTGGTTGTTGAGTTGACCAAATATTTTTTCCTCGTATTCTTTTACATCAATTAATACAAATCTAGAGCCTTTATCCTGTATACGAATAACTACACGAATAACTACACATACCCTACATGATTTTTCATTTCAATGCATTGATCAGGTGCAGGCCCCTTACAACTCTGAAGAAATCGATAGGCTTTTAATTACAAAAAAGGCTTATTGGAGTGCTCAGCTGTTCTCTTTAGCACCACTGGGCTTAAATAAAAGGAAGAAATCTCATTCAAAAAACAGAATTTGTTATAATTAGTTTCTTTTTCCATAGTGTACGTTCCTACATGATCAATCGTTCTTAGGCCCTTTTCTTGGATTTCGTCAGGCCCTTAGGTGTTAGGTGAACTCAAAGGTCCTGCCCTGGGTGCTTATTATGATTAACGTTGTTTAAGGGCCCTTCCAGGGCTTTTGTTTATCTTTTGCTTCGTTAATTTAGCTTTCTTGTCGTCTACTAATTAGCACCACTTTTAGTGTACGTTCCTACATGATCAATCGTATATCAACCATCATACATCAACCCGTCAAAATCAACATGCATATTCATTACCCCAAAATTTTGCTTCGATTTTTGGGTTAACTCTACAGCCGAGCGCTATTGCGATGCTTGAAAATGGCTGCCGAGGGGTACTTCCAGGCTGAATACATTGTGTGAGAGTTCTGTGAATGGCCTCGAGCGCTGGAGGAACGCTCCCCGTCGCTTTTAACAGTAGGAATTGAAGAAGGGCTGGGGTCTTGAACCAATACTTGTTGTATCGCCTGGGAAATGGTCGCCGTGATGGAGATCGATAGAGCTCGCAGATCAAGGGACATCAAGTTCTGGTTGTGGTGGATGCTCTGGTTCTGAGCGGCAACACGTTTATAAAGAACACCTATATTTCGACCGACTTGTCGATCTTCTTCAGGGTGAATGAAGAAAAACCGTTATACACAAATTTCTACTACGCCATTGAAAAACGAAAGTGCGCGCTACGACTTCAAACGTAAATAACCGTAACAATTCAAACATAAGTAACATCCGCACGTGCCAAAGGATAACACACGCGCGTGTTAAAGGATAGCATGCGAACGGAGAATATATGAGTGACTCTTAAAATAAAAAGGAATTAGGTGTAAAAATAAGAGAAAAAAAGGAGACAAATTATCCAATAAAGAATACAATATGTAATTCTGTATTAGAAACAGAATTTTACTTTCACCTACGTTCCCCTCTATTCTGGCTAAAAAAAGAAGCCACTCTCGTTAAGCCTATCGGGTTTCAAGGATCGGAGCCGATATGCCCATTGCCCTTCCTTAGCAAGGAGATCGTCTTTTGCATTAACTTTATCTATAAGTTGTATGCTAATATCTTGAAGTTCATGATGCCCATGACTATTAAAATGCTTATAGATAAGGGCATCGCTCTCCTTATTAACAGAAGACATCCTAGAATGGGCTCGTAAACGGCTCTTGTGGTTGTTGAACCTCAACCTAAACTTAGTGGTGGTGGAGCCGACATAGTGGAAACCACAAACCTTGCAACTAATTAAGTGAACAATATTCCTAGAATTACAATCCAAACTGCGATTTATAGTATAGCTAGTACCAATAGAATGGCTAGAGAACCTTCAAATGGTACACAAATGGTAATCTTTTGCTAGTTGCCTAGGTGCAAGTAGCTCTTCCCGGCTTAAAACCCGAGCCCTATGGAAGGGGATATGATGGTAATAGATACGTGAAGTATGACGGGCGGCCAGGTTTTTCGTAGCTGGTCCGTACTGCTCCTTTGGTGGGGTTGTTTGGCTATTCTGTTTTCTAATAACTCGGAAGGCAATTCTTGGGATGATCGAGTCGCTGTTGTGAAGGATAACTATCGTCTATCTGTGGCTGGTCCTGGAGTTTTACCATCAATTATCCAGTTTCGACATCACCGTCGAAAGCAGCGAGGAAGTTTTTACCTTTATACACGGGTATCATACGACGTGAAGGGCACGAGTACATTTCATGTGAGTCGGTTGCCGCTTTGCGGAGATGTTGCTATCAATCCTGGGCCTCCAAAGCCCAAAGCTCCCCAATTTTCCTGTCAAGAGTGCAGCAAGACAATACGAATTCCGACTCCTCTGACTCAACGAGATGCTTCCGTGAAGCATACACTGGGTTGCCTGTGGTACGTGCTACAGAAAATCAGAAGGCACTGAATTGTGTGGTATTGAAATACAGCATTCCAGTCTCTGAAGAATAACAAATAAAAGAGAAGCGAGAAACATTGGCTTCTGGGCTGACATGTTG
>BLFO01002590.1:36819-52656 GCA_014634245.1 Montipora cactus
TTTGGAGAGAACATGCCCGGAAAAACACCCAAAATGTGACAAAATCGGGCTTCGTTAGCGAATAAGGCCAGTGTCTGTAAACGCAAATATATTGCAATTAAATCTTTGAAGTGAAATCTTCTCTGCCAAATATTGTTTAAGTGGACTTATTAAGTGAATTTAGTCAACTGGTGAGGTTCCTTAAAGATCAAGTTTGCATTTAGCGACCACAGTTTCACACGCCTTGCCGCCGCAAGATGGCAGGATTTGATGTCCCCTGAGCAGAAATCTTGAAATTTTTTTAACTTCCCACATTGACTTTTTGTTCATTTTTGGACAACGTGGAGATAATTGTAAATAAAATCCGTTTCGGGAAAGAAAAATTGGGGTCACCGAACGTCCAAGACCGTTAAATCCAGGCAAAGCTATAGCAATGGCCTTTTGCCCTACCATTTCTCATTTTATTACTTAGCGCGCGCGGTCGTGTATGACGTGGCGTGTGCATTTGCTTGCGCAGTTAGGATGCGCAGAAACAATTGGCGCGAATGTCCTTAAATCATCTTCCAGTGTAATGAATTTCACGTCATCAACCAAACACTTTCTCTTGCCCACATCGGCATCAGTTTACGGCGCCTGTTGATAATTTTTTTCCTGGGCAAAGCTTGTCATGCAAAACAGGGCTCTACATATTATCTATCCATGCCACAGTGATTAGATGCCCTCAATATTACCAACCTTAGCAGCCTGAAGGAAAGACGAACTCAGCTCTGCTGTAAATTTATTCGGAAGATGTCTCAAATTGATCACCCCATTAACTTCCTCATGCCGAAAACAGAAACTAGTGTTCATAGTTACAACCTGCGGTCCCGCTACAACAATTGAAATATTGTTTACGCTGATAGGAGTTGTTGCCGGACCCAGCGTTCAGGTTCCTTTATCTCATTCTCCAGTAAATATGTAGATATGTAAATAGTTAATTAAGATATTTTTATTGTTTTTATAGTAGTAGTAGTTTTAATTATTTATTGATTGATAAATTTTTAGCCCCTTAATTCAGTTAATTCTGGAATGTGGCAAATAAACGGTATATTATTATTATTATTATTATTATTATTATTATTATTATTATTATTATTATCATTATTAACTTAACTATAAAACATTGCGATAGGACAAAAGTTAAAACCATCACGGTTAAAAACTCTAAAAAAACTGTTAAAAACTTTTGAAAACTTTAAAAAGCGACGTCGTTTCGACGTTTACTTAACGTCATTTTCAATGAATAAGAGAAAGTTAATTGAATATAAAGATACAAAACAAATCCTTAGAGAATAAAATCAAGCGCTATTAAATGCGAGAAAATATTTGCACGCAGTGTCACGTAAACAATTTAGCACGAACGGAGTCCTCCTGGGTATTTAGCTCAGGTTTTACCTCCTTAATAAACAACATCTCAGATATTAATAAGCAGTCAAACTGATCTACATTTTCTCAAAACAGAGAATTGTTTGTCCTTCAAATCGGACTTCCATAGGCCATGGTCTTCCAAGTGTCTTCCAATTGCAGAATATTTATGCTCGCCAATGCGTTGGTGCAAGTGTCGGGTTCTGTACCCGACATTGAATATGTGATTCAACTCTACAAGATTTATTGATTAACAATGATGCTAGGGCTGGGTATTTTTATCTTCTTCCTAAAATCCATAAGAAAAATTGCCAAGGATTACCGGTTATACCTGGTTGCAACACACCTACAGAGAAAATTTCCGGTTTTTGTAGATCATCAATTGAAATATTTGGTACCTCAGATTCCATCTTATGTTCGGGATACCAAAGACTTTCTCAACAAACTTAAAGATATGGAGGGGTTTCCGGACGGAGCGATTCTGGTCACTATTGACGTGGTCGGCCTTTATCCCAACATTCCACATAACGAACGTTTGGAAGCTATGCAGAAAATTCTGAACAAGAGATTTAACCCGGAGATTCCAACCGATCATATGCATATTATTGATTTGACGGAATTGATTCTCAAGAACATTAACTCTCAATTTGATGGTAAACATTTTTTACAAAAGGTGGTACAGCCATTGGTACAAGGATGGCGCCTGCATACGCTAATTTATTTATGCACGACCTAAAATCCAGTTACTGGATTTAGCTCCAGTAAAACCCTATCTTTGGCTCATGTACATTGATGATATTTTCATGATCTGGACAGCAGGGGAACAATTACTTCTGGAGTTCCTTCAGTGGATAAATCGGTTACACGACACCATCAACTTTACATGGGACTGGTCAAAACGGAACATTAATTATCTTGATGTACAGGTTATTAACAACAATGGTGTTATTGAAACCGATTTATATACTAAGCCAACTGATAAGCATCAGTATACTTGTTCCATACCTCTTGTCATCCAAAGGGGGTTAAACAAAGTATCCCATATGCACAGGCCCTTAGGCTCAGACGCATTTGTTCCACGTCTGCTGTGTTTGAGAACAGGGAGCTGATCTTCAAAAGCATTTAGTTAACAGGGCTCGGCTACTAAACCGGGAAAAGCTACTTGCACCTAGACAAGGGACAATTAGCAAAAGATTACCATTTTTGTTTACGTATCACCCGGGTCTGCCAATATCAGGGGAATATTGAGAGAGTTACATCCCCTTTTACAGATTTCCAATAGGTGTAAGCAGGCCATTCAAGATTGGCGTTTCGTCGCCCTAAGAGCTTGGGAGACTATCTAGTTCGCGCTAAGTTACGACCTCTAGATCGGGAAATTTAGGGTACCCGAGGAACTCATAAATGTGCTAGCAGCAGATGTGATGTTTGTCAGTAATTATCTTATTGTAGGAGATAGGTTCTCTAGCCATTCTACTGGTACTAGCTATGCTATAAATCGCAGTTTGGATTGTAATTCTAGGAATATTGTTTACTTAATTAGTTGCAAGGTTTGTGGTTTCCACTATGTCGGCTCCACAACCACTAAGTTTAGGTTGAGGTTCAACAACCACAAGAGCCGTTTACGAGCCCATTCTAGGATGTCTTCTGTTAATAAGGAGAGCGATGCCCTTATCTATAAGCATTTTTATAGTCATAGGCATCATGGACTTCAACTTACCGATCTGCTTGCTAAGGAAGGGCAATGGGCATATCGGCTCCGATCCTTGAAACCGGATATGCTTAGTAAGAGTGACAGTCTTTTTAGCCAGAATATAGGGGAACGTAGCCGAAAGTAAAATTCTGTTTCTAATACAGAATTAGATATTATATACTTTACTGGGTAATTTGTCTGCTATTTTTTCTTATTTTTACACTCATTTCCCTTTTATTTTAAGCGTCACTCATATACTCTCCTTTCGCATGCTATCCTTTAACACGCGCGTGTGTTATCCTTTGGCACGTGCGAATAACACGTTACTTATGTTTGAATTGTTACGGTTATTTACGGTTGAAGTCATAGCGCGCACTTTTGTTTTTCAATGGCGTAGTAGAAATTTGTGTATAACGGTTTTTCTTCATTCACCCTAAAGAAGATCGACAAGTCGGTCGAAATATAGGCGTTCTTTATAAACGTGTTGCCGCTCAGAACCAGAGCATCCACCACAACCAGAACTTGATGTCCCTTGATCTGCGAGCCCTATCGATCTCCATCACGGCGACCATTTCCCAGGCGATACAACAAGTATTGGTTCAAGACCCCAGCCCTTCTTCAATTCCTACTGTTAAAAGCGACAAGGAGCGTTCCTCCAGCGCTCGAGGTCATTCAAGGGAAGATCACAGCTCTCACACTATGGCATACTATTCATTGGGAACTATGGCTAAGGGCAGTGACAACTTTTCGTGCTTGAACCCAGGACTCCTGTGATAAGGTCTCCACGCGCTCTCGGAACCGCCAGTCGTTTTCGAAGAGGACGTGTTGGGCATTTCATGCTGGGCGATTTTGTGGCGGATGCCGCTTCGACCACGTTTGTTTCAAATGTGGCTCATCCCACCCCGCAAGTCAATGTTCATCCCCAAGTTCGCAATACGCGCCTCTTGCCCACCCGGAGACAAATAAACCCATCCTCCTACTCAGCAGTCCAGTCACTCCCGTAAGGTTGGACAGGCTTGATTTTCTTTTGCACGGTTATGTTCCGGCTTTAAAACATTTTTTGATTGATCGCTTTTGTTTTGGTTTTTCGATTAAGTTTCTGGGGCTAAGGCGTCCTTTCGAATCCCCTAATTTGAAGAGCGCACGGGAACAACCCCACATTGTTACTGTTAAACTAAACAAAGAGCTCGCAGCAGGAAGAAAAGCCGGCCCGATTCCTTCACCACATTTTCCTACCTTTCGCTGTTCACCCTTAGGCATCGTTTCCAAAAAGGAATCCCTCTGAATTTCGTTTAATTCATCATTTGTGGTATCCTCAGGGTTCATCTGTTAACGACTACATTTCTGAAGAATTCTCTTCAGTTCGCTATGCGTCTACAAGTGGTGCCATATCTGTCATCAAAAAGTTAGGAGCTGGCTGTTTTATGGCTAAGACCGATATTTAAATCTGCATTTCGCATAATCCCGGTTCATCCAAAGGACCATACTCTTTTAGGCATGAAATGGGCTGCTCAGTATTACTTGATCGCGCTCTACCAATGGGATGTAGTTCCAGCTGTGCGATTTTCGAAGTTTTCCGTTCAGCTCTTGAGTGGCTATCAATCCATTTTTTAATTAATGCCTCAGGTATTGTCCACATTTTGGATGACTTTTTTATTCATTGCCCCTATGAAGGACAAATGTCAATCCGATCTTGATTGACAATTTGCTTCGCATGTGTAGCTACCTCGGGGTTCCTATAGCACAGGAGAAAACCGTCGGGCCATTCACCACTCTACAATTTACCGGTATCGATATCACTCTGGATTCGGTTCGACAGGAAGCTAGGTTACCCACAGGCAGCCCAAGCTCGGTATACGATTTATAGACTTTGTATGGGAAAATTAACTTTGAGCTTATAAATGCTCAAAAAAGCTGTAAATGTAGAACTAAACTTCGGTTACCTCTACGTACAGTTGTCTTCCTCTTTTCTGAGCAGTCGGAGGGCAAAATGTGTCCGTTTTAGTCGGGTTTGTGGCTTGCGAATTTTTACGATGTCGTTGGTTGTCATTTCCCATCATGAGGAGGTGAGCAGAAATGACAACTAACGACATCTAAAACGCAAACGTAACGTCTTATCTCTTCGGTATCAGTTATGTACACGAAATAGCCGGTGTACACGATCCTACCAAAAATTTTTGAGGGCTATCAGTCGCTCGAAGTCGGCTGATATTAGGATGCCCATCACACGATCTGTTCTCCATCATGAAATGGTCCGCTCATTGCAACATACCAAATCTTCGGCTTCTCTGTATAATTTTTTTTTGGGCGAGGAGTTTCGAGCACACGCACTCAGCCCACATCCAGCTGTTCCACTTTTCCACCGCTCCCACAATTCCATAACACACAATGTCGCCTCGCCTGACCTGCCATAAGCTGTTTAGCATCTTTCTGACATTTTTCAGGTGGGTCTTTGTTTTAGTTCAGTGGGTCTTCGTTTTAGATCACAGGGTCTTCGTTTTAGATCAGTGAGTCTTCGTTTTAGATCACAGGATCTTCGGTTTTAGATCAATGGGTCTTCGTTTTAGATCGGTGGGTCTTCGTTTTAGATCACAGGGTCTTCGGTTTTAGATCAGTGGGTCTTAGGTCTTAGGTCTTCGCTTCGCGCTTGGGCCGCAAATGACACTACGCGGGCGCAAATAAACAATATTCCCTCAAAAAGGCATGTTATTCCCTTATTGTCAATAAGCGGACAGACACATAAATCTACATTTTATGCGTTTCGAAGAGTTTAATTTATGCAACATTTTGTGAAACGTCGATCTGTCACTTTTTAACCATTCAGAAAGTCTCCGTTTTTCCATTAGCCTATAAGAGAGCGAGGGAAGTTATGAATTTGGTCGCGTCAGATTGAATAAAATTGAAATTTCTCACATTTTTCTCTCATTTTTCTCACGTGCTTCTCGTGCTTTGACTTAATTTTGACCCCTCTGGCTTTTTCTTATTGTAAAAAAACCAATACATGTCAGTTTTCATGCGTCTGTCCTGTTATTGATCACAAATTTCGTCATAACATTGTCATATTTTCAGTTCAGAAATTTCGTATTCCCCTTACCAAGTTTGTAAAAAACTTAAACTCCCTATGAGCTTCCGTGCAAATATTCTTTATTCTTTTATTCACATTATCAGGACTTGCATTCTCATGAAACACAATTATATAAATGGACATACCTTGAAATATCATGCAAGGTCCAAACAAATGGAACAGCTTCGTTTTCCTTTCAGTTAACAATTTATTTTGTAAATGCATTGCATGGATATTTCTGCGAAAATTTTAAATTCCATTACATTCTGTAAAGGGCATGGCAGAAAAACTGAAAATCAAGTAGTGCAATGGTCTGTTCGTTTTTGTTCGGATGATTTGCACAAAGAAATGCAGTTTTCGAAATATTGTAGTCTGTCTAAAAGACCATGAAAGGGATTATTTTATCAACCCTCAGCTGTGTACCAATGCGTTCTAATCATAACAGCTGATGACTATCAAAGTTGCAGTCGTGCGGCCACTTGTCCAGTTCATGTAACATAGCATCTAAGCTGACGGCTTTCAAACGACTGAGTATAGTCAATGTCTTAATCACTATCTCGGTTACTTTACAATCTCCTTTCAGTTTAATCGACTTAACTCTGAGGAAACGGTTACGGCTCTTTTTAACTTCAATTTATTGGATCTTTGTCGATAATTGAATTTGAAAAGTTACTATATTGTCCCGTCGTAATGTGTAACAAGCTTCTCTATAACTCTCCTGTAGCAAATTAAGATATGATAAGGCTCTTTGAATTGCCAGGTGGACCTAGATAATAGTTGCGCTGGTAAAGATAATGCGCTCTTATTAATTACGCATTCTTTTTATGTCAATGGCCTTTTTTATACTAGAGTCGCATAATTCATCTGGAACAAACTTGGGCAAAAATTTTGTGGGTCTTCGAAGACACACTAAACTGGTCAATTCGTCCAGACGAATTATGCGTCTTGTGCCCGTCTTTATACGGGACGAATTTAACAGGCGCAGAAAAAATGTTTGCCCAAGTTCGTCCCAGACGAATTATGCGTCTTATATAGTTCGTCCCGTCTTTACACTAGACGGATAACATGAGAGAAGCACAATTCGTCTGAACGGATTATTATGAAAACGGCCAATGAAAACTCAAGCAAGAAATTCCAATTTTAATTCTTCCTTAAACGTTTACAAAGGGGCCTAAATTCATTCTTAATGACCAATAATCCGATATTCTCTTTTTATTTTTTTCCTAAAAAATAAGTGAATAATAATGATACTAATAATAACTATAATACTCCCCATTCAGTCTTTGATCTCAGTTTCCCCGGAAATGTTAAAATCATTGCTTATTGGTTTATTTAAACGATAATCTTTATGTCATACGCTCCTATCCCCCTCCTCACAGGTGACCTTAGAATGTTGTAATGCACACTCATGTGTTTACTTTGACATTTTCTTCAGTCTGGTCGGAGTTCTTTCGTTCTCTTTGTTTTAGAAGATTTCTCACAGAAAAACCGAAAACGCTATTTAACGTCGCATCCATTTTGAAACGTTGACTCGCGCTACTTCCTTGAGCACGTTAGTGATCCAGTTTAGACAATCGAGATATTTAAATCAATACGGTGTGAAAAAAAAACTGGAATTTTCCTAAGGGCTTTTGGTTTTCCTAAAGCTGAATATATTCGTATTTTGAGTAGTTATTTAATACCTAGCATTGTCAGATACACAAAACCAGCTTGCCTTTTAATTATTTAGCGTGTGACTGAATTAAAACTTCATACCCCAAAGTTTTTGAATAGTGCCCGGCGTATTCTTGTTTTTTTACCTAACGGCAAGAAAAACTAGAAAAGAAACGTTTATAGCAATCCACGATACAAACGCATAAGCCATGCACTCACGGATGGCGAATGTGAAAATTGAAATACAATCAGCAATAAATGTCCTTTTTTTTCATATTGGTGTCAGCGTAACATCTTTGTTTCACTTAGCGAGGGAAGTCGTTTCTAGAGCAAAAACCACTCTTTTTGTTTAATTGTTGTTTCTTTAATATAAAAAAATGCATTAGTGTTTCTGTAATGCCATTGTATACGATTAGGATTGAGTTTACGTTGCATCAGAAGAACACTTGAGAAGTCGTTTGAGGCCTTCACGGTAGTTTCTGCAAAACGCGAAACAGATGTAAGGATTGACGGCGCAATATAACTTCATTAGAAGAAACCAGGAACCTCCCCATACCAGAAGATTCCACATGGCAATGTGCTATAGAGATATTTATCAATATATATAATACTCTAAGGCAATCTGCAAAATATCAACCCTAGCACAATGGCTATGGCCAACTTCAACGCGTTTGTGTTTCGTTTCTTGCGTTGTATTTCAGCAACAGTCGATTCTTGACCTGGAATCTTTGTAACTTGAGCTTAATAAGGATGATGGAGTATATTAAGGTTAACAGAATGACTGGAGTGTAAAGAAAAGCTACGTAATGGGCAAGAACAAAGACAGTAAATGATATGGACTCTCCCAAGGTTTCTTCCCACTGATAAACACAAAATACTTTCCCTTCTTCTCCAGGCTATATGTGAACAGATCAAGTGAGGTGGATGCCCGACAATCCATGTGGCGAGAATGAAAAAAGAACACCTTTTCAAACTGATCAATTGGGAATGGAGGGGCCACACCACAGCTCCAAATCCATCCACTGCTATCAGAATCAGGCTCAGAACGGAGACAATGAGGGACACCTCAAATAAGAAAGGAATCAGCTTACACAAGGCATTGCCGAAGACGCCACTGATGGGCCAGGAGTATCGATACAACTTTACAACTTCCATATGGCCATATTGACAAAGAAAATGTTGATTGGTTTCCTTAAAGTTTTCAGTTTGTAAACAATTATTCCTATACAGGCATTTCCGACCAGCGAAACAACGAAGATAAGGCAGTAAGCGACGGTTGCTCCAATCTTGTATGTAGTGGGATTCCAGTGGACGGAGCCGATCTCGGATCCGTTTATGGGTTGTATTCATGACGTTCACTGGCACCTGTTCTCATTAATCGTCTGAAGCTTCTCCTTGTTTTTCTCCAAGCAGATGTTGGTTTATACACACTAAAAGTCTTGAATTATCATCTTGACTTTGGATTCCCTACAGAAAGCAATTGTTGACAGCATTTAATTAATGGCTTACGGGCAACAATCCACACGAAATGAATATCTGCTAACGTCAAAGGTGTGCTCATATTCCTATTACAACCGGTTTGATAAAGCTGTTATTGACGGAATTACTGTTTGGTTGGTATTTTTTTCTTTTTGTTTGGTATTCTTGTTTGTTTTTCGCTCTACAGTGACTTGTATATAACATTTCATTTCGCTGCAGTATACATGTACTTTACTTACAAACAAAAAGAAAATATATTCCTCTTGTTACAAACACCACACAGCCATAATAAATAACAAATAATAACGAAAATCTGCGGCTGCATTGGCCATGAAATCTTTCTTTTCTTACAAGTGGCTAAGATTGTAGATAGAGCTACCTGTTGGGACTGCAATGAATTTTGTATCGGAAAAACTAAAAGACGATTGCATAACGGAAACACTAAGCATTTTAAAGCAGTAATTAATGGTCATTGCGGACCAAGTTACATCAGCTGGTCACAGTTTAAAATGGGATAATTTTGAAATTTTAGTGAAAGGGCGATCCGACACTCACTGTACAATAAAGGAGACACTGTTGATCAAAGACTTAAAGCCGACCTTAAATGAATATATCAGCAGCGAAAAGCTGTGTCTTTATTAGTTTTTGTCACGTCTATTGTTACATAATAGTGAATAGTTAATAAGTTAGGCAGTGATCCAATATATTTAAACTTCAATTTTGTATTTATGAACCGTCACTTCTGAAAAGATGTATGCAGAAGCATACGAAACGTCAATTAAAAGATAATTTTAAATTATGCGTTTATATCCGATGTTTGTCACCGCTGTTTGTGTGTTATTTCTGAGAAAACTGAGATGCCAAAGAAAAAGAGTACTTACGACAATACCAAAAATACCCAGAAAACACTTCGCTTACAATAAAATAAATTACAACATTTGAAGACTAAATACAAGAACTGTTTTACTTGGCCATTAGCCATTTACAAACGGACTTAACAAAACATTATTTAATACGACGCATTAAATACAAACACATTAATATTGGCTCACAACCTACCAAAAAAAACTAGTGACAAAAGATTTTACTTGTACATAATTGAAACAGACAGCTGTGAACAGGAGTAAAAATATTTTTCCCTATGTCGTGTATCCTGATAACACTGGCCAAACAAATGATCCAATTTGAAGGAACGGGTCGAAATACACTTAGACAACTGGAAGTAAAGGAAACCACTAATATAAGGCAGTAAGCGACCTTAGCACCAATGTTGTATGCAGTAGAATTTCTGTGAAAGGAACTGCTCGGGATTCCGTTTATCGCTGTATCCACGTTCACTGGCACTAGTTCTAGTTGTTCTGGCTAATCGTCTGCACCTTATCCTTGCTTTTAAACAAAAAGATGTTGCTTTATTTGTGCTAAAAGTGAAATACCATCTAGGTTCTTGACTCGTTACAGAGGAAAAATATTCACAGTTGAAGTTCAATTAATGGCCTGCACACACAAACGATTCGACACGAAATAAGCGGCGGTTATTGGGTGCTTAATTTAAGTATACCTGTATACCTGTGGGCCACTAGTTATTCAGTTAAAATAGTGTCCCCTGTTACCCGCGTTAAATAAAGTTGATTGATTGAATGAATAAGGTGCAGCAGGTGGGTTGGTCACGTCCCAGGAATTGGCCCCAGCTCAGTGCTAAATTAACTTTTAGCTGTTAAGAAAATTCGGAATCAGGAAATAACTGTAAAACAACTTTGAGGGCGTAAAATTAATAGTCACCCAAAAAAATTGGAATTTACGCCTTCGTAGAAAAATCCCTCCTACAAAAACACGAGCCGACAAATAGCCCTTACCTTGGCTAATTTTCGGTTTAAAGTTCGCGAAATGGTGGCGTTTCCAGTAAAGTACTACAACTGTCTAGGAGGTGAAGTAAGATACTCGTTTCTGAGTCACCAAAAAGTAATAGGTACTTCGCTACAACCAGTTATTTACATCGGCCCAACATTCTCTGCTCGAGAGACCGGGATTCTTTAGCGGCTTGTAGGCAACTAGGAAGTTCACAAATCATGGACTTCCAATTTTTATGCGCAGTATCTCTACAAAAACAGACCATTACTTCACTCCGACTCCGTGTATTTCGCACTAACGCGGCCAGAGCTTATTCTCGGAAAAAAAAAAAGATAGACCCCGTGGACTCTGCATAAATCAGAGACAGAATTTAAAATCTTTTTTTAAGCACTGAATTATTTCGAACCTATGAGTTCTGTAATACCAGTGTAGTGGTCTACCAATGGAATTGTCCAGCCAACTAGGACATGGTCATTCTCTGAGTTCGTAATAAACTCCATGTAGATCAGAGTTCTAACCTTTGACATTCCCAACAGGAGCGTCATAAAATGCTGACATTTTGAGCGACATTGGGTATACAACACGACCAGGTAATGTATGAGAGCTAGCTTCTAAAGAGGACCGACTCATTAGTTCATCGATAAATTAGTTATCCTGTAAGGTCGCGAAATATTATTAAGGCTAATGAGAGGACTATTAAAGACGAGCCTCCTTAGAAATTCAAATTGATCTATGTTTGATCACGAAAACAACTGTTTTCGATTTCGAAAGTCGTTCAGAGAAATCATCTATTTGAATTCAATATCAGTCGATTCTGGGTGACTTGTGTATAAATAATACTTTTCTTTCCTTTCTTATTTATCATCAAGATAGACAAACATGCCTTCTTTTCATATATTTCCATATTTGAGCCTTCAGCTCCCCGGCGTATTGTTCTTTTTACCTGAACGGCAAAAGAAAAACTGGAAACGAAGCGTTGATCGCAATCCATAATACAAACGCACAAGCCACTTGCGATGAGACGAATATGAAAAGCACGGTTCTTTAATTGCAATAAAATCAGCCCTCTTTTTAAAGTTTTTAAGTCTATCTTAGTTTGAGGTGAAGGAACTTCCGAGTGAACTGAATTCGTTGTGATTACAAGCGAGGTCTCAACGAAACTACGTAAATTTGAATCTGTTTACCTAAAAAAAAAGCCAAAGATTGCTTAAAAGTCTACGAAAACTTTACTTGTACAACAAACGGGATTTACTGAATTTTTTTTCATTTTGATGTTTGCAACATTTTTCCTTCACTTGGCACAGGAAGTCATCTCTATAGCCACAGCCACTATTTTTAGTTACTTAATTATTGTTTCTTTAAAAGAAAAAATACATTAGTATTTCTGTAATGCCATTTTATACGAGTAGGACTGAGTTTACGTTGAATCAGAACAACATTTCAGAAGTCTCTTGAGGCCTTCACGGTAGTTTCTGCAAAATGCGAAACAGATGCAAGGATTGACGGCGCAATATGAGATTAAAAGAAACCAGGAAGTGCAATAATACTCAGGGAAGATGCTACATGGCAATGTGCCATAGAGAGACATTAAATATAAAATACTCCAAGGAATTTTGCAAAAAATTAGCCCTAACAATATAGCTATGGCCAACTTCAAAGCATTTGTGTTTCGTTTATTGCGTTGTATTTCAGCATCAGTCGATTGTTGACCTGGAGTCTTTTGTAGCTTGAGCTTGATAAGAATGATGGAGTATATTATGATTAATAGGATGATAGGTGTGTAAACAAAAACTATGTAATAGGCAAGACTATAGTCAGTAAATGATTCAGATTCTCCAAAGGCTTCTTCCCACTGATAAACACAAAATACTTCCCGTTCGTATTTCTCGAGACTACGTGCGAACAGATCTCTCGGTGACCTGAATGCCATCGCAACAATCCATGTGGCGAGAATGAAAAAAGTGCACCTTTTCAAATTGATCAATGGGGAATGGAGAGGCCACACCACAGCTCCAAATCGACCCACTGCTATCAGAATCAGACTCTCGATTGACACAATGTAAGAGACCTCGAATAAGAAAGAAATCAGCTTACACAAGGCATTGCCGAGGACGCCACTGATGAGCCACGAGTATCGATACAAGTTTACAACTTCCAGGGGAATGAAGGCAAGCGGAACAAGTAGGTCAGACATGGCCATATTGACTAAGAAAATGTTGATTGGTTTTCTTAAAGTTTTCGTTTTGTAAACAATTATTCCTATACAGGAATTTCCGACCAGCGAAACAACGAAGATAAGGCAGTAAGCGACGGGTGCTCCAATCTTGTATGCAGTGGGATTCCAGTGGACTGAGCAGATCTCGGATCCGTTTATTGTTGTATTCATGATGTTCACTGGCACTTGTTCTAGTTGTTGTGATTAATCGCCTGAAGCTTCTCCTCGTTTTTCTCCAAGCAGATGTTGGTTTATTTATTCTAAAAGTCTTGAAATATTATCTTGACTTTGGATTCCCTACAGAGAAGGCAATTAGAGACATGATTTATTAATGGCTTACGGACAACAATCCACTCGAAATGAACGGTGCCGGTTATTAGATGTTTTACCTCATTAATATGTTATCAACCTCTGCTAAAGTCAAAGGTGGGCTCATATTTCTACTACATCCGGTTTGATAAAGCTGTTATTGACGGAATTACTGTTTGGTTGTTTTCTTTTTTTTTTGTTTTGTATTCTTATTTGTTTTTCGCTCTCCGTTTTGTCACCGCTGATTGTGTGTTATTTCTCAGAAAACTGAGATGCCAAAGAAAAAGAGTATTTACGACAATGCTAACAATACCCAGAAAACACTTCGCTTACAACATTTGAAGACTAAATACAAAAACTGTTTTACAATTCACTTGGCCATTAGCCATTTACAAACGGACTTAACAAAACATTTATTACGACGCATTACATACAAACACATTAATATTGGCTCACAACATACCAAAAAATGACTCTTAATGACAAAAGATTTTACTGGCATGTTCTTGGATAGCTTAATTGAAACAGAGAGCAGTGAAGAGGTGTAAAAATATAGTTTTTTTCCCTATGTCGTGTCTCCTGATGACACTGGCCAAAAAAATGATCAAATTTAAAGGAACGGGTTGAAATACACTTAGACAACTAGAAGTAAAGGAAACAACGAAGACAACGCAATAAGTGTCCTTAGCACCAATGTTATATGCAGTAGGATTCCTGTGGAAGGAGCAGCTCACGATCCGTTTATCGTTGTATTCATGTTCACTGGCACTAGTTCTGGCTTATCGTCTGCACCTTCTCTTTGTTCTTAAACAAAGAGATGTTGCTTTATTTATGCTAAAAGTGAATTACCATATAGGTATATTCACAAGTGAAGTTTAATTAATGGCCTGCACACACGAACAATTCGACACGAAATAAGCGACGGTCATTGGGTGCGTAATTTATGTTTGACCCTAAAGTATACCTGTAACAAGGCGCAGCAAGTGGGTTGATCTCGCCCCAAGAACTGACACCAGCTCAGTGCTAAATTAATTTTAGCTGTTAAGAAAATTCGAAATAAGGAAATAACTGTTAAACAGCTTCGAAGGGGTAAGCCTAAGAGTCAAATATACCATTGCAATTAACGCCTTTGTAGGAAAATCCCACCTAGAAAAACAAAAGCCGACAAATAGCCCTTACCTTGAACTATTTTCAGTTTAAAGTTCACTAAATGGTGGCGTTTCCGGTAAAGTAGTACAACTGTGTAAGAAGTGTAGTAAAACACTCGTTTCTGGGTCACCAAAGAGTAATAGGTACTTCGCTCCAACCAGTTATTTTACATCGGCTCAGCATTCTCTGCTCGAGAGGTCGGGATTCTTTAGCGGTTTCGATCAGTACCATAGCTACAATAGTAACCTCGCCTTACATCGAATCATGAACTTACAATAGACCTTATTTACTATGGCCGCCATATTGGATTTGCTATTATCATGCAAATTAGCTACACACTTCTGAGGATGCAAACAACACAAGTTCGAGAGGTTATAACGGACATCTTAGCCACACAGAGGATTTTTTTTCGCGTTCATTGAATGTTTATCACCTATGTAGTAAAATGGAATGATAACCATGAGGAGCTTAACTTGGGTCAAGAATGTAGGTCCCCGCTGTTTAGGAAAAAAAAAATTACCAAAATCTCAGTGGGAGTTGAAACAAGACTCACGCTAAAAAGGCAGAGCGAGAGACAAAGGGAGAGACAGGTGTTAATCTCGACACATTTGTTGGGCCGACTTCGTCATAAAGTTTTAATGACGACAAATAACTCAAATTACTTTAAATTAATTTTGAGTGATGTGTCAAAATAGTCCAGGGGCACAGTAAATCAGTCTGAAATATTTTCTAAAACACGGTTTACAACGGCCAGCATCATGCAATTAAAAAATGGAAAATTATTTCTGTATGATCTTTATTTCAAATTAATTTAAACACAGGCAAATTATGTCTTAACTTTCAGGCTACCGAGATGCAACTTGTTTTGCCCGGCACACACTTTTCTCAACAGCAACGATGAATTGGTTCTTTTCTGATTTTAAAGCAATCCATTTTTAAGTTTTATAGGTTGTGTTTTCACTAGTCCGATTAACTAGCTGAACATTCTTTCTAGGTGTTTGTTTACAGACCGACATTTACTAGTTAAACTTGACATCTGTTTTCACT